>ML662436.1:12957128-13257003 GCA_007570785.1 Antilocapra americana | reverse complement strand
TGTGTGTGTGTGTGTGTGTGTGTGTGTGTGTGTGTGTGTGTGTGTGTAGGGACATTTGAACTATAGCTAGTAAAGAGTACCTAGGAACCTTGGGACATGAGATGCAAGGGATCAACTGTGAGGTGGACAGAACTAGAAACTGGAGGACTGAGATTTCAGAACTATCACTGTGGATTATTATGAACTGGACCATTTTTTATGTTTCTAGTGTGAGTAAACAATGAAATTTATCTTCAAATGATCTGTACTTCTCTATGTGTAACGCCATGAAAACTAAGCCATTTGGGATTGCAAAACTTATTGGGACTACATATGAAGAATTTAATTTACTCTATGAGCTAAATCTTCCTTTTGCTAATTTAGATATTTCAGTCAAAACAACTCCACCCCTTTCCCAGGCTACACCCATCCCCCCACACCAAAAGATCTCTAATCCACAACACTTACATTATGAGGACTGGCTGGTTTTCCAGTTAGGTTGGATCCTCTTAGATTAGGAGGTCTCAACAGAAACAAGATCACTGCAATAACCATCCAGGCCATCAAGATCATGGTAATACTGATGCCATTATCGCTAGAGGGTCCTGGCACTAAAGACAAACAGAAAATGTATTTGCAACAAAAACTGTTGAATAATTATCATGTTGTTAGGTGAATGGAAAAACAAACTCTAATGTTTAAATAACTTCAAAATTGTATTAATATAAAAACTATTAATGATTTTAAGACTTATTAAATATCACACCTTCAATTTCCCTTTCCTTCCTGTGAGAGAATCTAAATGATAAATGGTATAAAATAGTCATAAGCCAGAGCCTATTAAATAAAGATTCTTAATAGTATAGTAGTTCTTAATAATTTGGGGTAGTAAAATCCTTTGAGAATTTGATGAAAAAAGACTCTTTCCACTGTAAGAATCCATGTATACACATTCAACAATTTTGTATATATTAATAATTGCAAAATATTCACTGCAATTCATAGCTCTACTGAGATCTGCAGAACCCAGGTTAAGACCACTTGATACACAGGAAAGCCACGCTAGGGGAGAGCAGATTATGCATTTTAATTATAGAAGCAGCCTGAAAAAATAATAGAGCTTAAGGAAAAGGGGACATCTAAGCTGTACATATATGAATTAAAGATCCCTTTAATGACATTTTCAAACAAAGAGATTAATTTGCCTTTTTTGGAAAAGGAATGTGGATTCAGATCTAGTTATTTTAACGTCTATGCATTTATCCAGAGAAAAAAAAATCAGGTGTCTGTGTAGCTATCAGTCCCTCAAGGCAGCCATATCTTATTTATTTCAGAATAACAAGTACCTGGCTCATGGAACCATGGAACGAGCTTAACAAATTTATAATAAATGAAATGTGTATTAGAGAACTCAAAGTGTCAGAAATGAAAATTCTAGATCAGATTTCTAGAGAAAATAGTATCTATAGGTGGTTACTGTCAATTTTAGTTTTTAAATATCACTCAAATCTGTCCACTTTCAGCTCCACGCCCACACTGTTCAAGCTACCGTCACTTCTTGTCTGGTCTATTGCAATGGCCTCTTAACCAACCTCCTCATACTTACTCTTGACTCCTCTAATTCCATCCTTTAAGCTGCTCCAAGAATGATTTTTTTAAAAAAAGCAAAATATTATCTATTATTTTTATTACTAAATAATAGTTAAAAGTTAAGTGGCTACTTTGAACCAGGCATTCTCTCTCTCAATCCCTTTTAACAATCTTTTTATTTTTATTTTGGCTGTGCCTGGAGACTTGTGAGATCTTAATTCCCAGCTTCCCAGACCAGGGATGGAACCCAGGCCATCAGCAGTGAAAGTGCTGAGTCCTGACTATTGGACCTCCGGGAATTCCTTAGCAATTTTTTTATTTTATGGCAGGTATATAATATCTTTCATTTTATAGATGAGGAAACCGGGGAATAGGTGGTTAAATCCCAATGACATACAGTTAGCATGTGGCAAAGCTGGGGTTCAAACACAGTGGTCCCATTCCAGGGTCTGTGCTCTTAACCTCTTTGCTATGTCATAATCTCTGCCTGTATCACATAGAAGATAGGCCCCTGAAAATTACTACTCCTGTGGGTAGTCAAATTGGAAAATACAGATTTTAAAAGGATTTCTGATCAACTTACAACTAGCTGTTAGATTATATCAAAGGTAGTCAAAGAAAAAGAACTGTGCTGTCTATATATGATCACTTCAAATAGTGCACCACTCAGAAGTAAAATGCTACATTAGTTAGACCTGAAGTGTAAGCCCAATGCCAATTTAGTGTGGAACTGGGTCCTTTACTGTTTGATGCTCTTCACAAGTAAAGGACTGTGAAGCTTCAGATAGTTAAACCTCAGATCACAAATTTACTAATGCCTAGTTCTAGACAAAGCAAACATGACAAAATGCTCACTCTCTGTTTGAAGACTCTCATGGTGATAACAGGACTCCTAGTTCCCCATTACTGTCTCCTAGCTTGGTTCCTATTGCAGCCTTTCCTTCCTGCACACTGCTGCCAAAAAAGTCTGCTTAGAACACTGCTCTTAACACATCTTTGCTGACTAACCCAGTGACTCGTTCTCCACTGTCTATTGCTTCAACTGAACCCTTCAGCCTGGCCTTTCCTCATAAGATGTGGCCCTACTCATCAATATTACCTCTTGCAACTTCTCAGAAAAATCATCCTCTGTTCTAGTCAATCTCACTCCTTCTTCCTCCTTTAGCCAGTGGGTCCCTGGCTTGCCTGCCCAAGAGAACAGCCTGTGACAACATCAACGCCACCATTTCTAAGGCCCTGCCTCATATCATCTAACTCAGGAGCAACTCCCGGGCGGGGTCAGGAACCAACAATATTTTTAAAGCTTTCCAAGTGAATCTGATGCAAGAGTTCATCGCTAGTTTGGCTGCTATTCACCAACTTTGCAAACTCAGTCCTTCTGGGGACTCATTATTTTTCCCTGTCTGGCATGATCTCATTTAACTCATTCAACAACATCCTACAACCCACTCTTGTCTGGTAAAAAAAAAAAAAAAAAGCTTCATTTTCTCTGCCCATTCTTTCCTTTCTTCTCTAGACTAGGGTAGCATTTCTAGTTTGAAAGAATGGTTTCCTACTTCTCCTAATTAGTTCATCAACTTTTAAAAAATGAGACCATCTCATAGCTGTTTGACTTTACCACCTCTTAAATAAATAATCTCTGTGCCTCGATTTTTTACCTGCAAAATGGAAATATTACTATCATCTCATAGAATAGTTGTGAAGACGGAAATGATCAGTACATGAAAAGTAGCACAGTACCTGGAACACAATAGGTATTCGATAAACATCAGCCATTACTGATCTGTGCTCTAGCTGATCAGCTTTAGGATCAACTTAAGCTTCCCTGGGGGCTCAGCGATAAAGAATCTGCTAGCGAGGCAGAAACCACCGGTTCTATCCCTGGTTCGGGAAGATCTCCCGGATAAGGAAATGGCAACCCACTACAGTACTCTTGCCTGGAAAATCTCATGGACAGAGGAGCCTGGCTGGCTACAGTCTATGGAGTCACGTAAGAGGTGGACATGACTTAGCAACTGAGAGCACAGAAAAGACTAAGTGCAGAAAGATCCTGGTGTGAATGCCTGGACTGGATAAGATGGTGAGGTGAGAATGAAAAAGGGTCAGATACAAATGGCAATAAGACAAAAGAAGCACAACACTTGGCAAATGCCTGAAATGGTGATGGTAGGAGGAGGAAGAAAAAGGTAAGTGTGCCTCTAAAATTTCTGCAGGGCAGTAATATGCAGAATTCTCTACTTAAAAAGGCCAAACAGATACAGTTTTCCTGACCTCCTAGGTTTGATAAGAGCATTAACAAAAAGCTGAAAACAGACCTAAATGTCTGCCAAGAGTATCCAATTAAGAAATTATGGTATGTGGCGGTTGGGGTGAAGCTGTAACACAATGGTGAGGGACGTTTACATGAGACAAGCAACAAGCTATTTCTTGACAGAGGGGGAATAAAACAGGTGAAAAAAAGTGTGTACTAAGATAGGAGGGGTGGTGGCAAATAATAAATATTTGCCTGTATATGCATAAAGAAATCATGGAAAGATACACAGAAGGCCAATAATACCCAGAGACAGGACCTGGATAGATGGGAGAACATGAGTAGGAAATCATCTTTTCACTATACACTAATTAACTGCTTGAGTTTTGAACCATGTATTTTGGGATTAGAGATACAGGGCATCTGAACTGATCTAGGCTTCTTCATGAAGTCTCAGAACATAAGCTACTCAAACTCCCTGGCACTGCACACATCCAATGCAAACAAGTATCAGGAGCAGCTGTTGTAAAGTCAACAGGGAGAAGTGAAAGAGCCGTCACATGATCTGGCCACTGTGGTTTTTATTGTGATAACTTTTTGGTACTAAATATTCTAAATATTAATATAGTGCCAAATAATCTGAGTATTAAAGAAGCACAATCACATGGGGGATATAAAATCTGTTCCCTTCACTGCCTAGGAATTATTTGCCTTAAGAGGTTAAATACTTTTTACTCTATGGTCTAGAAAAATGTCACATCATAAAAATGTAAAAGGATTCTGTACACTAAAATACATTGTTCCATTCTACTCAATGGTTAAGTCTTTGGGTACAAGAAAAAGTAAGTATTACAAGTAAGATGTCAAATGGGATATTCACAGTGACGCTATTAACTTAGTTGGACACAAGGAAGATGAAAAAGAGAGAGGATCTAACAGCTGACAGATTCTGAGGAATTATTTCTCTAAACTTATATAGATGGTCAATGATCTAGTCATTCACGCCTGTGAAACAGGGTTCACAGAGCTTCTGGGTCAGGGCACACATGGAGTTAGTTGGGAGGGTAGTGTGCCCAAGAAGACAGGGAAGTTCTGCACCCCTTCCCCTTGTACCCTGAGCTACGCATCTCTCCCATTTGGTTGTTGCAACTTTTATAATAAACTGGTAACAGTAATTTAATTATTTTCCTCCATTCTGTTAGCTAGTCTCACAAATTAACTGAAACAGAAGGGAGGGTTGTGGGGACCTCTGATTAATATATATACTTTACATATGAGCATTAGCTCACTGCTACAGATTTAAAATACACAGAAAAATAATTACGTATCACTCAGAGGAAACAACTGCTTAAACCATTTAAAGTCATGGCTGTTAGAAAGGATTTCCACCAAATGCTAAAAGGACTGGGGTGAACGAAGCGGATGGTGGACAACTGGCCAAGATAACTGAATTAATACTCAAGCTCTACAGTCTTGCTTTTATGTTTGGATTAAAGAAGTGAAATTTCACTCACAGAAATAAGAGTATATTTGGTTTACAGGTGGGGCTGGCTCAAGGGTCACAACACCACAAATACAATAAATTTTTTTCCCCCATAAGAAGTTCAATGAGATTAATTTCAACAAGAAGAACAGGTTTTAGTTTTTCTGCTGAGGCAAAAATCTGAGCTGCTTATCAGAGGGAACACTGTAGGTTAGTGAATGCTACTGGAGAGGTAACGTAAAGAAACCTGGAGTAGGGGGATCAATCACCACCCACCACGCCCCAAACCTAATGGGATGACTGTCCGTTACTCTCTTGGCATATGGTTATTGCCCTGTGGCACCAAAGGACTACCTTCTGACAAAGCTTCTATTTTGGGCCAGGCACTGTACTAGCTTCTATTTCTCTAAGTTGTTCCATTTACAAAATTTGATGGGATGCCCCGTTCACACAGTAATAACAGTAATTAATAATGTAGTAACAAGCTTCTTTATAATGATACCTTCCTGTGTTTTGGTTTAGCTTCATATACATCATAAAGTGGCACTCAGCTTCAGAGATATGAAGTACAAGCAGCTAGCCTACTAATAAGTGCAATTTGGCAATATGTCAAAAAGCCTTAAAATGTACACAGGATGTTTATTCAAGTACTATTTATAACAGCAAAAATACATTAGCAACCTAATTCTAACAGAAGGGAATTATTTGAACACTGGTACATCCTCATAATGAATTATTATTTAGTAAATATTTTTAAGGTAAATACATGCTGATATACTCACAATATAGTAATGAAAAACAACATATACAAAATGATCCCATTTTTGTAAGTATATATGAATTGAATTGTGCTAGGTTTCACCATCCTATGAATGACCTTCCATTCTTAAGGTCAAATTATTATAGTACAGGATGGGTTTGGCTATTATTTGCCCTCAAAGTATCCCTCAAGTTATTTCTGTCCTGAAAAACGATGCCTCATATTACGGCCACCAAGTCTGCCAGCTACTTCACCATGCAGGATCCACATTCCTACACTGATTCTCACTTTATCATCACCATTGCCTCAAAAGTCATGGAGAAACCTCCCCACTGTCCATACCCTCTTGAGACTACTAATGTCAGAGCCAAGGGAATGATTCCAATGGCTCCCAAAGCTTCCAAACCTTGGCAAAAATGGCCTCCCCTTCCTGCGCTCACAAACTCTCAAAGTTGCCAATGGATGCAGATGGATGCTAGGGAAAGAGTGAGGGGTTTGTGCTAAAGCCCAGGTCTTCAGTTCAGTGAGCCCAAAGTGCCCGGTTCCTCACATATTTGCCCTCAGAAAAAGGTCTGGGAGGGTTTACACCAAGTTGTCAACAGTGGTCATCTATTATTATTCTAGAAGTTTTTCTTTTTCTTTTTTTGTATCTGCGGTTTTATGATTTTATTCAATGAACCAGTTTTGATTTTGTGGCAGGACCAAAAAACACATTTTTAACTTAAAAAATTAAGCATTTTAAGTAGGAGATACATTACTGAGACTCATTTCCTTAAACAGCAAACTGTAAGAATAATTTCTGGCAAATGTTCAGTCACATTCTGATCTCTAATTGTGCCCCCAACGCCAAGCCTCCTCCTGTCCCATCATTACTTACATTCCTGAAGACATTCTGTGTCTGTGCAGTAGGACTGGGACTGCCTCAACTACAATGAATAAGAAAAAAGGAAATTAGCCACCAGACTTGCCAAAATGGATACTACTTATCAGAAAGATCATGCTTTGTTTCTTAATGAACGCTACCACACTATCTATTATACCTTCAAAATCAAATATCAGATAAAAACACAAAATACATACAGGGCCTGACCAGTTTGGTGGGATTTTTTTTCTCAACATTATACTCAAATATACTGTGATTTGGTGCAATTCACCTACTTAAATTAGGAATTTTAAAAAGTCACCTGTGACAGAAACTCCTACTACCATATGTTATTAGACTTACCAAAGGAAAAGCACTTAACCACAGAGAGCAACTAAAAGAGTAAACTTCATTAACAAGATTTTTTCTCACTTAAAATTAGAAGCAAAGAGAGAGAAAAATAGGTTCTCTTTGTAGAAAAAGGCTTTTGAAAGAAAGGAATTTTTTTTTTCCTTTTAGCTTACAGCTGCATAAACAGTGGTTGGATAAATAAGAAACTAACAAAAAATGATACCACAGCGGTTGGGCAGTGGGTTGGAGGAATAGAGTAGGTTCTAATGAGATGGGATTTGAAGTTTTCATTGTCTATCTTAACATATAATTTAATTTTGGAACCATATGATTATGAATTTTAAAAGATACCTGAAAAGAAAAGACCCACCTACCAGTAAACAGACATCATCCTTTTATGAATGTTCCCCCTATGCTGAGGCCTTTTAGGATGTTTAAAAATGATAATCTCATATATCTTAAAAGAGATGATACAGAGTAAACAGAATGAGCATGCAACTTTTGAATCCAGCCTCATTACTTCATAATCACACCCTCTCCATTAAAGCAGTTTAACATCACTTGCAATTATTTGGGGAAGCCACTCCATGGCAGTTGTGCTTAGCTGGACTCTGAAGAAAGACAGATCTTGATTTAAAGTCAGGCTCTGCAACATTCTAGAGTTTCAAGACCTTTGGCAAATTCTTTAACACCTTTAAGCTTTAGTTTCCTCATGTGGTAAAATGAGGATATTGCCTATATCTGAATACAGGTTAAGAATTAAATACATAGCACATATGAAATGCAGTAACAACCCAAGAAAGAAGAACTGTTAGCTATTATTATTACCATGCTAGACAAACTATGACCTCATCTAAAGCCACAGAATAAATCATCTTATAAACTGCTCTCTAAGATGATCAGATTTGTTTTTCTGTATATCACTAAAAGTAGTTCTATTTGAATTAGAATGGGAAAACAGATCTTAATTATTGTAAAAACTATGCTGGATATCTTAAACCTTCCTAAATACGCAAAGAATCAATTCAAAAACCCTTTTATTCATTCTATGGCTATTATCAAAAAGACAGTAAATAATGAGTGTTGGTGAGGATGTGGAGAAAAGGAAACGCTTGCACACTGTCGGTGGAAATAAAAATTGGTAGCAACCACCATGGAAAACAGTATGGAAGTTCCTCAAAAAGTTAAAAATAGAACTACTATATAAATCAAGCAGTTTCACTTCTGGGTATTTACCTTAAGAAAACAAAAACACTAACTCAAAAAGATACATGCAACTGCATGTTTCCTGTAGCATTATCTGCAATATCCAAGACACAGAAATAACCTCTAAGTGTCAGCTGATGGATGAATGGATAAGGAAAACATGCACACACACAGGAGTATTATTCAGCCATAAGAAAAGAATGAAATCTTGCCATCTGCAATAGCATGGATGGACCCCAAGGGCATTAGGCTAAGTGAAGTAAGTCAGGAAAAGATAATACTGTATGATCTCACTTATATGTGGAATCTAAAAACAAAAATCTCATGAATATAGAGAAGAGACTGGTGGCAGCCTGAGGCAGGGAGAGAAGGGTGGGCAAAATGGGTGAAGCAGGTCAAAAGGTGCAAATGTCTAGTTAAAAAAAAATCAGTAAGTTATGGGTATGTAATGTACAGCATGGTGACTATAGTTAAGACTATAAACAATTATACATCCTAAAGAATTGAAAAAGACTACTGGCCCCTTGGGTCACAAATCAGACCTAATGAATCTCCTACTTTGCATATATTCTGTTTAAGTCTTATTAATTTTTTTCCCAATAAGTAATATGTATACACAGTAAAAAATTCAAAAGTACAAAAAGATACTCTATGCACAGCAAATCTCTCATTCTCTCCTATCCTGAAGCCTCCACAAAACTCAGGTTTTTTTGTGAATCTCTCTAGAGATAGCCTTACATTTTTATACGCATATGTATCTTTTCCCATTACTCCTCCTTCACCTCTAAGTAGATTATGTAAAACATAAAGGTTTATTAGGTAAAAAGTATCACTGGATTGGACAAGTACTATCTAATCACTTAAGACATCAAATAAGGAGTAAAAATAACTTTTGTGGGTTTAATACTTAGCAACCATACAGCATATCCCCAAACCTACAGCTGTGATTGAAATGACCAATGAATTATCAGTTCTTTGTACATGACCTAACTCAAATGCTGGCTCTGGCTTCTAGGCTATAGCTCTACTAGAACTGCTGCCCTTATCCTGAGGTCTGACTTGCTGGCTAACTAGAGCTCAATGACATCCACAAATAACATATCCATGTGAAAAGCCCCCAAATCCATTTCTTCACAAATTTACTTCAATGGAGGGCCACATCGCCAACTCTAGGCTTCTTTTTTCATGCCTGCATCAGTCCCATCCTCCTGCTTTAACATGGGTTCCAGATAAGATGCTCACTGTGCTCTTTTTTGATGTTCCAGTGATGATACAGGTCAGAGTTTCACACCACACTCTTGCAGTGGTTTTGTAGTCTATAGCAAGGTCACCAAACCACAACCTGCAGGCTGGAGGCCTATGAAACATAGCCACACCCCTTTGTTTACATATTGTCTGTGGCTGCTTTCACTAAAACGGATGAGTTTAGTAGCTGCCATAGAGACTTCAAGCCTAAAATATTTACTATCTAGCCCTTAAACCACTCAACACTACTGATAATAACATCAGTTAAAGCCATTAGGAAACAAAAGTTGAAAGAAAAGAAAAAAGAAATATTTTTGCATAGCTATACACAAATGTTCATTTAAAAATGTGAAATGCTCATTAATTATGTCTAGTTATAATGCAACAATCATTTATATTCACTTATTCATTCAAAATGTTTACTAAATGTTTACTATGTGCCAAGTACAATCCCAGGTACTGATGATATGGTGTGAAAAGGACAAAATTTCTACTCTTAGAGATCATACAGCGTTGTGGGGAAAATCAGACAACTAAGAAACGTATTATAAAAATGTCAAAGAGTCACAGTGAGAGAATGAAAATAGGATGGCATACAGTGGCAGTCCAGTAGCCACTTTAAATCAGGCATAGAGAGGCAATAACACTTAAGGGACTATCTCCAGGACAGTAACAGTAAAGATCAAGGACATGAGAATTCAGGAATTCCAGGCAGAATAAACAACTAGGAGAGGCCCCTAGATGAAAAGGTACCTGGAAGTTGGTGTTGAGGAACCACAAGGCCACTGTGTCTGGGGCATATAAGCAATACTATTTAGCTGCTGGATTTAGTCAACCTCAGAACCAAACGCTCTCTGTACATGCACAAGTCAGCACAGTTTGCTGTTAACGGCGTTAGTCTGACTGCCTCTAACTCTAAGACAAATAACAGACACTGATACGTTTAATCAATGTGGAATAGGAGTACCTTATTATTATCATATTAGAAGAACATTTTAATAAATATATTTTAATGACATGAATTTATAAACATTACTTTAAATTATAATTTAAATAATTATTTGTATTATAGTATAACACAAGAAACATTACAGAATACTTAGGAATTAATGTGGATTAATTCTCAGCCTAGTACAATTATCATTATGTTTTCTAGTCTTAAAATATGCATAGTTTCACATAATTACAATCATTCACCGGGGTTCCTGGTGGCTCAATTGGTAACGAATCTGCCTGCAGTGCAGGAGACCCAAGTTCAGTCCTTGGGTGAGGAAGATCCTCTGGAGAAGGGAATGGCAACCCACTCCAGTATTCCTGCCTGGAGAATCCCAGAGAGAGAGCTTGGCAGGCTACAGTCCATGGGGATGCAAAGAGCTGGACACGATTGAGCAACTAAACCACACATAATTACCAGTATAGTAACAAATATTTACTAGGAACTTTTATTTGACAGGGACTATATTAAGAATTTATATAATCCTCACACTCATTGGAGAAGGCAGGGACTATTATTCCTTCTTTACAGATGAAGAAATTTGAGTTTGGAGGAGGTTAGCTAATATATCCAGTACTAACTCTGAAGTTG
This sequence comes from Antilocapra americana, assembly GCA_007570785.1. NCBI lineage: Eukaryota > Metazoa > Chordata > Mammalia > Artiodactyla > Antilocapridae > Antilocapra > Antilocapra americana. Next base: position 13,245,691 of record ML662436.1, on the reverse strand, counting down.
AGATTTTTAATCCCTATTTTACTTTACAATGTACAAAATGTATCATAATTTTTATCAACATATCATTAGACTGAAGCAATGTGTAACCAGCCACAATTCTGAATGGTTACAAAATATTCCAGTGAATTGATATACAACTGATATACAATTGAACCAAAGCAAATTCAGAGTAAGGTGAAAATGACCATATCCAATTACCTAATAGCCTCTAAGATTAATTAACACAGGCAATATATTCCTTCAGCACTAAAAGAGATCTCTTCGGTATCACTACATGCAATAAGCTTTCTTTTGGGACTATGATAAAAAAGAGTAATGTATAATTTGTCCTGCTATACAAATTTCTAGAAAATTAATTCACTCACATACAATTGACAAATACAGAAATTATGTCAGTTTTATGTGGTAGCTATGTTGGTTTAGAACTGATTTTTTTCTAGGTACGGAAAGCCAGAAAGTGGGAAGTCAAATTACAACTCATGCCTTGCAGAAAGAAGCCTTTTCAGCTTTAATAAAATGTTAAAAAGTTTGCCTGCACACACACACACACACAAGACCAAGAATGAAAAGAAATTATTCATTGAGAGCCTGGCTCGCATGAAGCACTACATCTCCAGTCCAAGCTGCAGCGAGTCTTGGGGACATTCCATTGAGAGCTGGAGTTGGATCCTGCTCTTCTGGCTGGTCTTCCACAGGTTCCTGGCCACGCTCTACACGTTCACAGGCAGATGATGCTGCGGGCTCTGCACAACGAGGTGCCAAAGTATCATAACGTTTCTAGTCCTAGGATTACATGTTCTGTCCAAACCAGTGTGTTGGGATACACATTCAGTATGTCAGATTCAAACACTTATGATGGGTAAAGTAATATAGTCTTTAAAGAATTAGAAAAACACATTTAGTAAAACAAGAGAATCTCACTGCTTTGATAAAATTCTTTAAGCAGAGGTCTAATTTACAGTGCATCTCAGTTTTGTCTTGACTTATCTGAAGAATATGGTGGGACTACTGATGCTGATTTTGGCCACTCCAAATAAGGAAGTCATTTGTGAAAACAAAATAATTAAAAGAAAATCAATAAACAATAAGGTCCTTCTATATAGCACAAGGAGCTAAATTCAAAATTCTGTGATAAACCATAAAGGAAAAGAATACGAAATACAATGTGTGTGTGTGTGTGTGTGTGTGTGTGTGTGTGTAAAATACTGAATCACTGGTATATGACAGAAAGTAACAGAACACTGTAAATTAACTATACTTTTATTAATAAAAAAAGATAATAATGTAAGGGAAACAGGCATAGCAGTAACTATAGGATGGAGCCATAAACTTCAAATATTTTCTGTATTGCAGTGGAGTAGGGGGAACCACATGCGGGCTATTTACAGTCAATGGTTGCTCCCCAGGGAAACCCTTCTGCTAACTAACACTGATTCCAGGATTCCAGGGAAGAACTAAAAGTAGATTTAGATTTCCTCACCTAACCAGGATGGTCATGTAAAGTTTCTTAAATGAATTAGCTTCAAAACTGATGAGACAAAATAGTATGGTTAGAATAAATGTTTTCCTTCATTGGGGAAAAAAGGAGAAAACAAGAGATTAAAAGAATGTAAGAGTCTTGGCACTGATATTTCATGATGGGGAAAATGTAGAACCTAAAATAGTCTCTTAGGATATCTAGGAAGCCTAATATAGAACTTTGGCTGTCAGAGGTTGATGGAAAAAAACATAGATCAAAAAGAAGATTCTAATGGCAAAAAAGCAGATAAATGGAACTTCTATGAGGAATCTTAGCTTGGAGAAATTCTTTTAAAAAATTACAAGAAAAACAGAAAATCTCTTTGGAATTATCAAAAGGTATCTGCTATGGATGTTCGTATTCCCTCCACCCCTCCAAATTCATATACTGAAGCCCAAACCCCCAGTGTGATGGAGTTTGGGGGTGGGGGTCTTTGGGAGGTGATGAGGTCTACATGAAGTCATGAGAGTAGAGCCACTCTGATGAAATCAGTACCCTTTGACAGGGTGAGAGCAGAGCCCTCAGTCTCTCTGGGCCACATGAGGATACAGCAAGATGGCTATCTGAAAACCAAGAAAAGAACCAAATCACGACACCAAATCAGGCAGCACCCTGATCTTGGACTTCCCAGTGCCTCCAGAACCACGAGAAATAACTACTGTTTGAGGCCCCAGTCTGTGGTGTTGTGCTAGAGTAGCCTGAGGCAACTAAGACAGAACCCAAACAAGAACTTATTTGCTATTTTTCTGTGTCTTCTCAAGAATCTCATGTATATTGGAGGTGCTCTTCTTTCCCAGGCACAGGATCTACCCGCGGAAATGATAAACAGTGTGATACAGAACAGTGGTTCAAAAAAGAAGCTTCAAAGTCAGAGGTATCTGGGTTCAAATTCTGTGTGTTACTTTCTAAAGCAGAGTTTCAAACTACAAAAGAAATAAATACAATCTGTTATCAATGTTAATATCATTGTGAGGATTAAAAGATATAACATATATAAAATTAATTATAAAATGTATATAACTTTCAGAGTTTAGCATTATGCAGGAAAGGGCTGCCTGTTTATGTGAGTAAGCCTGCTCATAGTTATCACTTTTTTTTTTAAGTGAAATGCCAAAACCAACAGCAAAAATGTCCTTTCAAATCAATGGTTAAACAGTTGGTCAGTGTTCCCTGACTAGTGCTCATATAGTTCTCAGTAATAAGGATGGCCTGAAATAACCTTAGACTGTCAAAACCCAGCTCTACCTAATTTTTAATACTGTACCACTTAAATACATCATTTCCAAATTTGTATATGAAAAACAATGTTGTGAATGTTCCTATAAAAACATTCTTACATACTTGATTAATCTCTTTAGAATATAAATAAGAGTTGCTATAATGAAGGTACATACATTTTAAGTTTTGATATACATTGCCAAATTACAGAAGGAGAATTTTAAAGAAATGACAAAATACAAAGTTAAATTCAAGAATCCCTGCATAATCACAACCACTGAGGAAGCCCAATGTTTCAACTGAGAGGTAGCTAGAATCTAATTATATCTGATCACATTTAGTTCTCTTAACTCAAAAATGGTTTAAAATTAACTCAAAATAAATTAAAGACCTGAAACCATAAAAATACTAGAAGCAAACATAAGTGGTAAGCTCCCTGACATTAGTCTTGGTGATGAGTTTTTTGGATGACTGCAAAAGCAAAGGCAACAAAAGCGAAAACAAATATGCGAAAGTTGTTGTTTAGTAGCTAAGTCACATCCGAGTCTTTTGAGACCCCATAGACTGTAGCCCGGAGAAGGCAATAGCAACCCACTCCAGTACTCTTGCCTGGAAAATCTCATGGACGGAGGAGCCTGGTAGGCTGCAGTCCAAGGGGTTGCAAAGAGTGTGACACGACTGAGTGACTTCACTTTCATTTTTCACTTTCATGCATTGGAGAAGGAAATGGCAAGCCAGTCCAGGGTTCTTGCCTGGAGAATCCAAAGGACAGAGGAGCCTGGTGGGCTGCCATCTATGGGGTTGCACAGAGTCGAACACGACTGAAGCGACTTAGCAGCAGCAGCAGACTGTAGCCCACCAGGCTCTTCTGTCCATGGGATTCTCAGGCAAGAATACTGGAGTGGGTTGCCATGCCCTCCTCCAGGATGTGTATACACACACACACACACACACACACACACACACACATATAATGGAATTATTATTCAGCCTTAAAAAAGAACAAGATCTTGCCTTTTGTGGCAACATGAATGGACCTTGAGGGAATTATGCTAAGTGAAATAAGTAAGAGAAAGACAAATACCATATGTGGAACTAAAACAACAACAAAAGATAGAGCTCAAAGATATAGAGAACAGACTGGTGGTTGTCAGAGGTAGGGAGGTTTGGGGGGTGGGAGGTGAGTAAAATGGGTGAAGGAGGGCAAAACGTACACTTCCTGTAATAAAATAATTAAGTTATAGGGATATAATTTATAGCATGGTGATTATAGCTAATAATACCATATGCATACTTGAAAAGTTGCTAAGAGAGTAGATCTTAATAGTTCTCATCATTAGAAAAATTATGTACATACACTACATACATACACACACTGTAACTGTTTTTGGCAACAAGTGTTAACTAGACTTACTGTGGTGGTAATTTCCCAATACATATAAGTCATACACCTGAAACTAATGCTAGTTATCAATTATACTTCAGTTTAAAAAAGAGGTGAAGTCTATTGCCTCTCTTCTTGAAGCTGAGCAGGCTCAGGACTGCTGCAACCAAAAGTATGGCAGAAGTGTTATATGTGACATCTTAGGCTAGGTTGTAAGAAGTATCTAGCCACTGCACAGTTCTTTCCCTTCCTCATCCTCTCCTGGGATGGATGCTTGCCCTTGGGACCACGTCACTGTGCTGTGAGGAAGCCAAGAAGCCACATGCAGGTGTTCTGGCGGACGGTGCTAGGCAGGATTTCAGCCTCCAGCCAGCATCAACTGCCAGACAGTGGGTGAGGAAGCCTTCGATGCTCTTCCTGCTCCCAGCCTCTCAGACTTCCAGCTAAGAACCCAGACATTATGCAGCACACTAGCCATCTCTACTGTGCACTGTATGAACTCCAGACACAGAGTTTGTCAACTTAATTAGAAGGTTTTTTTATGCCACTAAGTTTTAGGGTAATTTTTGTTATACAGCCCTAATAATGGGAATATAAAAGAAACTATGACTAGCTTATAATTAGTAAAGTGGCAATGAGAGGCTGGCAAACATACGAAGATTCTTATTTTTCCCTTTCTACACTTAGTATCCCTTGAATTTTGGGCCATGAAGACATGTACTAATTATTGTTATCTTTTAAATAAAACATAACCCCCCCTTCTGTGAAAATAATGGAAAACCAGGAGGCCAGAAGGGAGAGCTCTCACACAGGACAATTTGATGCCAATTATAAGATTTATTGATTATTACAGACCTCAGTAGAAGAGTCATTAATTAGAGGCCCCAACGGTACAAGATGTACGTTGCATCTCCTATAAGAAATTGATCACCCCAGCAACTCAGCCAATGAAAAACCATCATCATGCTTTTCTCCAATGGGCTTTTGTTCAGAATGACCCCTCCCAACTTTCTCCTTCTTCTTTATAAAATAATGTTCCTTGGACTTGCCTACTGCTTTCACTGTGGCTTGCTTGTCCTGAATTGCAATTCTCTGCTATTCCCAAATAAATCCATTTTTGCTGGTAAAATAACTGACTTTTTTTCTTTTCAAGGTCAACTCCTTCTAATTGGTAAAATCAGTTGTACCATAAATCACAGGACTATTTATAAAGTTTTCCAGTGGCTAGATGATTTTGATAAAAAATATTAAGATTTGAAAGAAGGGAATACACAAACATTTCCTTTACTGACTAAAGTAAGAACCAAAAGTCAACCATATTATTAAAAAGGCTTTATAGCAACATGGAAAATGCTCAATATTATTAAATTGGGGATAAAAAATATATATCGTAGTATCTAAAGGTTTGTTAGAAAGATCTGGGAAAATGCATACCAAATTCATCTAGGGAAGTAGGAATATGCCAGATACAGAGAAGTGAATGAGGAGTTTGGTCTTACTTTTAACGTGTTGATAGCTTTTTTGAAAGAATATTACTATTTTTTATATCAATAATTAAGCATTTTACAAAAAATATATTAAGAGGAAAAGATACTAGCAGTAGATAACATTTGCTGGATAGAGAAGTTTCTTAAACTTTTCAGGCATACGTCTTCCAGGCCAATAACAAGTCTTACTTAATGTGATTTATTTAAGTACAGTGGACATTAGTCACAATTTACAAGGCCTTCAGGCTTTTAAGGGGAATCGGACGAATGATCTCCCAGAGCACAGGCTTATAGTACTTTAATACAGAAACAAGCTTAAGTAAATTAAAGATGCTGAAGTTTCAGGTACACTGTTTAGATAAAGGCTGAACTACAGAGCTCAACAAACAGAAAAGGAATTATCTGCATTCCAATTCTTAGGTTACAACAAAAGAGGAGAAACACAAAACATAATCTAAATTCACATTTCTAAATCCATCTGTTCTCTCCTTCTGGAACTCCTATCATTAACAGAGGAAACTGTATGCCAAGAGACAGCCAGTCAAGGGGAATAGGAGAAGGAGGTGACAAGACAGCAGAAGAGGATAAAAACAGAATAATTCTGCAAGTGGCTTCAGTGGGAATTGAAAAAGCCTCTCTCCAGGTCATCTTTATGGTTATAAGGAAATGTAAGTGATTTTTTAAAAACCAAAACAAACTAGATATATTAGTTATAAGGAAACACCTCTTTGAAAAAATACCCTCCGAGACACACACAAAAATTATACAACTAAAACAATGATTTATAATTAGACTGTGATTTTGTGTTGACATCTTTCTACCTATCTAATAGTATTCTACTACTACATCAATAAAAGCCAATATTTATCAATAGGTGTATTACCACCATTAAATCAAGTAATGAAACACAGAATTATATGTAACATGATAAAGATACCTGATTTTAACTGAAAGGGATTTACTGCATATTCCTATCCACCTCTTTAAGTCTTATTAGCCAGTATCTTGGAGAAGGAAATGGCAACCCACTCCAGGGTTCTTGCCTGGAGAGTCCCAGGGACGGGGGAGCCTGGTGGGCTGCCGTCTATGGGGTCGCACAGGGTCGGACACAACTGACGCGACTTAGCAGCAGCAGCCACCAGTATCTAATGAGTAAAGCATTAGAGTTCTAATTAAGAGTATTAGGCTAGGATAGAAAGATATCAGTAATGTCAGATAATGCCTCCATTTTTTAATGTTTCTGAACATTACCAGAACCTGGCAAAGAAAACCTAGCAAAACACATGCCTGGCAAAACACAACTGCATTAAGAACAGCCTGGTACTTGCGTAGCCTAACAGTGTAACTGAATCATAGGAAGGCAGCGTGCCAGTAGAGTAAGTAAAGCTTTGTCATGAGCACCCCAAAATGGGCATTCTTTGTACTGCAGTTTTACCAGCCTTGAACTGAACCACCGTTTGTAATGTATCATTTAAAACACTCCTATGAGAATGTAGTCAGAGATAGAGTCATTTGCTTTAAAAGTCCTATTGGAAATGTCCAATAAAATGCACGAAAACCAGATTTCTTTTCTTTGCACTGGTACAGCTTAGCAGTTAAATAATCAGACCTTACACAGCACTGATGAGGCAGTGGTACAGAGTGTGAATTGCTGTTAATGTCCATTGAGCCTTAGGAGACATACAAGGTTTTCCTAATTTTCTATATATTTTTAACATGAGAAAAATTTTACCAATTTAGAAATCAAAAAAGATAAGACAGTCTTATTAAAGTTATTAAAAGGCTAGTAAATATTGTAGAATATATCTTCTTTGTAATAGTGCATTCAAAAACTTTACTAATCAGTGGGAAAAGTCTAATTAATTTTTGTATATAGTTGTACTGCTTATAATGCCTTTGAAATGCTAACAAAGTTTTATTTTTAAGTTAATTACTTGAATAAGTAATGGACTCATAGTTTTAAAAGATAAAAAAGTACAGTGAAGAGTCTCCACTTTTTTCTCCTATCCTTCTACCCACCCACCCTTGATCACAAACACAGTGCTTTTGAAGGTACCTGACAGAAGCCAACAGGGAGCAGAGCAGATCACCATACTGAAGAAACAGCACAGGGCTGGAGCTAAACGTCAAGCCCAAGTGTGCCTCTGAGACTCGCTGGTCAGCTTTAACACTTAGGAAAAGTGACTAAACCTCTCTGTACCTCAGTGTCCGCATCTGTAAGAGGAGAATCCGCGGGCTTCCCTGGAGGCTCAGTGGTAAAGAATCTACCTGCCAAGGCAGGAGACCTGGTCTGATCCCTGATCCGCGAAGATCCCACAGGCGACAGCGCAAGTTAAGTGCATGTGCCACAACTGCTGTGCCTGCGCTCCGCAGCCTAGGGGCCGCAACCACTGAGCCCGCCTGCCCCTCTGCAACGAGAGAAGCCGCTGCAATGAGAAGCCTGCAAACCACAACGAACAGCAGCCCCCGCTCACCACTAGAGGAAAACCATCACAGCAATGAAGACTCAGTTCAACCAAAAATAAATAAATAAAACTATTCTTTTGAAAAAGGAGGATCAGCATCAGAGACTTTCTATGGCTTTGAAAATACTGCCTACACTCCTGTCAAACTCTCTCCAATATAACCATTGTTATGAATCTGAGATATACTCCTTAGATCTTCTTCCACACGTTTACAGATGTTACCCTGATCTACACATTTTTTTCCTTCTTTTTGGGCGCTGTGCTTAGTTGCTCAGTGGTGTCCAACTCTTTACAACTCCATGGACTGTAGCCCACCAGGCTCTTCTGTCCATGCGGATTCTCCAGGCGTGAATACTGGAGTGGGTTGCCAGGCTCTCCTCTTGGAGATCTTCCCGACCCAGGGATCAAACCCAGGTCTCCTGCACTGCAGACGGATTCTTTCCTAGCTGATTAAAGATTTATTATTTTAGACTGGGCTGGGTGTTAGTTGCTGTGTGCAGCCTTTCTCTAGCTGTGGCAAGTCGGGGGCGACTCTTTGTTTCGGCGCATGGACTTCTCATTGCAGGAGCTCGCTGCAGAGCTCAGGCTCTGGTGCCTGGGCTTCAGGAGTCGTGGCACATGGGCCTAATTGCTCCGCACTGTGTGGGATCCTCCCCAACCAGAGATCAAACCTGAGTCCCCTGCACTAGCAGATGGATTTCTAACCACAAGACCACCAGGGAAGCCTGACCTGCACACACTCTAACCTGAACCTGCAAAGGCATCTCTATGGCTTTCACTAACATTACTCAGATACTTCCAAAATACGTTTCTTCTTTCATGTCTAATAGTTTTTGCATTCTCTGTTGTTTGGGACATAAATAGGTTTGTTCCAAACACGATAGAGTCTATCTTTTGACAGTATTATTCCTGTGTTCAACTGTTTTGGCTTTGCAGTCTCTTTTGCCTGAGATTAGGAATACCACATCATTTTGGGATAGCTTCCCCCATTTCCACGCCTTTATCACTTATCCACGACATTTTGTTTTCAGTGTCTAGCTCCCCTGTAAACAGCACATAAAAACTCCAATCTGTCTCTTTTAATAAGGGAGTATAATCCACTCACATATAACATTTTACTTTATGCTTTCTGTTAACCATGCTTTTCTTCATGTCTGCCTTCAGCTTATTTGGATTTCCTTTTTTTATGAACTCTAATTCTCCCCCTATTCAAAGGTTCTCAGGTGTGCCAGTACTAGAACATCTGGGCATCTGCCAAGCAGCTCTTTGGTTGTTGTGACTGGCTGGCATCCCCCCTAACTTTCAAAGGTCCTGCCACATATTCATGTAAGTGAAAAACCTGGGCCCATGAAATCTAAGCCCACTTCAAAGAATAACACAAAGTCATTTTTTGGGTGGTTTTACTTGACATAGAATTATCGAGGAATTTAATTGGACTTTCACATTTAAATCAAAGGAAGATATTTAATTTTGCTTTTAACTCCACCAAGAATTTGGTGACGTTGTAAGTTAACCACTTAAAAAAATCATGTTGCCAAGACCATCACGTACAAGACCAGCACAACCTACTTGTATGGGTCAGTATTTGCAGCCACACATTTACCAGGACTTGTTTTTGTTTTTTTGGCTGCAGTAGGTCTTCACTGCTGCCCTACTCTCCAGCTGTGGTGCTTGAGCTTCTCGTCGTGGTGGCTTCTCTTGTTGAGCAGCACAGGCTCTAGAGCACCGGGGCATCACTAGTTGCGGCACGTGGGATTTTAGTTCCCCCGTTAAGGATCAAACCCGTGTCCCCTGCATCAGCAGGTGGATTCTTAACCCACTGGGCCACCAAGGAACTCCCCATTATGAGTTTTCACATCAGAAGGATCTGTTTCCTCTTGTCTTCTAAAGTAGCTGTACCTGAGACCACATTGTAGTACTTTTGTTTTCTTCAACTCTTTGCTTGTTTTTCTGTTCATGTTTATTAATGAAGGACTAGGCTGGGTGAGTAGTTAGGGTATACAGTGTCCCTTATCAAGGAAGCATGCAGGCAGCCTGCGTGTACTCTAGCCCACCAGGCTCCTCTGTCCATGGGATTCTCCAGGCAAGAATACTGGACTGGGTTGCCATTTCCTACTCCAGGGACCCATGCAGGCAGCCTAGAGAACCTCTTAAGGCTCCAAGTAAGGAAGGCTTCATTTTAAGGCTTACTAGTGCATTTCATTCTTGGACCAGGCATCCTTTTTTTCCTTCCCATTTTACATTCACTACAGAGGTTGGGGTTACCCTGGCTTCTGTCTTGGTCCTTAATACCCACCTAGCAGCCCTCCCATGAATATCTTCCACTTTCCTTTAAAAAGCAGTAATCTTGGTTTCTGCCTGGTAGCACTTTATATTCCATAGAAGGGGAAAGACACACAACATAATTAGTTATCCACAAGTCGCACCTTCTTTTTGTATTCACTAACTTGTAAGGCTTTTGCTCTTTGTTTTAATTTTTATTAGTTATGCATGTAAACAACTTAAACTGTTCTATCAGTTTATTCTCCAAAACATCATTTCCTTACCGTTTCTATTTCCCCCTCCACAGAGGCATACCACTTTCAATTTTTAGCTGATTATTTTAGCATTTATCTCCATGTCTTTATTTTTTTTCTTGGCCATGCCATGTGACTTGTGTGATCCTAGTTCCCCAACCAGGGATCAAACCTGAGCCCAGCATTGAAAGAAACAGTACATGAGGCAAAATTCTTGAAGACCCTATTTGATTGACAGTTTGGCTGGATACAGAATGATGGATTGGTAATAATGTCCCTTCAGAATTTAAAGTCATTGTGTTGTTGCCTTCCAGTTTTGCTGTTGAAAAAAAGTCATTTAGACTCTTGATCCTTTGGATGTGACCTGTATTTTTCAGGAATGGCAACTGGTAGAACTAAGTGAGCAAACAGGAACCAGTGGGATAAAGGGGGACAGATTACATAGGGCCACATAAATTGTGTGGGTTTTTTTTTTTTTTTTTTTTGGTTATGCAGCACGACATGCAGGATCTTAGTCCCCCAAACAAACGATCAAACTTGTGCCACCTGCAGTGGGGGTACAGAGTTTTAACCACTGGTCCACCAGGGAAGTCCCTAGTTTTTTTCCACTACAAATGTCTGAATGGGGAGCTACTGCATAACTGTGAGTAAAGGAGGTATATTACCTGACTTATCAGAAATAAATCATTTCAGCTGCTGTAGTGAGACTACAGTTGAAGAGAATGGAGATGACAAGAGGATAAAAGCAAGGAGACTGACAAAAAGGCTAACTTCAATAAGCCTGGCAAAAATGACAGTGTAGGTTAGACCAGGGTGTTGCACTGGAAGCGTGAGAAAGGGCTGGATTCCAGATATATACTTTTAAGGTTGATCCAAAGGGACTTTTTGAAACTGACCCCTGGTTCTGCATTAGCTATTGGGTTGAAAGAACAGAGTAAAAGATGATGCAAACGCTGTTGCCTGAGCAACCAGGATAATGGAGTGAACGGAGAAGACAGGGAATTGCCTGGCAGCCCTAAGGTTAGGACTCAGTGCTTTCACCACTGCGCCCCAGGTTCAATCGCTGGTCAGGGAACTAAAATGTTGCATGGTGCGGTCAAAAAAAGAGAGAGAGAGAGAAGACAGAAGTATAAGGTTCAGGGTAAAAGAGTCTAGTTATGCACACATCAAGTATAAAATGTCCACTATTTGTCCAAATGGAGACAGTGTATCAACAGCTGAATATACAAAAGTCTGAAATTCAGAAGCAGCAGCTTTGTGGCTGGGCCAGTTTTAAAAGCATGGGCTCATTTTGTTATTCACATTCCCTTTGATCCTATTCATTTTCCATGCCAGTCTGTTCAATGTGAGCCACATAATATTTTTTTAATGTGTCCTTTTTCTGCTTAAATCAGTTAGAACTTCTATTACTTACAATGAAGAACTTACAACTGATATAATTACTAAATCAGGACAATAAGTTAGTTTTAAATTGTGAATGAACAGAACTTTATTAAAATGGAAACGAACTAATGGTAAAATCTTAACTGCTTCTAAGCTGAATACATTCCTTGGCAAAGCCCACCTATTTCCACAGAATAGGCCAAACAAAACTACAACTCATTAGCAACATACAGCTAATGAGTTAACCATAACTAATCATTAAAATCCTCAAGTTTCAAGTTTTTACTTGCTATTAGCATTTTAAATTCTCAGGAATTGGTAATACTCTAACCTACAAGAAAATCCAATTTTATTATACATGAAGTTGAAAATAACAAAAGTTCCAAACTAGGACTTGAAATTAATGATATGTTACTTTATTACAAAGATGAATTAAATGTCCAGTTTTTAAAAAAATAAGAATCTCTGCCCTGTCATCACACTATAACACAGTATTATTATACCTGTCAGCTTCCTGAGCATGCAGACATCTACATTCTGGTAGCTATAACTAATACAGAAAAATTATATTAAAAGCAGATAAACTGTTTTTAAAATATAGGCTGTCGAGTTAAGAGTTCTACAAGGTAATAAGACAATAGGTACTGTGAAAAAAGGATCCTGTGAAATGTAAGGGGAAGAAAACACATGGACGAGAGGTAGAAAAGAAGCCTAATGTATTATAAAAGGAACACTGATGACATTTAAATGAAAATATTGATCGCCTTCATTGGATACCTTTTTCCTGATTATAAGATTTATTATCACAGAAAATACAATACAGGAAACTATAAAAGGGAAGTCTCATCCTATATTCTACAATCCAGAGATTGCCAATTTTAACATTTTGATGTATTCTATTCTAGTCTTTCTTCCTATGCACATATATGAGGTATGTGTGCACACAAAAGCAAGATCATACTAAATGTCATTTGTGTATCTTTTTTTTTTCATTTCATATAACACACATTATTTCCCCCGTGTTTTTAAATATTTTTTGAATACAACTATTGCAAACAAGATTTTATCATATAATTTCCAGGATAAAATCACTGCTCTCCTAGTTGACATTTAGGTTGCTTATAACTTTTGATTCCTATAAATAGTATTATTCAGAAATATTTGAATTTCTGAATTTAGAGACCATATTTCTAAAGACACTTTAAAAAAAAAATGTTTAGAAAGCACTTAAATACCAACAAAGAGTAGTTATGACCCCAAAATGCTGCTTGATTCTGAATTTAAATAAAAGAATACAAATGAAATAAAAACTAAAAACCACAATCCACCATCTATCAAACTATCAGCATGTTATACATAAGCGGGTCATTCGTTAGTAATTTATACTGATGCGAAAATACCTAGCACACACTAAGAGATGTGGACTTTTAAAAGATTCGTAAAATCTGAAATCTATTTTATTACAAAATTACTTTTTCAAACCAAGAGTGCTATAAATAATGTACCGTCAAACATGAAATAATATGCTCATTAAAAAAAAAGCTAAACTGGCTTCCTTGACAATCTGCTAAAGAGAATAGACATGTACAGGGAATCCTAAAAAGTAGGGCTTAGTTTTAGCTAACTCTTACAAAGCAGCAAAGCTAATAAAATAAAATGTTAAAAATTAAAAGTATTATACTAAAAAATAAAAAGAGGTAGTAATCCTTATTAGAAACTAAACTCCTGAGAAATTTTACTACAAATAGATTACAAGTCTATCTTTTGTTCCTAACACCACAGTGATTCAAAAAAAAGTCTGCCTTATATTTGATTAAGACATTAAAACTATCAGCTTAAACTTTATAAATAAACAGGAGAAATTTATTTCCTAATTTATTTTGCTGGGCCACACAGCTTGTGGGACCTTAGTCACCAGACCAGAGAATGAACCCTGGCCCCCTGCAGTGGAAGCATGGGGTCCTAACCACTGGACTGCCAGGGAATTCCCAGACTACTTTTTAAGCTCTTCTCTCCTCAGACTGGCGCTTCCCACGTGGCGCTAGCAGTAAAGAACGTGCCTATCAATGCAGGAGACAGAAGAGACTGGTTCAATCCCAGGGTCAGGAAGATCTTGTGGAGGAGGGCTCAGCAACCCACTCCAGTTTTCTCGTCTGGAGAATCCCATGGACAGAAGAGGAGCCTGGTGGGCTATGGTCCATAGGGTTGCAAAGAGTCAGACATGACTGAAGGGACTATTCAGATTAATCTATTTTTATGTCAAGTTTTCAGAGAGATTATACTGCCATATTTCTATACTCAAAAAAGTCTGATTTAATTTTTTAAGTTCCTAGTTCATCTCTACCCTCTTAAGGCATTTTTAAGGATCATAAGTCCTAGTAAAGGCTAACTCTCAAAGGAGTATCATTCATAATCAATGCACTTCTGATTACATACAAACTGACTGAGCAGGAAACTTGCTAATTAACTACCAGCAATTCAAGTATTTCAGCAAATGTTTGAACCAGCCTTTATTAACTGGCCTATAATAATACACCCCTGTATAAGACTATTCTAAATGAACAAAATGCTATAATCAATAACACAATAATAACATACAGCTGACCTTTGAATGAGGGGATTAGAGATGCCAACCCTCCACACAGCTGAAAATCCACATCTAACCTATAATCGGCCCTCTGTACTGCAGTTTCTCCAAACAAGCAGTCCTGTATCCTCAGATTCAACCAACTGCAGGTTATGCAGTACTGTATGTAGTATTTACTGCTGAAAAAAATCTGCACATAAATGGACCCTCAGTGTTCAAAGCTGTTCAAGGGTTTGTTGTTCAAGGGTCAATTATACTTTATTGTTAATAATAGTGAAGTCTTTCCTTTTGTACATAAAAAGTATAAAGTATAATATATAAACAATGTATATATATAAATTATATAATACATAAACAGCCTTGTGTTTAAGGTTATATACTAGGAAAGTCTTAAAAACCTACAACTGAAATCTCACTATACCCCAACAGAACCTATCAAAAGCCTGTTCAGAAATCTGCCTCTGTCAAATAATTGCTTTGGATTTAGAAACGATCTACATAGAAATCTTTATTGCCATGCCATTTTTTAGAGTAGGATTTGAACTATATCATAAGAGGATATGTGATTTCCTAATAGTTTATCAGGTAAACAAGCTCTGTATAACCAAAAACTATATGCATTAATACAGAAAAGTCTACATAAACGTGTGTTTCCCACTCACGATGGTGAATTCCACCAACATAAATCTACTATCAATGAAGACAGCAGTATGTTTTTATCTCTAGCAAAAGAAATGCTCGGAAAAACAAAAAAAGAAATGCTGGCAAGCACTATTATGACTTAAACCACTGTGGAATTTTCATTATGAAGTAATTTTTAGTGCCCTTTGGATGAAAATTTTCCAATAACCAACATTCTCCTGAAAACAAGACAGAGGGGGTACAGTTCAGTTCTGAATAGGACTGTCCTGTTCATCTCACCAGATTGATCAGCCTTCTCATCGCATGTTCATGAGAGCAAACACATTCACAGGGATCGAATCCACCTTCTGCCATGATTACCCAGCTTGATTTAACTTGACTGTTTAAATCTAGGAGGAAGGAAAAAATATCATAAGACTACTATTCAGAGTTACTCTTTCTCTTGAGCTATGAAGAGTTCATGTTATGTATAGATTCATAATAGCTCTTTATAATTCAAATTTATTGACATATCTATGAATTACTAATCTTATATGAATTATGAATCTATACAAATGACTGGCTACCACTTTATCACCAGACTGATTTTCTATAAATGCAAAAGTCTTCATATACTCTACTGGTCCCACCTGTGATGATGATGCTACTAGAGCCCTATTCTGCTTAATCACCTAATCCTTTAGCTTTGTTAGCCTCAGCACTGCTACAGACTGAATGTCTGCACCCCCCCCCAGACTCTGATGTTGAAGCTTTAATCCCCAAGGTGATGGTATCTGGAGGTAGGATGGTTGGATGGCACCATAAACTCCACGGACATTAGTTTGAGCGAACTCCAGGAGACAGTGAAGGGCAGGGAAGCCTGGCGTGCTGCAGTCCATGGTGTCACAGAGTTGGACATGACTGAGTGACTAAACCACCACCACTACCTTTGGGAGGTAATAAGGTTATCAGAGTAGAGCCCTTATAGGGTCCTTAAAGAAGAGACATGATATCTCTTTCTTTGACATGTGAAGATACAGCAAGAAGGTATCCATCGACACAAGGAGGAAGAGATTCCTCCCCAGACACCTTAATCATAGGCCTCCCAAAATCCAGAACTGTGAGAAATAAATGTCTGTTGTTTAAGCCATTTGATTTGTGCTGTTTCACTAAGGCAGCCTAAGCTATGTCAAATGGAGAAAAAAATGGCAACCCACCCCAGTATTCCTGCCAGGATAACCTCATGGACAGAGAAGCCTAGCAGGCTACAGTCCATGGGGTCGCCGAGATTTGGACACGACTTAGCAACTGAACAACAACAGCAAAGCTATGTCCACTTTACAGTCTTTATGCCACCAGGAAAGTTCTCCGAAAGAAAAAAAAATTGAGTTATCTAAAATGATATCAATGTCAGGGAGAGGGAAGAGGAGGGGCATGAATTAACAAGACAATAGCCAGGGAATGCCTGGGAAGATTTTGAAAAATAAGAGTAAACAAGTGAGATTTGTCCAAGATGGCAGGGTAGAAGGATGTCCCTCTTCTTGTGAGAGCACTGAAATCACAACTAACTGATGAACAACCTTCGACAGGAAGACACTGGAACCCATCAGAGAAAAGGTACCCGACATCCAAAGACAAAGGAGAAGTCATAATGAGATGGCAGGAGGGGCACAATTATGATAAAAATTAAATCCTAAAACTGCCAGGTGGGTGACATGCAAATTACGCCACTCATGTTCTCCCATTGGAATGAAGGTTCTGAGCCCCACATCTGGGTTCGCATCCTGGGGGGTCTGGCAACAGGACTAGGAGTCCCCAGAGAATCTGACTTTGAAGATCTGCTGGATCTGATTACAGAACTTACACAGGACGGGGGAAAGCAGAGACTCCCTCATGGAGGGCACACAAAGTCCTGTGCATAGCAGGACCCAGAGGAAAGAAGCAGTGACCACAGAGGAGACTGAACCAAGCCTATCTCCTAGTGTTGGCAGGTCTCCTGCAGAGGCAAGAGGTGGCTGTGGCTCACTGCCAGGGACAAGGGCACTGACAGCAGCAGTTTGGAGAGGCACACCTGGGTGGAAGCCCTCTCAGAGGCCACCAACAGCCCCACCACACAGCCTGTAAGCTCCAGTGCTGGGTCACCTCAGGCCAAACAATGATAAGGGAGGGAACATAGTCCACCCATCAGCAGACAAATGGATTCAAGTTTTATTAAACTTGCCCACCCACTAGAGCAAGACCCAGTTCTACCCACCACCAGTCCCTCCCATCAGGAAGCTTGTACAAGCTTTTAGATAGCCTTATCCACCAGAAGGCAGACAGAAGAAGCAAGAAGAACTACAACCCTGCAGCCTGCAGACCAAATCCCCAAATCTCAGAAAGTCAGACAGGCAGAAAAGGCAGAGGATTACGTCCCAGATGAAGGAACATGATAAAACCCCAGAAAAACAACTAAATTAAGTGGAGACAGGCAACCTTTCAGAAAAAGAATTCAGAATAATAATGATAATGAACACAATCCAGGATCTTGGACAATGAATGGAGGCAAAGACTAAGAAGATACAAGAAATGTTTAACTAAGACCTGGAAAAACTAAAGAGCAGCACATCAAATCACTGGGGGAAAGATTGCTATTCCATAAATGGTGTTGGGGAAAGCTGACTTCTTACCCTCATTCCTAAAACAAAACAAATTCTAGACGCATGAGCAATTTAACTTTTTAAAGTGAGGCCACACACAGAAATAGTCAATCAGAGCAATGGATCAGAAGAGAACGTTGACAAACTGACCTATGATTTTACCAGAATTTTGTACATAATCAAGGTGGCACTTTATTTTAGAGTATCTATAAAAGTTATTCTTAGAGATATTTACTCTATCTAGACACATATGTATTACTTGAATTTATTTTTTGTAACAACTTCACTGAGATAAATCATATACTATACAGTTCAGGCACTGAAAATGTACTATTCAATATTTAGTACATTCTCAGAACTGTGCAATTTTAAAACATTTCATAACTCCAAAACAAAACCTTTACCCATTAGCAGTCACACTTCACTTTCCTCTCTTCCTCCCAGCACTAGGTAATCACTAACTGGCTTTCTGTCCCCATAAATTTGCCTATTATGAACAATTCATGTAAATGGAATCATACAATGTATGGTCCTTTGTTATTTGAATTCTTTAACCAAGAATTACTTGTTATTTATGGACAACCGAATTAAAGACACTTCAGCCCATTAAGAATCCACCTCCAATGCAGAAGATGCAGGTTCAATCCGATCCCTGGGTCGGGAAGATCCCCTGAAGGAGGAAATGGCAACCCATGGCAGTACTCTTGCCTGGGAGATCCCATGACAGGCTACAGTCCATGGGGCTGCAAAGAGTCAGACATGATTGAGCAACTAACACTTTCACTTTTCATTCTAAAAAACAAACTTCAAACGACTACTGTGTTGTTGGAAAAGACTCTTGAGAGTCCCTTGGACTGCAAGGAGATCAAACCAGTCAATCCCAAAGGAAATCAATCTTGAATATTCATTAGAAGGACTGATGCTGCAGTTGAAGCTTCAATAGTTTGACCACCTGATGCGAAAAGATGAGTCATTAGAAAAGACCCTGATACTGGGAAAGATTGAAGGCAGGAGGAGAAGGGGATGACAGAGGACGAGATGGCTGGATGGCATAACTGACTCAATAGACCTGAGCTTCAGGAGATGGTGAAGGACAGGGAAGTCCGGCATGCTGCAGTCCATGGGGTTGCAAAAAGTTGGACATGACTGAGTGACTGAACAACAACTGTGTTATACATATGGCATAGGGGTAGTAATCCAAATACAGTCTTCTATGAGAGATTACATATCCAAATGTCTGATTTTGTATATATTGTCACTGAGAAAAGTTTCCTAGTTTACTGTCTGAGCTTTCCTAGCAAAAATCAGAGCCAAAATCTTTAGCCCTGTTTCTTAAAAGGTGCCATTTTAAACCATGGACTATTCAGAAATGGTAAATTAGTTGTCTATTTCTTTAAATTAAAGTATGATGCATACATAAAGGACTAGAAGAAAATACATCGAACTTAATGAGTGATCAGTTCTGGAGAGGAAAATATAATTTGGAGGACAGACATCCATTTTGTTAATTTTTAAACATTTCTTATAATGACAATGTACATATATATGAAAACTTTTAAAACATAGAAAAAATTAAATTTAAATGTCACCATATATAACCAAAAGCAGGTCACTGGGATGAATGTAGAAGAACATAATTCCAAGAAACTATAAAGGAAAGGATCAATAATTTTGACAGTTAAAGTGATATTCATCACTATAAGCTAAAAATACACAAAAATATAAGATAAAGAATTTTTTAAAAATGCCTTCAACACGTATCAGAGTTAATTTCCTTAATTTACAGATAGTTCTGAAAAATCAGTATGAAAATGGCAATCTAACAGATAAAAGGAGAGAGCATGTTCACAAGGAAAACAAAGCCAATAAGCAATTACAAAATGGAAGAAGTGCAAATCTAAACATCATTTTTACCAGAAAATTGGAAATTTTACATAGATAACTTAGATATCCATATCCAAATCAACATGCAAAATTTCTGTATAAGGATGTCCACTGCAACGTTTTTTATAAGAGCAAAAAATATTAATTTAAAGTGTTTATCCATGTAGCTCTAATTAAATAAACAATAGTATGAGTACATGAAGTCCTATACAGCTGTTGAAAAGAATGAGTCAATTTTCTGTGATAATTTGTATCCAAGATACAATGAGGTGAAATCAAGTTGCATAACAGTCAGGGAAAACCTATTTCCCATCTAGTATCTTCTTGCCTGAGCTAAGCAGAGTGGGTTTGGGGAAGGGAAATGGAGTTCAAGACAACCTAAGCTGGAGAGTCTTACTCTCTAGAAGGTAGGAAATACCAAATACAAACTCTGACTACTTCAGTTTTATCTGAGGCCACTCTGTGTCCATAAGTTTTTAATTGATAAGCTTTCGATGTAGGGAAAACCCTGAAAATAAACATAATTTACCCTTATGTGTAGATAAAGTTCACCCTTGAAAGTCTGTTCCTCAACTGTTAAAGAGCTTGGATTGTGCTGGGTGTGGACATAAGCAAATGCCCACAAATACGGGTCCTTCTTCCTGCTCTCTCAGTGCCTTGCCAGGCCAATACAATGTTGGTTGAAATTAAAAGATATAATCATAAATTTTTTAAAAAAATAAAATTCAAATACTAAAATGTCTGATGTCTGTCCAGTTCTATAGTCCCTTAACACAGAAATGCTCTAAGAAAGTACTAGCAAACTGACTTTTATAAAATGAAGGGAGACTTGTTTTTTAGCACCTGTAAAAATTATAAAACAGCTATTTTTAGGTCTCTTTAATCCATTTGATTTACAAAATCAGACTCCACCACTACCCACCCTTCCAGACAAAAACACAGCTTGGGGGCAGGAGCCTATTTTAGTCATCACTCTGTCTCCAAACACCTCCGTCTTTGCTTAAGCCATAGCAATGATCAAGTATTTTTTCATTTTGGACAATGTTTATTTTCTCTGTATCTATATATGCCAGGAACATGTAAATCAATTAGAACTTAAAAGTATCTGCTGGCCTTAATTAGCTTCCAGTAAAATAAGAAAATGCATTTACAAAGAGGACATTCCTCAATAGTGCTATGCTTCTGTGGAAATTTCTGTATGCAAACTGTACTATTTTCAGTTAAGAGTTTCCACTTTAAAAGTACTTTTTTTAAAAAACAGAATGGAAACCGTTATCTTTTGGCTAGGACCTCAGAACAAGCGCCAATGCACATCTAAGTACTAGAGCAAAAACTGCACCCAATTCCACCCCGTATTTAAACCCCTTGGTGGCCAAAGACACTAAGAAGCTGCTCTACCCTGGGCAAGACAAAACTGGGTCACTGAATCAGCATTCTGGTAAATAGGCCTAGAAGAGCCCTTTCACAGAAATTAACTTAAAACAATGCTTTTGCTTTTCATGTTTCAGAGGAGTTATTCGCCTCAATGCACAACTGAGAACAATGCTAAATAATATCAAAGTTACAGGATTGACCCTTGAAGACAACCAGTTTTACTCCAATTGGTCACAAAAGGCCAAAGTCATATAAAATAAGAATAGTGCACTGAAGAAGTTCAAAATAATCTAGGAGAGGAGAGACGTAAATACGGCACAGAAGAAATAAGTGGCCATGAATTGATAATTACTGAAATTGAGTGACAGATACAAGAGAGCTTTTATACACTAATACTTTCTTCTGTTTTAGGATTTGCCATAATAAGCATTTAACTTATATATCACGTCAGTATTTTCCCACTATAACGAATATTTGTGATAGCGATGACTCTGGGTGTAAATTAAGCAACAGTTTACAGATGACTTTTTAATGCACCATAAAGGATAAAACATATCTAAAGCTCTCAAGCCACCCATTCTTCAACAACTCTCAGCACAGGAAAGCAGTAAAATAATCCACTCGGTATGCTGGGAGGGCAAACACAATTTCCCATATTCCTCAGATCCGGGTCATTTACTCCACCAACTGCAGCTAATAAACCTTCCCTGGTAGACTTCAGCTGTAGTAAGTCGGTTGAGTCATCCTGTTTCTGTATATGCTGAAGGAGTTTTCCAGTGCTGTTAACCAATTTACTATCTGCGGTTAGAACCTTCAATACTCTAGCTCACGCTAGGTAGGTTTAATTTACCTTAGTTCATCTTTGGGGAGTCAAATTCAACTGCCTGTTTATAACTTTGAAAAAGAAGAAAAAAGTAGATACTACTTTTCTGATACTGTGTTTTCTAGAATTATGCCATGGAATTGCATGCTTATATACAGGATTGATTCTTTAGGAAATAAAACTTTTTAAAAGTGGTTCCTGCTTAGGCTAAACACTCTTAGTAGCAAATATTTGTAAAACAGCAACATTATCAGTGTTACATATTTAGTATCAGTGGTATCCTTGGAAGCACATAGAGTAAAATGGGAAATGTAAACCTTTCCATTTCTTGCTCCCCAATTCTCCTCCACCCTAGATGTACCATTAGTTAACAGTCAAGTGTGAATACTTTCAGGTCTTTTTATACGCATTTATACCTTTTTTAAATATATATACACATACATCATTTTGGTAGGTTTTAGGAGATCATATTATATATATTCTGCAACTTGCTTTTGGGTAATATTAGAAGTCTTGAAGACCTTTCAATATATAAAGCTCTACTTCATTCTTTTTAGTAGTAACATAATACTCCAAAACATGAACACACAATTTTAGCATTCCTTTAGTAAAGATAATTTAGGGTCTTTCCAACATTCGTTACTATAATGTTGCAACAAACACCTAATGTTGCCCATATTTCATAGGACTAAGTTGAAAAAAAAATCTCTAGGTCTAAAGGCAGTCACAAAAGCCTTTACCAATTTCAATTCTATTTCAATTCTATCAAAAGCACATAGTACATATTACTAATTGCATAGCATAGTAGTTAGCAATTCATACAATGTTACCATCACTAATAATATAACAATACTTAGATATACCAAGAAAACATTTTTTTTGCCAGAATGTCAGGCCCCAAAATATGTCTCATTGCTTTTATTACCCATGTAATGAGGCGGCACATTTTTTCAATTTATTTATGCTTTTCAAACTCTTTTTGTCTAGTTGATTTTAGGAGCTCTTTATATTATTGAGTATTAATCCACTATATCACAGTAAGATTAAGAATGTGTTACAGGTTATTTGCTTCCCTTTCTTCTAGGTGGCTACAAAGCCAGATTTGTAAGGGTCTATTTCCATTTAAATATTTATTTATTAGACCATTAGCTAAAGAGTTAACAGAACTGTAAACCATAGAAAAATAGATCTAAAACTCCATAGAGCAATTAAAAATAATGTCCAATGACAATGTGAAATATTATTAGGAGAGTACTCTCGTTTTCTTTAAAGCTGTAACTAACACACTACCTTCTCCCAGGAACTAGCTGGAAGAACTGAAAGGTAACCATAAACCCTTGATTTTCTTTTGACAATTTTACTTCAGCTCTTTTACTTTGGAACTATTTGTTATTGTCATAATTGTTAAGGACTAAAAGGAAGTAAAAAAATAAAATATAATGTCTTCCAAGCCTAAAAATTTAGGTGGAAAGGCCTTTATATATTTGCATATGTGTGAGAGTTCATCTTGGTTTCTCTTACAGAAGAAACTATTTGGTTTGAATATACCTTTGCAAGAAGCTATTATCACCTAGGTTTCTTTTGTTAAGAAATTATACTTTTTTAAAAGAAGGTATTTTACAATACCTAGGGGTAACAAAAATTCCCAAAACATACTAAAATGTCAACATAGGTTTGAAGATTATAAAAGTTAATCTCATACTTTTGTAATACATTGCAAAATAGTAAATATTTATAAAGTATAACATAAAAGTACTTTTAACACAAAATGCTTAGGAAAACCAGCAAATAATTTTTAAAGCAAATAATTCAGTCATATGCTAGAGTAACCCACAAAGAGTTCTCACATTAATTTGGAATGGAATCACCATTAGATGACTTTTACCTAAAATGGCCTTACTTGTTTCCCTCTTGCTTTACCAATGGCTACCAAATTTCCTTATCATATATATAAATAAATGCAACAGGAGGAAAAAAATTTTAAGGAATACAACAGGACTAAGAATGATGTGATCATAAGATATGAATAAAAGACAAAACCCTGAAGGGCCAGTAAGCAAAATGTAAATAAATCTCTTAAGTCTCTAAGAGACAAAAGAGTTAAAATAGCCAAGAGAGTCTCTAAAAGATATTTAAAATAAGTAAAGCTCAAGGGAAAAAATAATTCCCAAAAGAGGTAGCTACAGCTAATTAACCAACATTTTAAAAGGTCACCCTAACTAAACTAATCAAATAAATGCAAATTAAAACGTAAACTTTTACCTAAAAAAACACCCAAAAAGTACCATGAAAGTTTTGTCATACATTGCTAGTCCTCCAGTTAATGGCCATAACCCTTCTGGAGTTTAATTTAGCAATATGTATCAAGAACTATAAAAATTCTCTTATCAATGACATGTGTGTTATCTATGGTTTGCTTTAAAATACTCCCACAAAGGGAGAGGAAAAAGGGAGGGAAAGGGACAAATCTTCCTTATAAAATTCCAAGTAGTATTAGATTTATCATCCTCTGGGGGGTGAAGCTTAACCCTCCCCCACCCTTGAAATCCTACCAAGAAGTTTGTTAGGCAACTTGCTTTGAGGCAAGTACTATTTATTAGTCTTCTCTGGTAGCTAAGATGGTAAAGAAACCGCCTGCAACCCAAGAAACCTGGGTTGGATCCCTGGGTGGGGAAGATCCCCTGGAGAAGGCAATGGCATTTCTGTCCTTCCATGCAAACATTTTAAACAACAAAATATCAGCTTATCCTTGGATTCAATCTTGGATTCAATCCTCTCTTAAACAAAAAAAAAAAAAAAAAAATCAAAACAAAAGAAGAAAAAAACAAGAGCAATCAGTTCTAAGAACCCCAAAATACTGACACTTGACTTTTCCTTTACTTTTCTCAAGACCGAATTATAAAAATATGTACCCTTATTTAACCTCCTTACCCTTGCCAATCTCTCATTTCCTCTCTTCTTCAAAAAAGGTTAGTTTCCTGCTCCTGCTTCCAAGAGCAATATTACTAAGAAATTCATATCCCTTATAAGAAATGAGTCAGAAACCCAGTATGCTCAACATGAAATTCTTGTGGTTAAGGGGGGAAAAGTACATAGAATTACTAAGTGCCCAGAATTTAAATCTAGGGGAGAAGTAGTCTACATTAAAATGACTGTATCAGTTCTGTAAAAGCTATCAGATGTTTCTTCTTCTTGGTTTCCTAATTTTCTACACTATATTTTACTTTTAAAATTGAATCACATATTTACATATGGGTATGCAAATTTGTCACATATATGTAAATACGTACACATGTAAACAAAAGATTCTATCCAAAATAAATACTAAAGGTTGATGCCAAACTTCCTTGCATTAATAACTTAAAGATAAACTTTCTTCTATGGACACTTGCAAATCATTTAAAACCATAGGAATTTAGTATTCAAAAATGATATAACTGCTTGCCTCTGGAACGGGGGCCAAAGTGTCTAAGGGACAGAAACAGTATGAAAACTTTTCACTGTATATTGCTTTTGTGTCTTCTGAGTGAATCAAAAAATATTAAGTTTTCAAAAGAATAACTTTACTGTGAGCTTTCTGTTCTTCCCATACCAGAATCATTTGCTCTAGGGACAAACAATTACATCTCAACTTTTCTCTTGAACTGAACATGCTAAATTATCTTAAGCACTATCTGACCTTCCACCATCACTGAATTTGTTAGCTAGCATTAATACATAAAAAATGGTATTCTAAATTCTGTAAGTATATGTGTTACAGAATAAACCAAATCCCATTATCAGCGAGAAATAACCAAGTATATAAACAGACCATACAATGGATATTTCTAAAGTCAGCCTTTGCCCTAAATCTGAGGTAATCATTCTTTGTAGTATACTAAAGACTAAGAACCACTGGTCTAGATATATAAAAACTTGTCTCTGGATTAAGATACATGAAAACTTGTCCCTGGATTAGAAAGTACATAAGACTGTACCCTCTGGCTCAGGGTGTAGCCAGTTTTCAATGTTTTACCTTTCCCTTCCTCTACCTACCCTCTGGTGGAAGCAATAACTGTTAAAGAGGATCAAAATGCTGTAACAATGGAGTATGTATCACAAACTACTAATGTTGGTATAATGTTTTGGTAACATCTGGTAAATTGAGTTTAAAATAAAAGCAAATGGGAATTCATTTTAAAATTCATTTTAAAAATACACATATAACAAGGAAAATAGATGAGGACTAGACTAGGTTTTTTTAAAGGTGTTTCCCCAAGACTCATTCAGAATCATAGACATCTGGATACATTTCATAGATGGGAAGCAGAAAAAAGAAGGTAGAGGGAGGAGAGAGATAAGAGATAATATTAAAACTCAGTAATCAGGAAAACAACTCCTTTTTCTAGAATTTTCTGAACATACCAACCACAAAGTGTATTTGTATATCAAAACTTGAATTACATATAAATGAGGAGGGGATCAACAGTTTAATAATGCCAGGAATGTACAAAGTACATGCTAGGAATGCCTTCTAGCAATTAAGGAAAAAAAAAAAAAACCTAAGTGATTCTAGAAGACAAATTAGGTGAGTATTTGATCTTTAATGGCAGAACAATGAAAAAGATCAACAAACTTACAACATAATGTATACATTAAAAATCTCAAATACAATTACAACAGCCAAAGAATAGGGGGAAAAAATTACACTCCACTAATATGATAAGCAAAGATTTCTTAATAACATGGAACATATGCAGATTCTTAAAGTGGGAACTGCACTGGAGATTACAAACTATAATTTTTATGGCAACATGAATTCAGAAATTAAAAAATGTTCATGCCCTTTGAATAATTCCACTTCTAAGGTTCTATCATTTTTTAAAAAATCTGAAATACAAAGACCTATGTACTAAGGTGGTTATCACAACTTTATCACAGTGAAAAATTGGAAACAGTCCAAATGTCTGGCTGGTGCCTCAGTGGTAAAGAATCTGCCTGCCAGTGGAGGAGATGCAGGAGACACAGGTTCAATGCCTAGGCCAGGAAGATCCCCTGGAGGAGGAGGAAATGGCTACCCACTCCAGTATACTTGCCTGGGAAACCCCATGGACAGAGGAGCCTGGTGGGATGTGATCCATGGGGCTGCAAAGAGTTGGATGCGACTTAGTAACTAAACAGCAACAACAAATGTCTGGCTAAAAGGAAACGCTTAAATTAAGATACATACTGTGACGTATTATACAGCCAAATGCTTCATTTTCTTTCATAATGACATGGGGAAATAAGCACAACGTAACATTAAAACATATTAAAAAGGATATAAAAATAAGCAAAGTACATATTTAAAAAGCATAAAAAAACACACTTGAAAAAGCTGAAAGAAAACATACGAAAACTAACATCGGGAATCTCTGAGTGACAAGATCGTACTTTTCATTTTGTACATTTATCCTTTAATATCATCGAACTTTTTTTTTTTTCGCCAAACTGCGAGGCATGTGGGATCTGAGTTCCATGACCAGGGATCAAACTAGTACTTTCTGCATTGGAAGCCAGAATCTTAACCTCTGGACCACCAGTAAAGTACTTATCAAGTAATGTGGAGTCCCTATCAAATAATAATTATATATTAACTCTTATTATAAATTAGGAAAAATGCTGAGTGTAGCAAAACTAAGGAAAACTCAAATTTTTCAATAAATAAATAGTAAAAAGTAAACAAAACTTCAAGAGATGACAGGGATATGGCTACAGTTCAAGAAATTTTAGAGCTATCAATCAAACGCTGTATATAGACCTTGTCTGAATCCGGAAGCAAACCAACCTAACAAAAGGACAATTATGATACAAACAAACAGGAACTTTGAACACTGACTGGATTAAATGTCATTTAGGAAATTACCATGCATTAAATTTCTTAACATGACTATTATGTCAATTGTCACATCTGAAAGAGTCTTTATCTCTGAGAGATCTCACTATGTATTCCAGTTAAAAGAAATTTTTATGCCTGGGATCCAGGTGAAAACAACCTGCAAAAGGGGAGGTATGTATGGATGAAATAAAAGTCATAAGTTCAGAAACTGCTGAAGCCAGTTGATGCATACATACAGATGCATGACCTGTTAGTACTAAAAATTTCAAGCATACCTCAGTTTTTTAGTAATACATTTTTATAGACAAACGAAAATTCTTCTGATTCCTCCCCATGCAAACAGAGGGCTCTTCTTGAGAAAGCAGGTATAACCAAGCCTAATTCAAGGTCAGAGAATGAAAACTATCTTTCTACTGTAATTTTAAGTTGATTTATGATAAAATCACTTTTTCAATTGGTCCTATCTTTACAGTGATCAAGACAATGTCAAAGTTCTTCCCACTTAAAAGCTAAAAATAAAAACCCACAGCAAGGGCAAAATACAAAGTAACAATTTAGAATGAATGCAGTTTGTTTTTATACCACAGAAAATAGAGATGCTGTCAATGAAATGAGGAACTCAGAAGTATTTTATACATTTTTACCTAAAAAGCATCAATGCTATTGACTCTCCAAAGTTATAAAACCAAGAGAGTAAAACATACCAGAAACAGCTGAAATTGTCCCCCAGACACTCAGGAAGATTACCTTTGCATTTATTCTCTATTTTTAACCTTATTCCCAATTACAGGAATAATTACTCAACTCTAAAAATAATTCTTCTACAAACTGCTTTCTGAATCTACTTTTGCCCAGTAGCCAATTAGAAAACTGATCAACCAAATAAGGAGAGCTATCCCAAAACTCTGGCTACCTTTCACATTAAACAAAATATTTGCCTATCAATTAAACAAAATATTTGCCTATCAATTTATGTAATATTATAATTATATCATACACTACCATGCATAATTACAAGTTCAGATTATTTTTATCACATGACTCAACATCTTAATGTAATAAAGTGTTCAAATTCCCACAGAAACAATAAGTTTTTGCAACATACTCATTTGCTTTATTCTTTTATCAGAAATGGATCTCAATCAGTCATATTTAAACTAGTTATGCCTGCAGCTTTCTAACTACTTTCATATCTTAACAATAGCCCTTCCAACAAGTTAAACAAGAAAATTATTCCTCTTTTAAAATGAGGAAAATAAGTTCAGGTAAGTGAGAAATTTGACCATGATCACATTTCCATCCAGTATGATGAGAGAGACCTTGGACAGGAAGTCATAATGTAAATTCCTGACCAAGACTCATTGCACATCTGTAGGATATGACCAATCATGAAGGTTATATTTGTTTCACTCTCATAAAGACAACTTTAGAGCACTACAGAAATTAGATAACCATCAATTAACTTCCTAATGCTTCTTTCTAGTTACATACTTTTCTCTTAAACTACATTTGCAAGTCTGATTCTCTGATGGGAAGTGAGCAAGGAGAAAGGCTGTAGTTTCAAGTTCAAATCAGTCAATTGTCATTTAGTAAAAACTAGGCTAAAATGCTGCCTGGGAGATTAAAGTCATTTTAAAATGTAAATGTTGAAATAAATCCATTATATTCCTTAAATACCACAATTCTCTGTGCTTAGCAGTTAAAACTTCCTGAGTTCTATCATGACAAATTTTTGAAATTCACATTAATAGCCAAGCAATTATAGTTACAAATTCCTAATACTACTCCCTATTTGATCCAACAGGGTGACCCTATATTGTGTGTAAACAAAGAATGTTGTCTGCCATTCCAGCTTTTTAAGGATCAAATCATTACCCACAATAGCTGCTGATCTATAAGTACACAATGAAAGAATTTAGGGTGACACATTCTATGTTTTGGATTTATGGACCCCTAGATAGGCTTTCCTGGTAGCTCAGCTGGTAAAGAATCCTCCAGCAATGCAGGAGACCTGGGTTTGATTCCTGGGTTGGAAAGATCCCCAGGGAGAAGGGATAAGCTACCCACTCTAGTATTCTTGGGTTTCCCCAGTGGCTCACATAGTAAAGAATCCACCTGCAATGCTGGAGGCCTGGGTTTGATCCTTGGGTTGGGAAGATCCCCTAAAGGGTATGGCAACTCACTCCAGTATTCTTGCCTGGAGAATCCCCATGGGAGAGGAGCCTGGCGGGCTACAGTCCATGGGGTAGCAGAGTGGGACATGACTGAGTGACTAAGCACAGCACAGCAGCACACACAGTCGAAAGGCCTATCTAAGGAAGACCTCCAGTGACCTCAGATTCTTGCACCTTCCCATGCACAGAAAAGCACTAAAACTGAGATATCTGATCCATGCAACTTCAGTAACCTTTCAACTGACTTGCACATATAGATACCAGCTCCTCCATTAACTTTGGAATGGTTCCTCAGAGCTAGCTGAGAGCCTATCTGCCGTGTTATAGTCCTCAGTAAGACATGGAATAAACTCATGGTAAGTGCATTTTTTTTTTCAAGTCGACAGGCCCATCTAGAATTAGCTATTTACAAGAAAAAAAAATACAATAAAAACCACCTCCAAAAATCTTACTATAAAACATTTTTACAGGATAACAAAAAGCTTAAATATATCCTTTCAGAGGGCATACTATTCAAAAGGAAGAGATGAGAGTAGGCTAAAAAGAATGACAACAAAATGTTCATTCTTCATCAAGTGGAATGGGAATGTACAGAAAAAACAAGGCCAATATGACTAGCAGGCCCGTGCAAGACAGGACTGTATAGATAAGGTATGTATCAGAGGATGCTAAGTCTTCATTTATTCATACTCAACAAACCACAACTTCATAAATGGTACTTTTAAAACTTTGGGGATGCAGCAGTTCTCATTCACTCATATAAAGAGAAAAAAAAAAAAACTGAGGCCCTGAGAGTGTCAGTGATTTACCCAAAGTCACCCAGTAGAGCAGGACTTCAAACCCCTGTCTTCTCTCACTTCTCCTTTCCTGAAAAGGATGTATCTAACAAGTCCCCAGGGGACGAGGTAGCTAGCAGAAGAGTTCAGAGGAGGATACAGAAGAAATAAAACGTTAAGCCCTACCTCCAAGTGTTTGCAATCAAGTTAATTACTATTTAATTCTTATAATAATATAATCACATACTAGTATATAATTAACAGCCAAAATAAATACCTCAGACAAACAACTACTGTGATAATCTCTCCAGACAAAGTTCAAAAGGAGAACTACTTAACTCACTTAACTTCTATGCCTTTTATACTGAAACAGCTGAACTCTTCACAGTTATCAAGAATTTCCTTATCTCCTTAATTCCTCTATGTCTTTGCAGCACATGACTCAATTCAAGGCCCCCCAGACCCCCATGGCTGCCATTACTTTTCTGGAAATTCCCTGCTAATGTGACCCTATTTTCCTACACCTTAGACACTACCTTTTCTTTCCTCTACAACCTTTTTTCCCCTTTACCTGTATCTGATTGTGGGCTTCCCTGATGGCTCAAACGGTAAAAAGAATCTGCCTACAATGCAGGAGACCCGGGTTAGATCCCTCAGTCAGAAAGATCCCCTGGAGAAGGGAATGGCAATCCACTCCAGTGTTCTCGCCTGGAGAACTCCAGGGACAGAGCCTGTATTCTAGGAATCACCTTAACCAACACCTGCTAAAAGCAGCATGGAATAGCAGAAAATACATCTTAGATAAATGACTTAAGTTACGACACTACTGAAAAATGGATAAACGAGCCTCTGTGACCTCAGTTTCCCTACCTATAAAACAAGAGTGATAATTGAAACTATTTATTTTAATGGGTTGTTCAAGGATCAGGTAAGAATTTTAAAGAGTGCTTTATAAACTGTAAAATGCTCTGAGCCAATTCAACTCTAAGCCTTTAGATTTGAAATGTATCTTCAAGCCTCAACCCAAATTCTTTGTATACAGCTTTGGGGCAGGGTAGGGAGGTAGGGTTGAATTCTCCTGGGGCTCAGCTATCACTCTTTTGCATAAAAGTGAAAGAGAAGAAAGAAGTCTTCTGTTCAGCATCTTGGTCTCTCACCTACAAATTTCCTGTCCTTCCCCAGCTATTCTTTACTCTTGTACAATCTTAAAGATTCTCTCAAGGCCCAGGGGTAAAATTTACTATAAACAGCCAAACAAAGGAAAACTCTGCAATTGAATCACCTTTATTTATATTCAGTATCTTAACCCAAAGTTTCATATTCTGAAAATGTTCTCTGAAATTTCTACTCGAGTACTACTTAATCACATTCTGAATAAATTTTTTTTTTAATTCAGGAAAAAACACTGTGTTCCTTAAGCTAGAAACAGAAGAATTTAACAGATGTTATAAAAATTCCATATTCTGTGACCATATTCTATGATAACACCATATCCTATGATAATTTATATCATAGAGGAAATAAATTACTTACAAATGTTAAGAAACCAGTTTTCAATAGCTATATTACAAAATACAAGCATGTTCTGAAATTCTGAAGTACATCCCAAGTAATATGACAAATCTGCGAATGATTTGTTGTCGCTATTGTTCAGTTGCTAAGTTGTGTCCGACTCTTAGTGACCCCATGGCCTGCAGCATACCAGGCTTCCCTGTCCTTCACCATCTCCCAGAGTTTGCTCAAAATCACACCTGTTAATTCAGTGATGGCATCCAACCATTTCATCCTCTGTTGTCCCCTTCTCCTTCCGCCTTCGATCATTCCACCGTTCAAATTAACCAGAGCAGAATCAAGACTTCTTCTCAGTATTACTCCCCTTCACTTCCTTGCCTATATGATTTTTTGGGCAGAACGGAGTTATGGCTACTACTCTCCCAACTCAGATTAATTCATGGCTTCTCTCAGCCATGCGACAGCCTAGATGACCTATCTGATCATAGGTGCACAGAAATGCCATTCATGATGACAGGAAAAAAAACACTCAGAACTACTGTGACACAGAAAGTAATGCTATTAAAAAATGAAACTCGACTCACAACCATCAAAAGCCTGTGCTCCACACGAGAAGTCACTGCAATGGGAAGCCCGCGCACCGTAACTAGACAGTAGTCCCCACCTGCTGTAACTTGAGTAAATCCACTCACAGCAGTGAAGACATACCACAGCCAAAAATTAAATCTTTTAAAAAAATGAAATTTGAATAAGCACCACAGGAAAAAAAGAAGTCTTCAAAATTTCAAGCAAGTCAGTTTCTTCTACATTACCTAAGCAACAAAATACATAATATGTTAAAAAAAAAATTAGCTTTTTAAAAAAAGTATAAACTAAAACAAGATAGCAACCAGAACACATCCTCTAAAACTTCATTTACCAAGAAGATACTTACTGCATCCCTAACTTGATTTGAAGCGTCTTTATCACTGTTAAAATTTGAAAGCGCTGCACCTGCAATACTTGTCAAAGAGTGCAGTCAAGCATAAACCACCTTTATTCTGTATTTTTACAAGCTTGAGACTCACATCTGTGTTTTGACCTAGATTTTAAAAAGGAAACTAAAATTCAATATGAAAATAAAAGCAACAAAAAGGTAACTTTCTTCAAACAAAAGCACTCAAATTTTAAATGTTACAAACAAAATATAAGCCTTACTATAAACCTATAAATGGGTTTTACTTTAGAAAAACATACAGTTTCTCAAGGAGTTGAACTTTTCTTTTAAATTGTAAAAGCAATCACATTTATACTTTTACAATTCAAATACAGAAGTTTAAAAAAAAAAACCCACAAAAGTAAAAAAGGTACTCTCTCCTTCTCAGAGGCTACCTCTATTTAAAAAAACCTCATGTAGGAGCGTCCCTGAGTGGCTTAGTGGTAAAGAATTCACCTGCCAATGCAGGAAACATGGGTTTGGTCCCTAATCAAGGAAGATTCCACATGCCGAGGTCTCTAAGCCCGCGCAGCACAACTACTAAAGCCCAACTCTAGAGCCCATGCTCTGCAAGAGAAGCCACTGCGATGAAAAGCCTGTGCCCTGCAACTAGAGTGGTCCCTGCTCGCCGCAGCTAGAGAAAGCCTGTGGGCAGCAAGGAAGACCCAAGCACAGCCGAAAATTTTTTAAATTAACAAGTAAAATTATTTAAAAAAAAAACAACCCTTGAGTAAATTTTCTAGGATTGCAAGTATATATATGCTGTATATACTTGCTGAACTATGATTAAAATCACATTTCAAGTCATTAAAATGTGATTATGTTTTTTTACATAATTAAGACTGGTTGGCTGGCCATTTAAAGCCATGGTTCACCACAATATTGTTTATAACGGTGAAAACTGGAAACTACGTTCATGTTCAATGCTAAGTGAAAACTTCAACTAAACCAGTTTATTCAAAATATCTTATAAAATGCAGCCAGTTAAAATCAAATTGAGATATTTTCTAAGGCCATGGTACAAAGATCACCATGTTGACCCCGCTCTCAACCCTCAAAAAGAATACAAGCTTATGTGAGTACTACATCTCAGTCGTACCAAAGATGAATTCTAAAGGTTAAAGACTGGAAGGAAATATGTGTACAGGATTATAACTTTTGTTGTTGGTTTTATATATTACTATCCTTTGCAGCTTTTCAATAGCATGTCTCAGGTTTTTTCTTTTTTTTTTTAAAGGAGGGACTACTAGACATGCATATCCAATTTAGGTTTAAACAGAACAAAACAATTCATGAAAGTACTTCTAGTAGCATAATCTGACAGCTAAAACAAGTAGGTTTACTTATTATAGCTCCCATGATTCTGTAAGACAAAAAGACTGGTCAACATTGTTGTAATATAAAGTACATGAATTTTGGGTCAAAGAAAATTGAGTTTGAATCCCACAAGTCCCAAGTGGCTTTACCTTAAGCAACTTACTAACCAGACCCTGTTTCCTCCAGTGTAAATTGGGGGTGACAATGTTTGACTTGGAGGGCTGAGGTGTAAGCTAAACATATAGTATGTAAGGGAAGTCAAGAGACTAGCATATATACTCCATGAACAGTAAATGTCATTGCTATTGAGATTCAGACAGGTAACTGTTTTAATTTCAGATTCTCATCCTTCTTTTAAAATCGCTTTGAAGTGCCCAAACTGTTACTTAACTGTAGGATCTACTGCCATGTGCCCAACCATTTCAGATGGTTAGCCCTTGTTATGTGGACTAAAATACGAACATGAATGTAAGCACACACCAGAAGAATACCTTTGCTTATAAGCTTATAGTAGTACTTGCCTAAGAAATTTTACAATCTTAAAAAAATTCTAGGAGGAGGGAGGGGGGTTCTGGAGGGGGAGCATATGTAAACCCATGGTGATATCATGGCATTGTATGGCAAAAACAATAAAAGGGAGAAAAAAAAAATTCTAATATAAGCCACAATGTAACTGTTGCGAGTGCTTACTTTCTGCAAAATCTTTACAACTCACATATTAATATATCACCATTAATTATCAATGTAGACAACTTAGTATCTTTTATTGAAGCTTTTGTTCAAAGTCTTATTAAACTATATGGGAAAAGATTTTTACAAATACTGCCTTTTAGCAATGTACTGCTTTTTACAGATAAAGTTGATATTTTTCTTCATTTATTTATCCCATCAACAAGCCTACTGATTGCTTAATCGGTCCTCCCTGACCTCATGGGCCTCCCAATCAAATAAGCCAAATAGCCACAGACAACTGAATATGAAAAGTGAAGTGAAAGGAGCCACACAGAGTTATTTACAAAAGCCCGAGATGGGTTATGATAGAGCTCTGCTAAAGATCATGTGTGACCTGAGCTTCCACAGATAAATATAGCCATTCAGACTTCAAGACTAGGAAGAGAAGAAAGACAACCAGTATTTCTCTAGATTAAGTATCCTCCCCACCCCAAATCAAAGTGAAAGTGCAAGCCGCTCAGTGTGTCCGACTCTTTGCAACCCCATGGACTAGTCCATGGAATTCTCTGGGCCAGAATACTGGAGTGGGTAGCCTTTCCCTTCTCCAAGGGATCTTCCCAACCCAGGGATCAAACCCAGGTCTCCTGCATTGCAGAAGGATTCTTTACCAGCTAAGCCACAAGAGAAGCCAAGAATATTGGAGTGGATAGCCTATCCCTTCTCCAGCGGATCTGCTCAACCCAGGTATCAAACCGGGGTCTCCTGCATTGCAGGCAGATTCTGTACCAACTGAGCTATCAGGGAAGCCCTCCAATTCAATACATCAATCAAATTCAGTACTTTTAAGTCATTTGGAAAGAGCTCTTACAGTGAGAAATCTGTTCAGTTTATGATGATCCCATGGTAGTCCAAATATTACAACACCCAAATCAATGAAGAAAATGTATGAAGAATTCAAATGAGTATATGAGTAGGTAGAAAAGTGATAGATGGATTCTGGGTGTGTGGAATGCAAGGCAATGCATAGGGAGGAGAAAATACCTCAAAGTTACTTTAAACCTGATAGGCTCTGAAAACTCAATACAACAAAGCAAGAAGACACAGGAATCTTTATAGAATGTTTCTTGAGGTCATCTACCAGTTGGGCAACTTCAGGCACAAAGACCAAAAACACAATGAACTTCATTAAGGACTCGAAATGGGACAGAAAACATTATTTTGCCCTCAACAAAAAATTGGCTTACTAAAACTAAAGTACTGCATATAGTTCTAAACATAGGGTATACTTATTAAGAGAACTGACTTGGGTTCAAATCCAACCTGTTACTCAGTATGTCTCAGTTCTTACATTTGTAAGGAGGGAGCAGGAACACCTATATCTAAGTTGCTTTACAGTTAACTGAAAAACATGTTAAAAGTTTTTAGCATAGTACCTGACACATGCAGGAGACATACAAGACTTGGGTTCAATCCTTGGGTTGGGAAGATCCCCTGGAGGAGGGCATGGCAACCCACTCCAGCATTTTTGCCTAGAGAATCCCCATGGACAGAGGAGCCTGACAGGCTATAGGCTACAGGGTGCAAAGAGGTGGACACAATTATAGCAACTGAGCATAGTCAAAACTATGGCTCTTCTAGTACTTATGTATAGATGTGAGAGTTTGACCATAAAGAAGGCTGAGAACCAAAGAATTGATACTTTCCACTTGTGCTGTTAAAGAAGACTCTTGAGAGTCCCTTGGACTGCAAGAGATCAAACCAGCCAATCCTAAAGGAAATCAACACTGAATATTTACTGGAAGGACTGATACTGAAGCTCTAATACTTTGGCCATGAGATACAAACAGCTAACTCACTGGAAAAGATCCTGATGCTGGAGAAGACTGAAGGCAAAAGGAGAATGGGCAGCGGAGAATGAGATGGTCAGATAGCATCACTGACTCAGTGAACACGAATTTAAGCCAACTCAAGGAGATAGTTGCTTTTGAGATGTGGTGTTGAAGCAGACTCTTGAGAGTCCCTTGGACTGAAAGGAGATCAAACCAATCAATCCTAAAGGAAACCAATCCTGAATATTCATTAGAAGGACTAAGGCTGAAGCTGAAGCCCCAATACCTTGGCCACCTGATTCAAAGAGCTGACTCATTAGAAAAGACCCTGATGCTGGGAAAGACTGAAAGCAGAAGGGGATGACAAAGGACGAGATGGTTGAATGGTATCACTGACTCAATTGACAAAAATTTGAGCAAGCTCCACAAAATGGTGAAGGATAGGGAAGCCTGGCGTGCTGCAGTCCATGGGGTAGCAAAGAGTCGGACACGACTTAAGTGACTGAACAAAAAGTATAACATGGCAGTTCCCTGGTCCAAACATCAAGAACTACTGAAGCAGGAGAATCAAGGTACAGCCCTACAAAAGGAGACTGAAAATTAGGGTTCTGCCATAAAAAGAACTGGTTTAAAACAGACAGTAGAGGGGCTTCCCTGGTGGCTCACTGGTAAA
This sequence comes from Antilocapra americana, assembly GCA_007570785.1. NCBI lineage: Eukaryota > Metazoa > Chordata > Mammalia > Artiodactyla > Antilocapridae > Antilocapra > Antilocapra americana. Next base: position 13,208,005 of record ML662436.1, on the reverse strand, counting down.
GAATCCATGTGCCAATGCAGGAAACACAGGCTCGATCCTTGGTCTGGGAAGATCCCACATGCAGGAGAGCAAATAAGCCCGTGCACAACTACTGAGCCTGTGGTCTACAGCCTGGGAACCACAACTACTGAGTCCAAATGCAACAACTACTGAAGCCCACATGCCCTAGAGCCTGTTTCATGAGAGAAGCCATCATAATGAGAAGCCACTGCAATGAAGAGTAGCCCCACTCACCAGAACTAGAGAAAAGCCCAAGCAGCAATGAAGACCAAGCACAGTAAAAAATAAATAAATAAAATTATATATAAGAAAAAGAGACAGTACATTCAACAGTAATACAGATATGTTCAAGTTTATTCATTCAACCATCATATTGAGCACCTGCTTGGCAGTGAAAAGGATGGACAAGGTCCTTACTTTCCCAGAGTTTAATTTCTAGTATAGGAGACAGAATATAAAAACAAAGGAAATTCCAGATAGTGATGTTATAAAGAAAATGAGAGAACGGTCAGATAATTGTGGGAGCAATCTCCTTGAAGAGACAACAGCTGAACTGAGACCTGAATGACATGATGGAATTAGCTACAGAAAGATCTGGGAGATTGAAGCCACAAGGAAGAGCAAGTGCAAACACTCTGAGGCAAGAACAAACCTGGCAAGTCCCTAGGACAATGCTAGTGCAGCTGGAACACAGGAAGAAACTGCTGTGGGAAGGAAGACTCCTGGGTACTGATCAAGGCATTTGAAGACAAGGTGAGACAGAGGAAGGCAGTGCCAGGACCTCTACTGCCTGGCAAACCTTGAGAAAGAGGTTGAATTTTATTCTGAATGTAGTGAGACTTTTAACAAAGGGGTGGCACGATCTGACATTTTAAGGGATCCCTCAGGCTGTGGGAAAGGGGATGCACCATAAAAAGCCAAAGTGGAAGCAAGGAGACCAGAGATCTCTGCAGTAGGCCAGGTGAGAGATGGTAGGAGTTGGGAAAGGTGATAGCGGTAGAGATGGGAAGAAGTGGACAAATCTAGAATCTAAAATCCTTTGAAGCTGAGGTGCGGGAAGCCTTGCTTCTCTTTTGGCACCACTGATAAAGCACTGGACTAAACAGACACACATCCAAGACTCAGTGTTCATAAAGCATATTCCATGTATAAAGTAAAATCTTTTAGGACCTTACTGCCGGACAGCTGGTCAACATTTGGGATACACAGGAGCTACGGAACAGAACTAAACCCTTACCTAAATCAAATCACGAAGTGAGCAAAAGCATTTCAAACTTCCATAGTGTTAACTCAGGCTATTCTGTGCCTGTTCTCCCAAGAGTTAAACAGTTTGTCACACAAAGCATACTGATTTCATAAATTTTATAATATCATCATGACAGATTTGAGAGAAAATATTTTAAAACCATGATTTTAGTCATTATGGTTTGGCAAACATATAGCGAATATTCTATAAAAGTTAAGGTCCAAGAGTATCTATAAAAATTTTAATGTGTTACTCAAAAACGAAGTGCTAACATGTGAAAAAGTAGGTTACAGAAGAACATGCGGTATGATACCATTTTTGTATAAAATATCTAAATGCGAAAAAGTCTGGAAGGATATAAACCACTGCTGACATTCTGTTGGTCTCTGGATGGCAAGAATATTGATGACTTATTTCTTCTTTTTTTCACTTATCTGCTTTAATCAACATTTTCTCCAGTTATCACAAATTATCTCATATAAACAAAAATATTTAAGTATAGGTTAGCTTAAAAAGTAAAAAAAGGGAAAGAACTTCCAGAAAACATAATTTCATTTATTTTGATTAGCAACATTCCAACTGTGGTATTAAGAAAAAAAGATCTCAATTGCACACGCTGAAGGAAGAAATTTGCTAGGAAGAGGTCCATCTTATACCACACAAGGACATAATATACCCTTCGAGGGAGCAGTCTAAATTCCTAAGACCTCTTCCTGGATTTGATAAATGGCAATCAACTTACTACATAGCTCGTTTTCTTTCTCGCCGTTTGCTAAAGAAACGCCTCAATTAATGAATTCTCTGGAGAAAAAAAAAAAACTTTAAAAAAACTAAGGAAAAAACAAAGGTTTGGTCTTGTGGTCTCATTCCTGCGGTGGAAAGGCTCGGAGGGTGGCAGGGCTCAAAGCAGACTACCCTAGAGGAATCTGCGTGGCGGGTCATCTAAAGTGGAAAGGAACACAAACCTGCAGACTCCACAGACTGGGCAGTGAGAACGCCTCCTAAGGGTCTCAAGACTTCCCCTGGAAGGGCTTACGCCGTCCAAGTTATTCTACGTTGCCAACGGTTTCTGACAAAACACAGGAACTGGAAGATCTCTTTAAACGCGGGTATTACGCGCAGGAAGCTCATCCGACTTTCTCTATGCAAAGCCAAGACATTCTCCTAAGGCCACATCCTCGATTCTGTAAACTAGGGCAACTGAAAACATCCTATTGACTCTCTCCGGCTAATGAACATCACTGTAGCTAAAATCCTAATACACACACCAACAGACACTTTGGAAAACTGGCTCTAAATGGTAACACGGGACTTCAGGTACTCCGGTAACCAGTTTATCGCACTTTATCTGTTCCAATAAAGGGTACCACCTCTTTACTGTCAGCTCTGGTTCCACGTACTGAACAAACAGAAAAAGGGAATCCTTTAAATTCACAACACAATAAGGGCTAAAAGCTCCTGCTTTCTGGATGGCAGCTTTCTAGTCTCATCGATCACAACAAAGGACGCATCCCGGTGACTACATCTGACCCGGTAAGGGCTGAGAAGCAGAAGTAAATGATTTAGTGAGGACTGCAAGGTTTGTGAGGGTTTCTTTCCAGCTACGACTCACTCACTCTTCTTTTTACTCCATTATACGCCTCCACCCGAGTTGACTGCTTGCCCTAAAAATAAAACCACCCGTGGCTACCGTCCACTTCCCTGCCAAGTCCCGACTCTGGTCTCCTGCAGAGAAAGCCAAACCTCAGGCTCTCCGCCCCGCTCTTCGCTGGAGGACGCGGGCTCGACAGCAGCGGACTTCTGCCGATGCAGAGTCGCCGGCCGGTCGGGGACCCCCTGAGCCCGAGAAGCAGCCCCGCTCTGCCGCAGCCGCCGCAGCCCGCCAGAGCCCCCCAGGAAAAACCGGGGCGAGGGGAAGGTGGGCCGGCAAACGACGGCGGGAGCAGTGGGAGACACTCACCCGCCCAGACAACCACCGGCGGGGCGGGGAGGATGGGGGCCCGGACTAAGCCTCGGCAGGGAGACCGCCGGGAGCTCCCGGGACGCTGCGGCTGCTCGGGAAGCCGCCGCCGCCGCCGCCGCCGCCGCCGCTCCTGGCCGCCGGCTTCCTCCCCTCCTCTGTTTTGATTCGGCTGACCACGTCACTGTAGGCCACGAGACCCGGATCTGCCGGCTGCCGCGGGCGGCGGCGCAACAGATTGCAACAGCTCGAGACCCCGGCGGCCGGCCTGCCGAGCATGCGCGCGCCCCGCGCCTGCCCAGTGGGCCCGGGCGGGCGGGGCGGCCGCGAGCGTCACGCGGGCCGAGGGGGCGCGGAGCGCGGGGGCCGCAGTTCCGGGCGGGGCGGGTGGGGCGCGGCGAGGTGTGCCGGGGAGGGCGAGCCCCCGCGTCCTCTGCCGCGTGTCTCCCTTTGCCTAAGCTGGTGGCTTTCCTCGGCCGGAGTCTTTACAATAGCGGGGGGAGCGGGAGGTGGGGGCGCAAGGTGGTGTCTGATGGGACTTGCAGAGATTGTTTTGGATCACTCGGGCCCAGGTGAAAATTGGAGGTCGAGGTTTGGTCTTATATATGCAAAGGTATGACAGACGTGGCAGTTATTGACCCCCTGTCCCGGAGGCAAACTGCACTCGGAAAGCTGGGCTAAAATTCAGTTCAAGAGGAGTGTTAACAGGGAATGCAGGACTGATAGAGCGGTAGTGGGGAACTGGGAGGGGAAAGCTGTTGTTAGGCAGTCAGCTCACATCTTTGTTGCTTTGACCTTAGGGACTGAAATAGGGATGATACTTATGGTGTGAGAACCTCATTTCTTTCCAAACCAAGGTGATGCTTCCTACCCTCTCATTCTGGCCTTCTGAGTCTCCCCACTGAACAACGGGCCTGAAAAGTTTCCCACTTTGGAAAAACTTCGGGCTGCTCTGTTACTTTCTTAGGTCCATGAATGGACAGACTTTAATTAAAGCGAGACTAGTGGTTAAATGAAAGTGTGAGTTTCAAAGATTTCACAGAGGTGCCTAATTGCTCATCGTGCAGGAGAGGTGAAAGTTAGCTGTAAGAAACTGCCTTCCTTATTCTGAGTTGACCTTTTCGCCTACCTCAGTGTCAGGTTAATCACCTCAACTAGCTGAGTCACTTTCAGCGAATTAGTATAATCTGCGAGAGCGCTTTTTTTTTTTTAATAGTATACTTTATTTAACCTGGTTTATCGAAAATATTATGGGGCTTCCCAGGTGGCTCAGTGGTTAAGAACCCGCCTGCCAATGTAGGAGACTTAAGAGAGGCGGATTGGATCCCTGAGTCCGGAAGGTCCCCTGGAGGAGGGCATGATAACCCATTCCAGTATTCTTGCCTGGAGAATCCCAGGGACAGAGGAGAGCCTGGCGGGCTACAGCCAATAGGGTCCCAAAGGGTCCGACACAACTGAAGCAACTTAGTAAGCATGTGTCCAGAATATAGTTTCAACATGTAATCAATGTAAAAATTACTAATGAGATGTTCATGTTTACCTCATACTAAGTCTTCAAAATTGGATGTGAATTTACACTTAGAGGAAGGCTCAAGGGCTGGGTGTGGTTAGTGTCACCATATGGGACAGCACAGCTCTAGAGGGTGTGAGCTCACAGTCATAGGGAAGTGACTTGGGCCTAAGCTGGAGGCAAGACCCAAGGACAGTTTGGGGATGACAGGCTGCTTATTTTGCCCAATCTCTTTGTGCCTTGACTTCTTTGAGAATTGCCTATGTAGAGATAATTGCTGTGACTTTAAAACGTTTGTAAGATGACATGTGGACTTAGAAAATCCTGTTCTAGTTAAGGTAGGTAAATCGTTAAGGGCAAGAGCTTTTTAATGAAAGTGGGAACACAGGTAAAAACGTCTAGAAAAATGAAAGGTTTCTGGTAAAACTCAACAGTGTTTCCTAGTTAATTAACATTACAAGTAGGTAGAAGTCAAGCTTCTTAAACTCTGCATCTTGAACTCTGTTTACTCAAATTCAGAGAGTTTTAAGTGGTATCTAGTGACCTAATGAAGTTCAGAGGCTGACTCTGTAACACAGGGTCTTTAATCTGTGGAACAGAAAGTCTCATATGCTTGAGTGCACATATGTGTTTGAAAGAATAGCTGTGTTTGAGAGTAGTATGCTACAAAATTGGAATGGTGCAGAACACTGCAAAATTATCAGTATTTGCTTTATAAAGTAAATTACAGGAAAATAAAGATGTTAGGATCTTTCATAGCTAGCTTTCAAAATAATCCCCAGTGGTTAGTGATTCTCAACTCTGGAAATAAAACTCCTTCAGCCTTTTGAAAACGGACTACTCTGACCTGTGAAATACAGCTGAAGTTGTGTGACTTCTAAGGCTAGGTCGTAAAGGCAGTGATTGCAGCTTTCCACCTCATTGTCTTGGATTGCTTCCTCTGGAGGAAGCAAGGTTCCATGCCACGCCACTCAAGCAGATGTGTATATGAAGACGCCTGGGTGGAGAGGAATAAAAGCCTCCACCAACAGCCTCATCAGTTTACCAGCTGTGTGAGTGAACTGCCTTGACTGGGCTCATCCTGTGTCCCCAGTCTGCCATCAGATGACTGTATCCTTCCTTAACGTCTGCTTGCAACCTCCTGAGAAATAGAAAGGACCAGCTCTGACACAAACAGTGAGACAGGATCATACATGGGTTTTTGCCCTAAGTTCAACCTTTGAAAACTTTAAGCAGTGGAAGAATGAAAAAGTATATGTGTAATTCTCCATATAAAGTAATTTAAAAAGCAACATAGAATTCTGTTTTCTTCTAAGATCTTAGTTTTAGTTTTTAGCTATAACATTTAGGTCTTTAATCAATTTTCAGCTAATTTTTATATATAGTGTAGGGTAAGGGTTGGACTTCACTCTTTTGCATTGGATATTCATTTTTCCCAGCATTTGTTAAGAAGACTATTCTTTCTCCATTGAAAGATCTTGGCACCTATGTCAAAAAGTCATTTTATTATATATGTGAGTTTTTTCCCTAGGTTCTCCATTCTATTACATTTGTGTATATTTATCCATCTTTATGCCAGTACCACATTATTTTGACTACCTTAAGTTTTGAAATCAGGAAACGTGAGACTTTCAACTTTGTTCTTTTAGTTTTTAAGATTCGTTTGGCTAGTCAGGGTCTCTGGAGATTCCACCTGAGTTTTAGGATAAGTTTTTCTATTTCTGCAAAAAAAATGTTGAGCTTTGATAGGGATTGCATTGATCAATTGTAGTATCACTGGATAGTATTGATAGCTTAATAATATAAAATCTTCCAATCTGTAAACACAGAATATCTTTCCATTTATTTGTGTATTTAATTTCTTTCAGCAGTGTTTTCTAGTTTTCAGTGTATTAATTTTTCACCTCCTTGGTTAAGTTTATTCCTAAATATTTTATTCTTTTTGATGTTCTTATAAATGGAATAAATTTAATTTCTACTCTTCATCTCTCCTATTTGCTTCAAATATTCTTTCAGTTCACTATCTTTCATTTTATTAATTATAATTTTAATATACTAAAATTAAATTTTTAAAATTTAGTCAGTTATTTCCTATTTTCCTTTGAGACAGTTTTTTTGTTTTTGTTTTTGTTTTTACTTTGAAGCCTACAAGGTTATCTTCAATTCAGCAGGTATATGTAGAATACCTACTGTGTCTTTGACTCTAGGGGCACATTTATGAATATGAAAATCCTGAGGGCTACAAAGAACATTAAGATCCAAACATTTAATAAATATTTAATTCAAATTTCTTCTAACTTTTCAATTATTTACTATATTTAAACAATTTATTTGGAATTAATTTTGGTCAACAATGCTTCTCAAGTTTTTTGAAAGGTAATGAGGCAGTTAAAGCCATTTTATTATTTGGGGTAAAACCCTTACTGTTAGCCAGTTGAAGTTACTTACACAATTTTGGAGAAATAGATCTTGAGAAAGTATGTTCACTTTTATAGGAATAAATCAAATTACTCCTATATTTTGAAGAGTTTGTAATTTCACTGCTATCTTACTATTTCCCGAAGATAGAGAATGTGAGTAGTATTTTCAAAATTTAAAACTTCAAAGTGAAACATTCTACATATTCACTTTTTGCTATATAACAATTGATATATTGACAGTATTCTCTGTACCAATTTTTAAGAAAGTAATAGAATGATTTTTCAAGAATTTGTGTAATAAAAATTGAAGAAGGGGACCAAGTAAGGGGAATAAGGAAGACATTAGAAACTTTATGGGAAGAAAGAAAGACATTTAGTGTGAAGAAAATAAAAGGCAAACTTTTTATTCTGACCTTGGGGATAATGTTTAATAATAAATGTGGAAGAGCAGTTGTGATAGCTTCTGTATGACTGCCAAGTGCCCTAAACATTTCTTTTTTTTAGAAATTATTTCATCCTCTGGAGCATGTTACACACACACACACACACAAGGAGGTAATTGAGTTCTGGAATTCATTAGCTATGTCTATTTTTATTCCTCTGTCTCCACCTAAACAGTCACAAATGTATTTCAGTCTTTCTCTAAAGTTTGTCTAAGAGATATATCACCTTCTGCGATCAGGATATTTTTTCTCCTAATGTGATGTTTAGGATTGTGAATTTTGAAGGAAAACTTCAAGATACAGGAGGATTTTAAGTGCTTCTATCCTATTCCTAACCATTATATTATCTATATGAGGAAATCCACAGACTTCTATTTTAGCTTCAATCACAATCCAAATGGCATATTAGCCAAGATTGTAAGAATTAAAAGGAAGAGGAAATAGAATGATGGAGGGGTCAGTTACACAGGGCCCCTTCCATGGGCTACTTATTTAACTTTCCCTTAGTAGCAGAAACCAACTATCAATATATACACTTTAAATTCTAAAATATGCTTTTTCTTATATTGTAGCAAAGACAAATAATGGTAGATATGCAGAGAGTACAAAAATCCTGAGGCAGACTCCAAATGCAATTGTTAGAAATAATCTACCTGCCAAATTAATGGGAGAATAAAATTGATGAAAAGATATTCTTTCCTAAAACAGGTTTTAATCTAGCATCAGCTCTGACTAGAATTCTTGTGGGTCTGGAAAGGAGGCTATGCACTTTGAAGAGGAAAGGTAATTGGAAAGTTAAGTAGCATATCTGGGGTGCTCTGGAATTTTCCAGTGTAATCTCTGGATAGGATTGTGGATCAGCGATAGCCCAGACAATTAAGTAGCACAGTATATGTGAAATGGTTTGTTAAAAGTAATGAAACTAGACTATTAAAAAATCCAACCAATACTGAAATTTGTAAAATTTGTCTTATACATATATTTGGGAGTCATTACCAGAAATGAGGCACTTATACTACTAATTATATGAAACAGCATTGGAAAGGAGTCCAACCCATATTATTGTTTGTATCAGGGATTTTTCACCTTACGTGAAATGAGATCCTGTTTTTGAGCTCAGAGCTAAGGATATACAGCTAAAGATTACACACTCATGTTTGAGAAAATATCAGCTTTTGGAACCTATCCCTTCCCCACTGGATCCAGTGAGAAGTACCAGTTAGGAAAATCAATGCTACCCTCACCATTATCCCCTTCCTCATAAGGGGAAGACAGAATAAGTGAAAATCGCCTTTTGTGGGGAATGCAGTGAGTTATTCCAAGGTGAAGTTATTCTCTTTCTCTACATTATGAGAGAAGGTAGAGAATGTTCCCCTTCTCTATGACTGAGGGGTCAGTCAAAGAGTCATGAATAGGGCTTCCCTGGTGGTCCAGTGGTTAAGACTCTGTGCTTCCAATGTAGGGGATACCAGTTCAATCTATTGTTGGGGAACTAAGATCCCACATGCTGTGCAATGTGGCCAAAAAAAAATATTTTTTTAATTTTTTAATTGAAAGATAATTGCTTTACAGAATTTTGTGGTTTTCTGTCATACATCAACAAGAATCAGCCATAGGTATACCCATGTCCCTTTGCTCCCAGACCTCCCTCTCATCTCCCCACCCAACCCTTCAGCCTGTCACAGAGCCCCTGTTTGTGTTCCCCGAGTCTTACAGGAAATCCCCATTGGCTATTTGTTTACACATGGTATTGTAAATTTCTATGTTACTCTCTCCATACATCTCCCCTTCTTCCTCTCCTCCCACCTAGTCCATAGGTCTGTTCTCTATGTCTGTTTCTCCACTGCCGCCCGGAAAATAAATTCATCAGTGCCATCTCTTCGGATTCCATATATATGTCAGTATACAATATTTGTATTTCTCTTTCTGACTTATATAATGAATATATAGAGTATAATGGGCTCTAGTTTCATCCACAGAACAGATTCAAATGTGTTTCTTTTTATGGCTGAGTAGTATTCCACTGTATATATATGTACCACAACTTCTTTATCCATTTATCTGTCAATGGACATCTAGGTTGCTTCCATGTTCTAGCTATTATAAATAGAGCTGTAGTGAACATTGGGGTACATGTGTCTTTTTCAGTTCTGACTTCCTCAGGGTATGTGCCTAGGAGTGGGATTGCTGGGTCATATGGTGGTTTTATTCCTAGCTTTTTTAAGGAGTCTCCATACCATCTTCCATAGTGGCTTTATCAGTTTACATTCTCACCAACAATGCAAGAGTGTTCCCTTTTCTTCACACCCTCTCCAACATTTATTGTTTGTAGACTTTTTGATAATGGCCATTCTGACTTGGCTTCCCTGGTTGCTCAGATGGTAAAGTGTCTGCCTGCAATGCAGGAGACCTGGGTTCGAACCCTGGGTCAGGAAGATCCCCTGGAGAAGGAAATGGCAACCCACTCCAGTATTCTTGCCTGGAAAATTCCATGGATGGAGGAGCCTGGTGGACGACAGTCCACGGGGTCACAAAGAGTCGGACACAACTTCACTTTCACTTTCATTCTGACTGCTATGTGGTGGCATCTCATTGTAGTTTTGATTGGCATTTCTCTGATAATGAGTGACATTGAACATTTTTAATGTACTTGTTAGATATCTGTATGTCTTCGTTGGAGAGATGTCTCTTCAGATCCCTTTTCCACTTTTTGATTGGAATTGCTTTTTTTTTGGTATTGAGTTGTATAAGCTGCTTGTATATCTTGGAAACTAATTCTTTATTGTTTCCCTTGCTGTTATTTTTTTCCATTCTGAAAATTGTCTTTTTACCTTGTTTAGAGTTTCCTTTGTTGTGCAAAAGCTTTTAAGTTTAATGAGGTCCCACTTGTTTATTTTGTTTTTGTTTCCATTACTCTAGGAGATGGGTCATAGAAGATCTTACTTTGATTTATGTCATCGAGTGTTCTGCCTATGTTCTCCTTTAAGAGTTTAATAGTTTCTAGTCTTACTTTTAGGTCTTTAATCCATTTCAAGTTTATCTTTGTGTATGGTGTTAGGTAGTGATCTAATTTCATTCTTTTGCATGTAGCTGTCCAGTTTTCCCAGCACCATTTAAAGAGGCTGTTTTTGCCCCCATTGTATATTCTTGCCTCATTTGTCAAAAATAAGGTACCCATAGGTGCATGGGTTTATCCCTGGGTTCTTTATCTTGTTCCATTGGTCTATATTTCTGTTTTTGTGCCAGTACCATACTGACTTGATGACTGTAGCTTTGTAGTATAATCTGAAGTCAGGAAGGTTGATTCCTCCAGCTCCATTCTTCTTTCTCAAGACTTCTTTGGGTATTCTGGGTCTTTTGTGTTTCCATATGAATTGTGAAAGTATTTGTTCTAATTCTGTGAAAAATGCCATTGGTAATTTGATAGGGATTGCACTGAATCTGTAGATTGCATTTGGTAGTATAGTCATTTTCACAATATTGATTCTTCCTACCCAGGAACATGGAATATCTCTCCATCTGTTTATGTCTTTGTCTTAATTAAATTATTTTAAAATTATTTTTTAATTAAAAAAATCACTAATAAAGTAGGGGTGCTTGAACCCTCTGAACTATTATCAGCTTCAGTGAGCTGAAAATTCAGGATAACCTCTGGACCAAAAGTTGCCAAGCCATTCTCCTGATGCTGCTAGGAAATAGACAAAGAGACATGAGAGAGTAGGTAAAGCTGAAAGAGGGAGGTGTCAGCTGAGTAGTGAGGCACTCTGTATTTCTACTGTTTGGGATGATAAAAAGATCCCCAAGAGTCAAATGGTACTGCATGATATAGCAGAGCCCAAGACAACGGCCTATGACCTCACATATACACAAGTCCACATATGACACATACCCATACCAGCTGTATATTATCTCCAGTTCAAGCAGTGAAAGAGAGTTCTGAGATTTCTAAATCTCAATTCCAAATTTGAGGGAGAGAAAAGCCAATTGGCTCAGCTTAGTTTACTCCTGGTCCAACTGGCTGGGGGCTGACAAGGGAATAACATGTGTGAGCAAACCCTTAGAGTAGGAGGCGCAGACAAGTTCATTTAAAGCAGAGAAAGGGTGGAAAGGAAATGATAGACATCATGGCATAGTTATGTACAACCAATATTTTGATGGTAAAACCAAAATCATGAACACCACCCACTGTAGAAAGAAAACATGTTCCATTTCCTGCCCAAATCTTCCATTTTGAGTTAAAAATCTCAAGGACAGAAAGAGAAAGTACTAATTTGGAATAACTATAGTTTTAGTTAATCACTATGTAACTGACTTCCAGACAAATGTTTCTTGGACCAGGAAGAAGGTTCACAGTCCACAAATAGTCGTCATTGTCAACAAGGATAACAAACACATATCGAGTGCTTATAAAAGGTCAAGTTCTGCTGCAATCTTGGTTCAGTTGAGTTAAACTGAGGGCTTTCTATGAGCAAATCATTGTGTGCAGTGCTATGCTGGTTCTGGGACAACTGAGAACCCATGTTAAAAATCTTAAGTACACAGCTTGAATTTTTACATATGTAAATACCCATATAACCACCACCTTGATCAAGATATAAAATATTTCCAAAGACTCCCTCATTCCCCTTTCCATTCAATAAACTTAAATGGAGGAAAGTCTGTAAAGAGAAATTTACAGCCAAATGAGTTTCTGAGAAATGCAGAAAGAAAGAAAAGGAGAGCTGAGTTAGCTAGTATAAGACTGAGAAGTGGCCTAAAGTGTAACAATAGGACAACTTGTTTCCATAGTAACTTAAAAATATTCTAATAGAAACATTGCTACCTATGAAGTTTTTTTTTACTTACACGTCAGATGGGTAATGTGCCGGTGTCGTAACAAGGTTTGGAGGGAGGCACATGTCACGCAAGAGCGTGAACACCCAATCATCACGCTTATGAACTACAAAAGGATCTCCTATGAAGTTTATTGTTAAGTGGTTTCAAGTATTTCAAGGATCAGCTGAGTACAATAGTTTCATAAATTTTAATTCAGTTTAAAAATCCAAATAAATCTGAGGAATTTAAGTTCCTTAATTATTTCTGATTTTCTTAACATTTAATGTATCTTTAAAAAAATATTTATTTTTGGCTGCATTACTTTGCTAACAAAAGTCTGTGTAGTCAAAGCTATGGTTTTTCCAGTAGTCACATGGATATGAGAGTTGGACCATAATGAAGGCTGAATGCTGAAGAATTGATGCTTTTGAGCTGTGGTGATGGAGAAGACTCTTGGGAGTCTCTTGGGCTGCGAGGAGATCAAACCAGTCAATCCTAAAGGAATTCAGTCCTGAATATTCTTTAGAAGGACTGATGCTGAAGCTGAAGCTGCAATACTTTGGCTACCTGATACGAAGCGCTGACTTATTTAAAAAGACCCTGAAGCTGGGGAAGATTAAGGGCAGGAGGAGAAGGGGACAAGAGAGGATGAGATGGCTGGATAGCATCACTGACTCGATGAACATGAATTTGAGCAAGCTCTGGGAGATGGTGAAGGACAGGGATATCTGGCATGCTGCAGTTCATGGGGTGGCAAAGAGTCAGACACGACTGAGCAACTGAACAACAAGGTCTTCGTTGCTTTGCACAGGCTTTCTCTAGTTGTGGTGGGTAGGGGCTACTCTTTGTTGCAGTGTGTGGGCTTCTTACTGCAGTGGCTTCTTGTTGCAGAGCATGGGCTCTAGGTTATGCAGGCTTCTGTAGTTGCAGCATGTTGACTCAGTAACTGCGGCTCCTGGGCTGCAGAGCACAGGCTCAATAGTTGTGGCCCACAGGGTTAGTTGCTCTGAGGCATGTGGGATTTTCCAGGATAAGAGATTGAATCCGTGTCTCCTGCACTGGCAGGCGGATTCTTTACCATTGAGCCACCAAGGAATCCCCAGTAGTTTTTAAAACTGGGTCATTATGATTATTTGTTATAGTTTTCTCTTTAATTTTGTCAAAATTGATCCATAACTTGTATTTATGCAAAAACATGTTTCTTGTTGGACATTTTTTCATATCATAAATGGTATTTTAAAATATATTAACCATGCTTTTTCACTTCTCTATGAAGAGCTCAATGTTAATCATCCTAGTAACCTGGGAAGGTGGCTCCGTGTAAAGAATCCACATTGGCAGGAGACACAGAAGATGCAGGTTCGATCCTTGGGTGGAGAAACCTGGTGGGCTACAGTCCATGGGGTCGCAAAAGAGCTGCGCACAACTGAGCACAAACACATATTATACTAGGTCTACAGATCACTAACTGAATCAGAAGTCTGAGAAGTTCTTTACAGTCTTTCAGAAGTTACATGTTGCAACACTGTACTTCTGATTTCATTTCCACTATTCTTTCCTTGTGTGCCTATTAAACTTACGTTATCAATAATTAGTGTTCTGCTGCAACCAATTCATACTTGCTCCTTCCCTATGAGAGCCAATTGTGCCCATTTCTTTCCAAGTTCAGTGATGTCACATGGATAGTTTGAAACTAACACATTCGGAATATTTACACCATAGAAATTGGTAAATTCAATAAATGAAGGACTGCTTTCCCTCTGTCCACCACACACCCCTAGACATTTGTTAAATATTTACCATCACATCACTGACAATAAGGCCTTTCTTGCCATATGATGTAGGTATCTGTAGATATTTATTAGGTATTCATTGTGTCATTAGCACAAAGATACCCCTCTTGAAGGAAATGTGATACACTAAAGACTAAATTTTATAAATTTGCTAAAAGTATTAAAGGAAATAATGATTATTTACACAGCAAAAAGTTTTTAATTTTAAAATAATTCTCTGTATAAGCATTATACATAATTGTCCAAAACTGGAAACTATCCACTTGTTCTTCAATAGATAAATGGGTAAATAAACTGTAGTTCATCCACACAATGGAATAATACTACTCAACAATAAAAAGGAATGGATTATTGATACATACCACATGGATGACTGTCAAATGCATTACGCTACGTGAAAGAACCAGTATCAAAAGATTACATTCTGTATGTTTCCATTTTATATGACATTCCAGCAAAAGCTAAAATATAGAAACAGATATAATGCATCAGGTCAGTGGTAGCCAAGATGAGGTTTAGAAAATGAACTAAATACAAAGAGGCAGCGGGTGGGAATTCTTTCGGGTGTTCAGTTGTTTTGTAACCTGTCTGTGGTAGTGGTTACAAGAATCTATTTTTGTGTAAAGGAGCTCCCTGGTTGGTAGTCCAGAGGTTAGGACTTGAAGCTGTCACTGCTATGGCTTGGGCTCAATCCCTGATTGGGAAACAAAAACCCTGCAAGTTGCATGGCCAAAACAAGAGAGAAGAATCTCTGCATGTATAAAATCTCAGAAATGTACACACATATCATCATTTTGTGTTCAAATTTTTTTTATTTGGAAAAAAAACTCTCCGAATAAAGAGCTTCTGTGATGCTTAAAAAATGTTACTTTGTTTCCCTGTATTTAGCTTACTACAAGTGTTCATAAATAAATCTGTTATATGAGTGAGGCTCACTAAAACTATACCAGTTTCCTTTAAGAAGTTTCTATATATCTGTGCAAAAGATCAAAGATTTTTTTAAACAATCTTAGATAAAAGTTAATTAAAATAAACTGCATATGTTTAAAGACTACAACTTGATGAGAATTAACATGAATATACATCAATCAAACTATCACCACAACCAAGAAAACTAATTTGTGTAGAACACCAAAGTGTTGCTTTTGTGATCTCTCCCTTCTCTTCATCCCAGACAATCACTCATTAGTTTCTGTAACTGCAGGTTAATTTACATTTTCTAGACTTTTAGATAAATGAATCCGTATAATATGTACTCCTTTTTGGTCTAGCTTCGTTTATCCAGTATGTGTATCCCTGTTGTTTCACGTATCAAGACTTAACTCCTTTTTATTGCTGTGTAGCATTCCATTGTATGGATATACCATACTTTATTTATCCATGCACACTTGGGTTTCCAGTTTGGGCTGTTATACTAGAAACATTTGTGTATAAGCCCTTGCATTAGTATATGCTTCCATGTTTCTTGAGAAAACACCTATAAGTGGAATAGATGGGTCTTATGGCAGGTGTGTATTTAAGTTCTAAGAAAATGCTGAACTTCCAAAGTTTCACTTTACATTCTTACAGCAGTATAGGAGGATTAATTCCTCCATATCCTTACCAACAATTGTCATAGTCAGTCTTTTTAGTTTTGGGCATCCTAATAGGTGTGCTATCTCATCATGATATTAACTTGCACTTCCCTAATAGCTAATGATGTTGAGCATCTTTTCATGTGCTCATTTGCCATTTGTATATCCTCTTTGGTAAAGTAAGTCTAAATATGTTAATGAAGCAGCTTTCAGGAGATATAAACATGAAGTTTTGTTTTTGTTTTGACTGTACCACTTGGCCTGTGGGAATGGAAGCACTGAGTCTTAACCACTGGATTGCCAGGGAAGTCCCCAAACATGAACTTTAAACTTTCAAATATTTACTATTTCCTATAAGATCTCCTTTTTAATAGTTTCTTTAATAGCTTTATAGAGATATAATTCACACAGCATAAAATTCACCCTTTCAAGTGTACAATTTAGTGGTTTTTAGTATAATCATAGATTTGTGCAGCTATCTACTTTCAAAACATTTTCATCATTCCAGAAAGAACCCCCATAGCCATTAACAGTCACTTCCCATTTACCTCCTTCTATTCCCTGGCAACCACTAATATACATTCTATTTTTGTGGATTTGCCTATTCTGCCCTAGCAGCAGAATTGCTGTGAAAGTGCCCAGTTCAGCAATTCAGTTGTGTCTGACTTTTTGTGACTCCTTGGACTGTAGCCCACCAGGCTCTTCTGTCCATGGGATTCTCCAGTCAAGACAAATGGAGTGGGTAGTCATTCCTTTCTCCAAGGGGTCTTCCTGACACAGGGGTCAAACCCGGGCCTCCAGCATTGCAGGCAGGTTCTTTACCATCTGAGCTACTAGGGAAGCCAGCAGGAGAATTCCTAGGGCATATGATAACTCTAAATTCAATATTTTGAATAACTGTCAAACTGTTTTCCAAAGTGGCTATACCATTTTACATCCCACTGATAATGTATTTGTGTTCCAATTTCTCTGCATTCTCACTGACACTTGTTACTGTCTTTTTTTTTTTAATTTTAGCCCCCTTATTGAATATGAAGTGGTATCTCAAAGTGATTTTGATTTGCATTTCCCTAATGACTAGTTATGTGTGACATATTTGCATGTGCTTATTAGCTATTTGTGTCTCTTCTTTGGAAAAATGTCTATTTATATTTTTCACACACTTCTAAATCAAATTGTCTTTTTATTGTTGAGTTGTAAGAGTTCTTTATATACCCTGGATAAAATATCCTTTATCAAATATATGATTTGCAAATATTTTCTCTTATTCAGTGGGTTGTCTTTTTCATTTGCTTGATAGTGTCCTTTGAAGCATGAAGTTTTTAAATTTTGTTGAAGTCAAGTTTTCTTTTTTCTTTGCTTTTGGTGCCACACTTAATAAACTATTGCCTAATTTGAGGTCATGAATATTTGCCCCTATATTTTTCCTATGAGTTTTCCTCTTAGTTTTATGATCCATTTTGAATTAATTTTTTTATGGTGTGAATTAAGGGTCCAAGTTAATTCTTTTGCATGTGGAGACCTAGTTGTCTGAATACCATTTGTTGAAAAGACTATTTTCTCCTCATCTTTTTAATTATTGTAAGCTCTGATTGGGAAATACATCTATGCAAATTTATGCATCATTTAATTTCTAAACTCACTATCATTCATACTTAATTAATATCTACCAGAATTATCTGTCATCTCATGATCTGAACTTTAATGGTCATAGTTTTAGTTTGCTTTGACTTCTGAAAGATCTTCAAGATGTAAATTGTATTTGCTTTTTGAAAAGTTATGATTCTAGCAGTTCCAGAATTGAGGGTCATGGCTCAGTATGAAAAGTTGCGGCCTGCGGTCTAACAGATAATAAAATTCTCATAAAGGAAGATAAAAACAACTTGGTCCAGGGGGCTAAATTATAGGATGTATTCCTGGCAATGATAGAAGAATTAGATACAAGTAAACACCCTACTTTTTGAGTGTATACTGACTCTTGACCAGTGGATTTGCAGTTTAACCTGGCAAGTGGACCATAGATGACTGGGTAATAAAGAGGATCCTGCTCTTTGAGGATTTAGTTTGACCACTTGAATTGGCAGCCTGGCAGATGAAATGAGTCTACATGGAGAAATCTGAATCAATGGATCAAATGACAAATTTACCAGTGGCCCTTACTGAAGCTTAAATCATTAATAATAAATATTCCATTTGCCATCAAAAAGGCAGTGTTTGCAAAGAGCCCTCGGATGTATTCCCAGGAGAGAAGATCCAACTCATAGTTGGCAAGTAGATAATACTGACTCTATCTATTGCCTGGGGGGAGCTTAGATGGGCATTAACAAAACTTGACTCATATTTTGGGTTTGGCTTTGCATACCTAGTGATTGAAGCCAATGCTTTGAATACTATCAAAAAGTTAGAACGAAAATATTGTACCAGTTTGGCCTTCCTAGTTAGATTTCCTTGGATCAAGACACTCATTTCTCTGCCCACATGGAACTAAAATAGGCAAAGAAATACCACATTGAATGGACTGGATTTATCATATTCCTTATCACACTCAAAGTAGTAGATTAATAGACAATTGAAACTAAACACGACTGCTTAAAAAGGTGCAGGGGTGATGACAGATTGAAGGATTGGTCCATGAACCTATAATTTGCACCTTAGCACTAAGGTGACTAAAGTCCTGTCTCCCTTAGATGCATTGTTTTTACTATGGAAGTAGGGAAAGTAGAGCACACAATGATGCAGGACTTTAACCACAAATCTTCCATAATTTTCTTTTTCAGTGCGGTCTTTGTTTGGGCTGCTGTAATGAAGTGTCACAGACTGAATGCTTTATGAACAAGAGTTCTGGAAGCTGGAAGTCGGAGACACGGTGCTGGCAGGGGGAGATTCTGGTGAGGAGCCTCCTCCAGGTCGCAAACTGCCATCTGCTTTGTTCTTACAAGACAGAAAGCAGGCAGCTGCAGGCTCCCTCCTGACTCTTACAAGGGCACTAATCCCATTCATGAGCTCTGCCCTCAGAAAGTGTGCTCAGCCACTCAGTCGTGTCCAACTCTTTGCGACCCCATGGACTGCAGACTGCCAGGCTCCTCTGTCCATGGAATTCTCCAGGCAAGAACACTGGAGTGGGTGACCATTTCCTTCTCCAGGGGATCTTCTCAACCCACGAATCAAACCTACATCTCCTGCATTGCAAGCAGATCCTTTACCATCTGAGCCACCAGGGAAGCCCTCTGCCCTCTTAATCTCATTTAATCCTAATTACCTCCCAGACCTCACCTCCTAATACCATCACACTGGAGGTAGGGTTTAACATATTAATTTGAGGGGATACACAAAATTAATGCCAAATTCATAGTCTCTAGACTTGGCGTATAACTAAAAGCTCCAGAGGCTGATAACGCAAAACAAGATACTGTTATTATTTGAACCTAATGCAAGAATTCCAAAGAGATTAGTGGGATAGATCATCCTTCTCCCCACTTCCACAGGCTGGGGTTAACTGTAACAGTGTTTTTTTGCTCATGGACAGGAAAGCCACATTTTCTCTACTTAGCTAATCTGACCTCATACAATTAGGAGTGGACTGAAAGGGGAGTCCAGCCATGTCCAGCCAAGATGAGCTTGCTACTAGTCATACAGACAAGCTCAGTGGTTGAACCACAGGGATCTAATAGGGGAAAGACTTGGATTAAAATGAATGATTAATGAAAGCAAGGTGAAATTATTGATGAGAGGAAAGAAGCCAATATATGGGTTTCATGAAAAGGAAAAGCCAACAATTCTGATGAGGCTTAAAATAAAGGAATAATATTCTATCAACTTGGACTTCAATGCTTTTGGGAAGAAGGACTCTGACAAAACTTTTTTCTCTTTTGAAGAGCCAAAAAGTGAGCTGAATGGAAAATTAACTTTCAGAAGTAGTCTACATTCTCAAAATGAGTGAAAAAAGGGGAGCTCTAACTATGACCACATAGAAAAATACCAATGTGGCTATGTCTTTTGATTTTTCTTTCACAAGACATTATTTCTATGGAGAAGAATTGACCTAAGGAAGATGTAGACTTAATGATAGATTGATTATGATTCTTAATCATTCAGCTGGTATATACCTTAAAGTTCAGATAGCAATAGATCAGAGAGGTAAATGAATTATAAAGTCAGTATAAAATATGAGAAAATTTGTGCTATTATTATTGGATGGTTTAGTTTCTTTTTAAATCTATACCAACTCCTCACTGATGACTGCAAACGTTTAGGACCTGTATGTGCATTTTGATAGTAAGGCAAGTTAATCTCTGTTAAATTAAGGATAATTGTTTTGTTGTAGAAAGGTCTTGAAACATAGATCAGGGTGGTAGACCTTACTGTGACAGTTAATTACAACAGGCCAGGAATCAAGATGAACTGTTTTGCTAAAGTTCTTTCATGGAACTGACTCCTGTCAAGTTATGAAACATATTGATTGATGGTGTTGATTTGAAACCACAAGTTGGAGGAGTTTCAGGGTTGTTGTGGTTTGTACCACTTTGGCAACACTGATTATTAAGAGATCGGTGTTTTACATCTGGATTCAGTTCTGTCATTGAGACTGGTTATTTAGCAGGAATATGTCTATGTGACCAGCAAGTATAAAAGACTCTGCCTAAGATTCCATTTGGAGCTTTCTGTTTTCAAAGTAGTCTGTGTTCACATCAGTGGCTCCCGAGCCCTTCATCTGACCTCAGCTCTTATAGACGGTGAACAAAGCAGCCCCACCTGGCCTCTCTGGACCCCTTACAGTGAAACAGGCTTTGCAGGGATGCAATCCTTACTTTCTTTTGGACTGTGGTGCTGGAGAAGACTCTTGTGATTCCCTTGGACTACAAGATTAGATCAGTCAATCCTAAAGGAAATCAAACCTGTATACTCATTGGAAGGACTGATGCTGAAGCTCCAATACTTTGGCCATCTGATGGGAAGAGCCAACTCACTGGAAAAGACCCTGATGCTGGGAAAGATTGAGGGCAGGAGTAGAAGGAGGCAACAGAGGATAAGATAGTTGGATGGTATCATCAACACAATGAGTTTGAGCAAACTCAGAGATAGCAAAGGACAGGGAAGCTGGGCATGCTGCAGTCCATGGGGTCACAGAGTCAGACACAACTGAGAGACTGAACAACAACAACAATCCTTATTTTAATACCATGGATATATTCTTTTCCTATAGTAAACTGTAAATTTATAAGCATTGTCATTTAGAGTCCTTTGAATCTTTCTTAGCAGTAAAATTCTATTTATAAACTACTACTGTTAGTGCACATATAGATATTGCACATTAAATAAATTATTCTAAGACAATAAGGTCATGAGGTTAGGCTATCATCAGGGGCTCTGTTTAAAAGATAAGAAAAAATGACAAAAGGAGGTAATATTACCTAATTAGGAGAAAAAACAATAAGCAGAATATTTTGACACTAGCTCCCCCACTACTTAAGAGGAGAATCAACACTGACCAGTTAGAACCATCTTCAACACAGAAGCCTATTTGAAATTAAAATACTTGGCTAAACTTTCAGCTGCTATGATATCACAACATGGTTGGCCAAAAGTATGGTCAGATTTCAACAAATGATTTAATGATATTTAAAACAGTCAATCTTACATTCTCTCCTAACTCCAAGCTAAGGGCACCATGGTTCATGTCTAAAATGAGACTGATGGGAATTCCCTGGTAGTTAGGACTCCATGCTTTCACTGCCAAGGGCCTGAGTTCAATTCCTGGTGTCGCCAAATAAATTAATTTAATTAAATGAGAATCCAAGGAAGTTTAAGGAGAGGTATTCATGAATAAATTTGCATGTCTGGTGAAATATTAGGTTGGCCAAAAAGTTTTCAGTATGCTTTTATGGAAAAATCCAAATGATCTTTATGGCCAACCCAATACTCTGTAGCATCCAACATGAACTGAAATTAGAAGAAGTTGAAAACAGATACCTCCCACAGAATTTTCAGTTCTTGAATGGAAATTTTCTAGGGCTAAGGCAAAAGTTTTGAGACAGCATAAGATTACCTAGATCCAAATGGTAAGAATGAAAAAGAGGTTATATTTGGGCAAGAATTTGAAAGCACGGTGTGAAAAATGAAGAAGTCTTACTCTAACCATATAAAAATCAAAGCATTTTTATTTGAACCAGGGACAAAATCTAGGATGCAGTTTTCTGAGCAGAATGATATATTTGGGTGGAGGCCTGCTTTCTCTATGGAAAGACTGACCTGACTTACAAACATAATTTGGCTTCAAATATCATTTTCAACAATTAAATCAAAGATACTGAGTAATAGAGGGCCAAAGACAGACACTGAGGTTACTTAATGACTGAATAAACATGACACAGAAACAGAACACAGAGTCCTTGGCTTTGATAAACAGTTCTCCACCCAAATACTGGAAATCATATAAGCAGCAACTGCCATTAAATCATAGATGACTCTGTCTACCAATTACTTGCAGAATAGATAAGTCATCAGGGACAGTCTAAAATAAAACCTAACGGTCACTCGCCAGCAATTGCTGAGCATTTTTTATTTGCTAGCCCTCATGCTGTGTGTAATTCTCACAATAATGCAACAGATAACATCATTGCTTTTTTACAGATGAGGAAACCGAGAAAAAAAAATGTCATTTCAACTTTCTGACTTCAGAGGCAGAACTTCTAATTTCTTTTCTCTAAAACTCTCATCTCCACAGGCCATTGTTTCATGATCAGTGCAGAGTGGTTAGGAGCAACACTGGAGAAACAATTTCTGAAAATAAAGCAACTTACTAGATTTTAATCATCCAAAAATGATTACTTCAAATGAAGAATTCATCATAAAGAATTTATTCTACCTCTTTTTTTCTATAAGTTGTACATAACTTATGTGTCATGGCGTTGATTACATTTCTACTTGTATAACAGTTTCTCTATCATCGTTATCCAGCGTTAATTGTAAACTGTGCATGGTGTAGATGCTAGAATCTTAAAGAATCAACCAATTAAAAGGTTAATTGACTCCCAGTATGATTCCTGATGCTTCCTAGTGTTCTGGGGATTTTATTAGATGCTAATTCCTTTCAATAAAGTAAAATAAACCCTGCCTACACAAGTTTTCAGAAGGCATTGCATGACACAATTAGATAATGTCTGTCTGATAAAGAAGTGCTTCTTTGCCTTTATCTTACTTATATTCAAAATATACACATGTAAACTCATATCCTGAGAGGAGAAAAGCAACAAAAGAACCACTAAGTTAACATTATGTAAGGTAGACTTTTTTCCCAACTGCAAAATTTTACATTTTAATCAATTTTGTCATTTTTAGTAAATATGTTTCAAACAATGTTTCTGAAGACAACAGTATACTCAGGAGATGCTTCCTAGTGGTTTTACTAGCACAGAAATAACTTTTAGTTTGAAATTTTTTCTGTTAAATATGACACCAATGTTTGAGTCTAAATAAGATCCAGAGTTCCTCAAATGTTCTTGCTTGTTTCGGTTGCACTTTTTCCTATACATTCATACAATGTGCTTTCTTAGCCAAATTTCCCACCATAATAAAAAAATTAACAGCAACAACAAAAACCAATCAACAGATAACTACTGAGCATTTGTCATATATATATATGTGTGTGTGTGTGTGTGTGTGTATATATACACATATGAGACTTACTTTGAGGAGCATTCTGAGTGAGAGAAAAAAAGGAAAGGTAATAACATGCTATTGTTCAGTCACACAGTTGTGTCTGACTCTTTGCCATCCCATGGATTGCAGCATGCCAGGCTTCCCTGTCTTTCATCGTCTCCTGGAGCTTGCTCAAATTCATGTCCATTGAGTTGATGCCATGCCATAAATGACATGGCATTTGCCTATGAACTGTACTTAGTTGGAGAGGTAAGAAGAAACAAATGAAAAGTCAACTCTTTTGCCCCTCTCAGAGAAGCCATTACTGCCCTGGTTCTACAAATACTGGCCTCTCTGGGTATGCCTCACTTTTTTTGTTGGTTCCCATCACTCAGCATTGACCCTTTAATGCAACTGCTCCTCAACGTTCTCTTGTTCTTACCATACACTGTCACCCTAAGTGATCTCAAATTCTCCTCAATTAACATCAGTGCAGATGACTTCCAAATCTGCCTCGCTTTGTGCTCTGGAATCACATTTGCAGCTGTCTGTGGGGCTCATTCTCGTGGATTTTATCTCCTCCATCCATTACACCCTAGTTATAGCAGGAGGTTTCATTGGTCAAAGAATCCTATCCAACCGCCTTGCTAGTAATTGGTTTAAATGAGCACAAAGCATTCCTCCGGCCTCAGGGATTGAATCATGCTGGGCATGAGATTCAATCTAGGCTCTGACAAGTGAGGAAAGACCAGACCACGGGTGAGATGGCCTCTTTGTTCTCCAATATAGTCACCTGCAGGCGTGAGGCCAGAATAGTTGCAGCATTCTTAAAAATCAGCCCAAGGAACAAGCTGACATAGGGGAGAGAGAAGAGCCAAAGGAACCACTGGAAAATGGAATTGGAGACACTTTAGATCAACCCTAAAGCCAATCCCACCTTTAGATTTCCAATTTGTGAGTGAAATATTGCCTTTATCATTTCAGCCATTTTGAGTAGGGACTTTTGTTGCTTGTGGCCAAAAATGTATTCATTAATATGCTCGTGTAAATAGGTTCCTGACTGGCACAAAATTTCATCAAAGCCGCTCCCAAACCTGATCCTCACTCTGTATTTCCAGTGTTGGCTCTTGGACTTATCATGGTCCTAATCACTTAAGCTAGAAATCTGAGTCATTTTGGATGCCTCCCTCTTTCGTAATCACATTGTTCTGTTGTTTCTGCCTCCTCTTTCCATCACCAAATTCCATTTCCCATTGCTGTCACCTCTCATGCACAACACAGACAAACCACCTAACTGGAATCTCTCTAACTTTAGTCTTTACTCCTCCTTAGATTCATTCAGCATGTTTCTGCCAGCAGTGTTTCAAAACATAGATGCATGCCACAGTCTTGTAGAAACTCCAATGGACTTCCGTTACCTATAAAATATAAAAGCATTTCCTACAATGTGTTTCATAGAACAACAGTCCCAGGAAATTCCCATGTTTTAAAAAGTTTTCATAATCAAATACATTTAGGAATTTCATCGGTGGTAGCCAGATTCCAAGCTGGGCCCCATGATCCTTGTCTCACGGTATTTCCTCCCTTCTGTAGTGCTTTTCCACAGTGTATCAGAGTTGGTCTATGTGACCACGGCAGAAGTGATGGTGTGCCACTTCAAGGTTAGGTCATAAAGCCTAACTTCTGGGTTGGTCTTTCCTGGGTCATTCATTGTCGGAAAACCAGTTGGCATATTGTAGGAAGAGGTCCATTTGGCAAAGAGCTGAGGCCTCCAGTTAAGACCCACAGTCTGCCTGCTAGGCTTATACCCCTTCTCTATTGGAATGTTTAAAAAGAATATCGTAGGGACTTCCCTTGAGATCCAGTGGCTAAGATTCCATGCTCCAAAGGCAGGTGGCCTGGTCAGGGAACTAGATCCCACATGCCACAACAAAAAGCTCTCATGCCACAACTAAATATCCTGTATGCCACAACAAGATTGAAGATCCCACGTGCCACAACTAAGACCCAGTGCAGCCAAATAAATACCAAAAAAAAAAAAAAAAAAGAATATTGTAGAAGAACTCTGTCCCCCTCACTACTCTATTCTTTCATCCTCCACAACTAAACAGACTCTGCTGTTAAGAGGTAACTTAATTATTTATTTGGAGATTTATAATATAGAAGAGGCAGGTGTTAACATACCAGTTCAGTTCAGTCACTCAGTCGTGTCTGACTCTTTGAGACCCCATGAACCACAGGATGCCAGGCCTCCCTTTCCATCACCAGCTCCCGGAGCTTACCCAAACTCATGTCCATTGAGTCGGTGATGCCATCTAACCATCTCATCCTCTGTCGTCCCCTTCTCCTCCTGCCTTCAATCTTTCCCAACATCAGGGTCCTTTCCAATGAGTCAGCTCTTCACAGCAGGTGGTCAAAATATTGGAGTTTCAGTTTCAACATCAGTCCTTCCAATGAATACCCAGGACTGATCTTTTTTAGGATGGACTAGTTGGATCTTCTTGTAGTCCAAGGGATTCTCAAGAGTCTTCTCCCACACCACAGTTCAAAAGCATCAATTCTTGGGCGCTCAGCTTTCTTTATAGCCCAACTCTCATATCCATACATGACTACTGGAAAAACCATAGCCTTGACTAGATGGACCTTTGTTGGCAAAGTAATGTCTCTGCTTTTTAATATGCTATCTAGGTTGATCATAACTTTTCTTCCAAGGAGTAAATATCTTTTAATTTCATATCAGCTAACTTGAAATTTCCCTTGCATTCCAAAAGGAAAAGCACTCAAAGATTTCATTAGGAGGGAATCGTCACTGGGCCCTCCTCTCCATTCCTAACAGGAAATTTCAGGCTCTGCCCCTACCTCTCCCCCAAGCACCTCCTCTTCAAGACACTCAGTCCTATAACCACACATTACTCCTGGGGGAAAAAATAACATTGCTCCTGTTCCTTCCACAGGAAGAGATTCATCCCTTGGACCTTTCTCCCTCAATCTGCCCTAGTCTAGCCCTATAGACTCAAATATGGATTACAAGACAGAAGGAAGGCAGCACAAATCACCTCAAGAAGGCTGACTATATTGCATATCAACTCTAAAGTGCTCTTGCTGGACAAGAACTTTCTGAACTTCAACTAGGTGGGAAGCAATACTGCCAATCTCTGGGTCATATACAAGGTAACTATTACTCCCAAGGACTTGCATTAATGGTTTTTATTGAAGGCATCAAAGTCTAGATTCATAATGAAGAAAGAATGTGTCCTCTGTTATCAAGACTCACTGTTGAGTTAATTTTCCAATGACCAATGGCTTCTTTTTCCTACTCTTCCATGGAGTTTGAGGGCACCACAGATTTACTTACTGGTTATTAAAGTCTCCTCTCTCCCTCTTACACAGAGATTCACACCAGCCTCAATTATATTCTTTGTACTCAGACACTACTCCTGATAAGAAGTGAGAAAGAGATAGTTAATTAATATTTTCCATCATAAGAGCATGGTACAAAGAAAGCAAGGGCAAAAAAAGATCAAAGAAAAAAAAAAAAAGAAAACCAAGACAGTTGATAGCCTGAATGATTAATACCAGGAGAAGGTTTCCATGTTCAGTCATTCAACTATTGAGCATCTGCTATATACCAGTCATTATGGGTATAGACAGTGAGGTGCAGAAGATATGAGACATGATTCACAGAGAGCTCATAGTCTAACAGAGTATTTATTGTTGAGAAACTGTTTAGTCAGTTGTTTTAAACTCCAGTCTGCTGCTGCTACTGCTGCTGCTAAGTCGTTTCAGTCGTGTCCGACTCCGTATGACCCCATAGACGGCAGCCCACCAGGCTCCTCCATTCCTGGGATTCTCCAGGCAAGAACACTGGAGCGGGTTGCCATTTCCTTCTCCAATGCATGCATGCATGCTAAGTTGCCTCAGTCGTGTCCGACTTTGTGCGACTCTATGGACAGCAGCCCAGAGGCTCCTCCATCCACAAGGTTCTCCAGGCAAGAATACTTGAGTGGGCTGCCATTTCCTTCTCCAATGTGCTAAATGAGGTATTTTGATTTCCTTGTCCTTAAAGCGCAGTAAAAATTTCCTGAGAGTCTCAAACCACGATTGCCTAGGTTCTTAAATGTACAGTGTTTGATTCGGACAAATCTGTTACTTTCAGTTCCTGTTTCCTTTTCTAAGTTGACTTCAGAAATAGACTAGTATTAATAAAATCCAATCTCAAGATCCTCTTTAGATTTCTATCACAACCAAAGCAGCCAGCCAGCTCTGTGCTGCCTCCTCCTGGATCCCTTTAATTGTCAAGAATTAAAAGGTGAAGAAGGTATTCTTTCAAAGAAAGAGAAAAAGAAAGCAAAGCAAAATCACCAGCAACTAACAACAACAAACGAACCTCAAGTTATTGTGGAGACTTAAGTTCCAAAAGTTAAATTTTTTAAAAAGCCTCTAACCACACAGTCTAGGACAGTTTCATTCTCTGTCGCTCACAGTCCCCTCAATTCCTTTCTAAGCCTCAAAACAAAGCGTTCAGATATGATTAACTAGGGAGATATAAGTAGGAAGTTTGTCTACTTTCCCTCCAATGAGCAGTACTATCAAAACAGCACTTGCGTTTTCGTAGAAACTCCAAACCCCCTCCCTCATCCTTGTCTTCATTTTGGATTCTGATACATCCCCAGCATCCTCTCTGCAAAATACAGTTGAGAGAAATAGGATGGGTGAAAAAGGTTGGACAGGGAAGCCCACAAAGACCTAGAGAGCCAGTGACTAATTATAAATCAGAATTTTTCAGTACAACATGAGAAAAAGTTATGAAGTGAAAAATACTTCCCATATATTACTTTGTATAAAAGAAACTTGCTTTGACCTCATTTTCTTCTCATTATCCCTCTTTTCCTTTATCACCTACTGCAGGTTTTTTGTTTTTGTCTTCTTTTTATTGGATTTACATTTTTTCATAGTGTCCTTTATACATTAGTTCTCCTTTTCCCTTTTCTTTGCACTGCTTAGTATATTGTACAAATGCATATTTTAAAGTTTCTCATACTTTTTGTTCTTGAATAGAAATTGGGCAAGAGGAGGAGTTTATGGTACAAGAAATTTGTGGTAAGAGTCACTGTCTGCCTCAGTAGTGAAATAGTGCCTTCTAGTGTTTACAACAACTTTTCGTGTTTGCACCATTTCATCTGAAAGGTAAAAGTATTATCTTGTAATAGCTTTATGTTTTATAATTTTCCTACCATATTTTAAAATATATAGATGGCATTATTATCTTTATTTTGGAGATTTAAAAACCAGAATCATAAAATGTTTATTTAGTGCTGACTTGATGATAGCGCTTAGACCAAACATACCAAAGGATTAGAAAAATGTGTTCTATTCAATGGATTCCCCATCCAGCTGCCACTAGTCACCAACCAGTCATGAGACAGATCATGGATATGATTCATAATACTACCAAGTCCACTAAACAGAATGCCATAGACAGAGAATTTCAAAAGCTGGTTGTCTGAAGGCAACATGAACAGAAAATGTTACAAAAGAGTTGCTCAAACTTTCTATCCTTCAAGGTAACACTTTTAGAAATGAGTTGATTGACATGTATTCTTTGATTCTGCTGCTCCTGAGTCAACTCTCTCCTGGAACTAGCCATGTTGTTTTAGAGAAAAGCAGTGCTCTCAGAGAGGCGGATATATTCTTAAGAGATTTATCAGATGTGAGAAGTTAGCTGTTGCCTAGTATTTCCCAAATTCTTGTGGATTTGCATAAGCATTCCCTGAAATAGATTCTTATTTGTTGACTATTCTGAAGACATGAGGAATAAGTACGTTCATGTCTATATCTATCGTATGATATTAGTGTCCTTCCGAGAAACAGAACCATTAGGATGTGTGTGTGTGTGTTTATAATTATAAAGAGAATTATTACAAGGAATGAGCTCATGTGATTGTGGGAGCTGAGAAGTCTTAAGATCTGGAGGTGAGTAGCTAAGCTGGAAGTGCAGGAGAGCTGATGTACTTCTAGAGTCCAAGTTGAATGGAACAAGAACCAGGAGAGTTAACGTTTCAGTTCCAGTCCAAAAGCTGGCAGGCCTGAGAAGCAGAAAGAGCTGATGTTTCAGTCTCAAGGTAGGAAAAAATCTCTCTGATTTGAAGGAAGGTCAGCCTTTCAATGTATTCAGGCTCACTCTCTCAATTAGGGGGAAATCTGCTTTACTTAATCTGCTTATTCAAATGTTAATCTCACCCAGAAACACCCTCACATACACACTCAGAATAATGCTTGACCAAATATCTGGGCACCCTGTGGCCCTGTCAAATAGAGGTATAGAATTTACCATCACAGGTATTATCAACATATACAAATTAAAATATGCTTATTTCTTTGTCCTGCGTACTCCTTAAAATGTTTCCAGAACCATGGTTTTATAACAAGGGTATGACTTCAGTATTTGTATCTTATTACTTCCTTTATTCAAAGTAGCATACTATATAGTCTCTACATGAGTTATTATAGACAGAACCCTTGCTTTGCAAGTAACTATTAATACAAAGAATATGAAGATAACATTTAGTGAACACCAACCATCTATTTGGAATTAGCTATGTGTTTACATGTTTAATTCTCACAATAATCAGTTGAAATAGGTAAGATTACTATCATTTTGAAAATGAAAAGACAGACCCTCAGAAGTTAAATAACTTGACCCAAAGTTGCACAATTAGGAAGTGGTAGAACCAAAATGAAAACTATTAATAGTATGAAAAGGCAAAATGAAAGGATACTGAAAGAAGAACTCCCCAGGTCAGTAGGTGGCCAATATGCTACTGGAGATCAGTGGAAAAATAACTCCAGAAAGAATGAAGGGATGGAGCCAAAGCAGAAACAATACCCAGTTGTAGATGTGAATGGTAATAGAAGCAAGGTTTGATGCTGTAAAGAGCAATATTGCATAGGAACCTGGAATGTTAGGTCCATGAATCAAGGCAAATTGGAAGTGGTCAAACAGGAGATGGCAAGAGTGACCATCAACATTCTAGGAATCAGCAAACTACGATGGACTGGAATGGGTGAATTTAACTCAGATGACCATTATATCTGCTACTGCGAGAAGGAATCCCTTAGAAGAAATGGAGTAGCCATCATGGTCAACAAAAGAGTCTGAAATGCAGTACTTGGATGCAATCTCAAAAATGACAGAATGATCTCTGTTCGTTTCCAAGGCAAACCATTCGATATCACGGTAATCCAAGCCTATGCCCCAACCAGTAGTGCTGAAGAAGCTGAAGTTGAACAGTTCTATGAAGACCTACAAGACCTTTTAGAACTAACACCCAAAAAAGATGTCCTTTTCATTACAAGGGACTGGAATACAAAAGTAGGAAGTCAAGAAAAACCTGGAGTAACAGGCAAATTTGGCCCTGGAGTACAGAATGAAGCAGTGCAAAGGCTAATAGAGTTCTGCCAAGAGAACACACTGGTCATAGCAAACAACCTCTTCCAACAACACAAGAGAAGACTCTACACATGGATATCACCAGATGGTCAACACTGAAATCAGATTGATTATATTCTTTGCAGCCAAAAGTGGAGAAGCTCTATACAGTCAGCAAAAACAAGACCAGGAGCTGACTGTGGCTCAGATCATGAGCTACTTATTGCCAAATTCAGACTTAAATTGAAGAAAGTAGGGAAAACCACTAGACTATTCATGTATGATCTAAATCAAATCCCATATGATTATACAGTAGAAATGAGAAATAGATTTAAGGGACTAGATCTGATAGACAGAGTGTCTGATGAACTTTGGATGGAAGTTCATGACATTGTACAAGAAACAGGGATCAAGACCATCACCATGGAGAAGAAATGTAAAAAAGTAAAATAGCTGTCTGAGGAGGCCTTACAAATAGCTGTGAAAAGAAGAGAAGTGAAAAGCAAAGGAAAAAAGGAAAGATATTCCCATCTGAATGCAGAGTTCCAAAGAATAGCAAGGAGAGATAAGAAAGCCTTCCTCAGCAATCAATGCAAAGAAATAGAGGATAGCAACAGAATGGGAAAGACTAGAGATCTCTTCAAGAAAATTAGAGATACCAAGGGAACATTTCATGCAAAGATGGGCTCGATAAAGGACAGAAATGGTATGGACCTAACAGAGCAGAAGATATTAAGAAGAGGTGGCAAGAATACACAGAACTGTACGAAAAACATCTTCACAACCCAGATAATCACGATGGTGTGATCACTCTCCTAGAGCCAGATATCCTGAAAGGTGAAGTCAAGTGGGCCTTAGAAAGCCTCACTACAAACAAAGCTAGTGGAGGTAATGGAATTCCAGTTGAGCTATTACAAATCCTAAAAGAAGATGCTGTGAAAGTGCTGCACTCAATATGCCAGCAAATTTGGAAAATTCAGCAGTGGCCACAGGACTGGAAAAGGTCAGTTTTCATTCCAATCCCAAAGAAAGACAATGCCAAGAATGCTCAAACTACCACACAATTGCACTCATCTCACACACTAGTAAAGTAATTCTAAAAATTCTCCAAGCCAGGCTTCAGCAATACGTGAACCGTGAACTTCCAGATGTTCAAGCTGGTTTTAGAAAAGAGAGAGGAACAAGAGATCAAATTGCCAACATCTGCTGGATCACTGAAAAAGCAAGAGAGTTCCAGAAAAACATCTATTTCTGCTTTATTGACTATGCCAAAGCCTTTGACTGTGGATCACAATAAACTGTGGAAAACTCTGAAAGAGATGGGAATACCAGACCATCTGACCTGTCTCTTGAGAAACCTGTATGCATGTCAGGAAACCACAGTTAGAACAGGACATGGAACAACACACAAGTTCCAAATAGGAAAAGGAGTACGTAAAGGCTATATATTGTCACCCTGCTTATTTAACTTATATGCAGAGTACATCATGAGAAACGCTGGGCTGGAAGAAGCACAGTCTGGAATTAAGATTGCCAGAAGAAATATCAATAACCTCAGATATGCAGATGACACCACCCTTATGGCAGAAAGTCAAGAGGAACTAAAAAGCCTCTTGATGAAAGTGAAAGAGGAGAGTGAAAATGTTGGCTTAACACTCAACATTCAGAAAACTAAGATCATGGCATCCAGTCCCATCACTTCATGGGAAATAGATGGGGCAACAGTGGAAACAGTGGCTGACTTTATTTTTTTGGGCACCAAAATCACTGCAGCCATGAAATTAAAGGACACTTACTCCTTGGAAGGAAAGTTATGACCAACCTAGATAGCATATTAAAAAGCAGAGACATTACTTTGTCTTAAGATCTAGTTCCATCTAGTCAAGGCTATGGTTTTTCCAGTAGTCATGTATGGATGTGAGGTCCATCTAGTCAAGGCTATGGTTTTCCAGTAGTCATGTATGGATGTGAGGGTTGGACTATAAAGAAAGCTGAGTGCCAAAGAATTGATGCTTTTGAACTGTGGTGTCGGAGAAGACTCTTGAGAGTCCCTTGGACTGCAAGGAGATCCAACCAGTCCATCCTAAAGGAGATCAGTCCTGCATGTTCATTAGAGGGACTGATGTTGAAGCTGAAACTCTAATACTTTGGCCACCACATGCCAAAGAGTTGACTCATTGGAAAAGACTCTGATGTTGGGAAAGATTGAAGGCAGGAAGAGAAGGGGACAACAGAGAATGAAATGACTGGATCGCATCACCAACTTGATGGACATGAGTTTGAGTAAACTCTGGAAGTTGGTGATGAACAGCGAGGCCTGGTGTGCTGCAATTCATGGGGTCGCAAAGAGTCGGACACGACTGAACTGAACTGAACTGAGAACCAAAATATGATTAGAAATATTTGACTAAAACCCCATGCTCTTTCTACTCCAATTTGTTATCATTAATAAGGTATATAGCAGAAGGCAAACTAACTTCTCTAGGCCTCAGTTTTCTCATTTGCAAAATGACCATGACCTAGATGATTTGTTAGGTCTCAATGGTTAGGCAGAGATTTCAAATTGTCTACACAATATCAGTCAACCTATTCTTCCTTACCGATAGAATGGGGATAAACTCATTTGGCATTCATACTTCCTTTTGCTTTTCACCTTTACCCCTATTCCTTCCTGGAATACAGACATACTGTTAGAAGAGAAGCATTATGTCCCAATTTCTTGGTGCAATATTTGTTTTCTAGTGTTCTCCTAGTTAATGATTTTTTCAGCTTAAACCCAGAAGGCAATGTTGGCCTTTGAAACAGAGGGTCACCGTTTCACACAGTCCACTCCAGGGCAGAAGCAAGACAATTATGTTTATAAAAAAAATAAATATACATATATTTAAAGCATAGGTTTCTCATAAATTCAGGGAAAACTTTTTCATTGAAGTAAATTGGAAAATACAGAAAAGTAAAAAATAAGAAGCTTGTTATTCCATAATTAAGAGAAAGAGCAGGGACTTATCTAGTGGTCTAGTGGTTAAGAATCCGCCTTGCAATGCAAGGGATGAGGGTTCAACTCCTGGTTGGGGAACTAACAGCCCATGTTCCACAGGGCAGCTAAGGCTGTGGGCTGTAACGCAGAGCCCGCCTACATACCACAACTAAGACCCCATGAAGCAATAAATAAATAAGCATTAAAAAGAGAGAAAGAGAAAACCACTTTTGAATTGGTGCTGTATTTGGCTTCCACTTCTGCTCATAGTGGAATAATCAACCACAAAACAGCACAAAACATATTAAGCAATTATTTTTTGAGAGTATACAGTAAACAGCATAGATTGCAGTTTCTGAGAGAAAGGATATATACTCATGAGGTGAGTTCCACGGTTGATCAGCTCTCTGCCTGGGAAAAGTTTTCTAATTATAGTATAGACAGCTTGAATCTGAGCAGAGAATAGAGATCTTGCTGAACTGAGGAGGCAGATATGAGTCTGTGGCCTCTGAGTTGACTAAAATCTGCAGGGTAATGCATTAGAGAGGAACAAGCTACACAAAAAGGAGGCTCCAGATATATGTATATAGATATATAAACATAAGTATATAAATATATATATAGATAGATAGATAAATAAATATATGTAGCTATGTATCTCCTCTCTATCTAGACAGAGAATGCATTTGCTAAAATTCAACAACTATTCATGACAAATTCTCATCAAATTAAGGATAGAAGAGAATTTCCTTAGTCTGAATAGACACATGTAGAAACACTGCAGCTAGTATCATACTTAATGGTGGGCTAGGGAAAGCTTTCCCTCTGAGATTGGACATAAAGATAGAATATCCACATTCACTACTTCTATCACTATTACATAAGAGGTATTAGTTAATGCAATAAGGCAAGAAAAAAAAGAAATGGAGAGTCAAAGGAAAAGTAAAACTGTTTCTATTTGCAGATTATGTGATTGATTTATTACACAGAAACTCGTAGGGAATACACAGTAAAGTGCTTTAATTATTAAACAAATTTAGCAAGGAAACAGAGTTAAAGAATCAATGGATGTCAACATCTTAGCAACAAACTATTGGAAAATACAAAAACTAAATACTATTTCTGTTGTTGTTGTTGTTTAGTCATTGTTCAACTCCTTGCAACCCTAAGGACTGTAGTTCACCAGACTCCTCTGTCTATTGGATTTCCCGGCAAGGATACTGGAGTGGGTTGCCATTCCCTTCTCCAGGATATCTTCCTGATGCAGAGATCAAACCTGAATCTCCTGCATTGGCAGGAGGATTACCATTGAGACACCAGGGATGCCTACATACTATTTACAAAGCATTAAAAAATAATGTTATTACAGAGTTCCCTGATGGCCTACTGGTTAGGATTCTGGGCTTTCACTGCCATGGCCCAGGTTCAATTCCTGGTCAGGGAACTGAGATCTTGAAAATTGCATGGCATAGCCAAAAAAGTGGAGAAGGAAATGGCAACCCATTCCAGTATTCTTGCCTGGAGAATCCCAGGGACAGAGGAGCCTGGTGGGCTGCCATCTATGGGCTCGGACAGAGTCGGACATGACTGAAGTGACTTAGCAGCAGCCAAAACATGAAAAAATAATAATAACACATATGCTATGTGCTTAGTCACTCAGTTGTGCCCAATTCTTTGTGACCCCATGGACTGAAGCCCGCCGGGCTCCTCTCTCCATGGAAATTTCCAGGCAAGAATACTGGAGAGGGTTGCCATTTCCTCCTCCAAGGAATCTTTCTGACCCTGTGTCCCTAGTGTCTCTTGCATTAGCAGGTGAATTCTTTACCACTGAGTCACCCAGAACATAATCAGGAATAAATGCAACAAAATTGCCCAAGACCTCTCCATTGCAAAAGAGTAAAACATGACTGAGGGAAATTAAGGATATAAATAACAGAAAAATATACGATATTCATGGATTGGAAAACTCAAAATTGTTAAGATGTCAGTTATTCCCAAATTGATCTACAGAGTCAAAGCAATCTTAATCAAAATTTCTGAAGACTCTTTGGAGAAACAAACTGATTTTAAATTTTATAAGGAATACATTAAACTAAAATAGCCAAAACAACGTTGGATATCTTATTGTTTCAACATTATTTGTTGAAAAAGTTTCCTTTCCTCATTGGATTGTTTTGATGCCTTTGTTTAAAAAAAGAAAAAAGTGATGTTATAAGTGTGGATCTATTTTGGGGCTATTTTATTCTATTCATCTATTTACTGATTTTTTTATGCCAGTACTAGACCATTTTGATTGACTTATATAAGGTTGTTGTTTCTGAGTATGTTTCTCGAGTCTCTACAGGGCAGGTACTCAGAGAAGAAAGATGGCTGTGAACTGGGGGAGGCAAGAACAAACTGAAATCTGTGAAGTTAACAGGATGGACTGAAACTGAAGTGAGTCTTTTATCACCTCCAATTTTCCAACTTTAATGATGGGGGTATAATGCAAGGAGTAAACTGGTGACTTTTATTAAAGGGCTACTCAGGCATCTTCCCCAGGTGGTGGAGAAGCTGGTGGAGGAGATTTGGCAGCAGCTTAAGTTGCTATTAGTCTGTCTGCTGCCCCACACCAGCAGCATGAGACAGCAGATAAGAGACAACTCTAATACTTGCTAGTACTCTGCACTAACATTACAATTATACAAAGAAGATGGCTGCTACTTCACTTTCACCTTCTAAATCTCATGCAAAAAATCCCTCATGGTCATGGAGCTATGTGTTGGGCAACAGTTCTCCATGATCCTCTTACTCTTCTGTACATCTTGAGAAAAAGGCAATATCAGATTGTATTATAGCGAACAGCCTCGGAAGAGAGAAATAGTGTATTGCTCTGGGACAGAGGGCGGATTGCCTTACTCTGCAGTATAACCAGACAGTAATATGATGTCACCTTCCAAGGCAAAGGTTGAGCAGATTTGCTTGCATTGCATGTGCAGCTGCTCAGTCATGTCCAGCCCTATGGACTGTGGCCTACCAGGCCCCTCTTCCACGGGATTCTCCAGGCAAGACTACTGGAGTAGATTGCCATTTCCTCCTCCAGAGTATCTTCCTGACCCACGTCTGGGTGAAGCCCACGTCTCCTGCATTGGCAGGTGGATTCTTTACCACTGAGCAACGTGGGAAGCCTAGATTTGCTTGCAATCCATTATAAAAATTGGGAGGTTTTGTTTGTGTGTTTTGGTCAGGGTGGGGACACAAAAGGAGCTGTATGAACAAGAAGCTTATGCAGCCTGCTGTGCTGTGAGTAACGAAATCCTCTAACTGTAATCTTGGAGTCTCATATCTTCTGCCAGATCCATGAACTGTGGCAGACTTTTATATGTGCAGAATCTTAAGACTCTTTGTGACACTATGCACAGAAATGAATTCTGGGAAATGTAGTTCCAGCTTAGCTAAACTGACAACACAAATCCAGTGCAGAGGGCCAGGGAGAGAGAAGGGGGAGGAGAGCCACAAATGTGGCAAGAAGTTAGCACATGCTATATCCAGAATAAAGCTATGTCAGTATACACTGTACTATTCTTTCAAGTTAAATTCTACAAAACAGAAGGAGGGAAAAATCACTCAGACTGCTATGTAAGATAGCAGAGTGGAAAGAATTGAAGCAGGAGTACTAGCTAGCAAGCTATCAAAATAGTTAGCAAGCTATCCAAATCACAAACCAGAAATCTAGTACTAATATTTCAGTCAGGACCTAGGCTAATACAGACGAGATCGGGCGCGTTCAGGGTGGTATGGCCGTAGACAGGACCTAGGCTAATACAATAACCTCCTAAATGGTGATTCTGCCTTGAGTCCAACTCTCTGTAAGTTATCCTCCATATTGCTGGATGCCAGGATGATTTTCAAAGATTCTTCTCTGACCAGTCATTTCTCCACTCAAAACCATCCAGTTGTTGTTCAGTCATTAAGTCGTGTCCGACTCTTTGTGACCTCATGGACTACAGCAGGCCAGGCTTCCGTGTCCTTCACTATGTCCTGAAGTTTGCTCAAACTCATGTCCATTGAGCCAGTAATGCCATCCAACCATCTCATCCTCTGTATCTCCTTCTCCTCCTGCCCTCAATCTTTCCCAGCATTAGGGTCTTTCCCAAACAGACAGCTCTTTGCATCAGGTGTCCAAGCTATTGTAACTTCAGCTTCAGCACCAGTCTTTAAAATGAATATTCAGGGTTGATTTCCTTTAGGATTGACTAATTTGATCTCCTTGCTGTTCAAGGGACTCTCAAGAGTCTTCTCCAGTCCCACAACTGGAAAGCATCAGTTCTTTGGTGCTCAGCCTTCTCATGCTCTAATTCTCACATCCATACATGACTACTGGAAAAACCATAGCTTTGACTATATGGACCTTTAGGCTTCCCTGGTGGCTCAGATGGTAAAGAATCTGCCTGCAATGCAGGAGACCTGGTTCAATCCCTGGGTTGGGAAGATCCCCTGGAGAAAGAAATGGCTACCCATTCCAGTATTTTTGCTTGGAGAATTCCATGGACGGAGGAGCCTAGTAGGCTACAGTCCATGGGGCTTCAAGGAGTTAGACATGACTAAGAGACTAACACTTTCACTTTCTCATCCAAGGCAAAGTTCAAATTTATTTACATGGCATATATGACATATGACATCACAATCTGGACTTCACACTCCACTTACACATTGCACTAGAACACTGGTCATCTTTGTTTTTACACACATCATTTTTTTTTTTAATTTTCCCTTTTTAAAATATTTAAAAATAAACAAATCAAACTCCATCTGGTGCTGTACACAGCCCTTTTGACTCCCTGACATTGACTGGAGGAAAGAGAAGGGGTGTCAGCGTTGGAAGGGCCTCCTCACTTTCTTCCGCCGCTTCGGTTTGGCTTCTCCCTTAGGTACTGTGCTGTTGGGCTTGGAGGCTGCAGTGGCCCCAGGGCTCGGCTGAGGAGCTGCAAAGAAGTTCCCGTTGGACCTCTGGCCTGGGGGTACTTGAAAGATCCGGCTCAAGAAATCCTGAAGGTCAGCAGGAGGGGCATCTGGAGTAGCTCTCTGCCGCCCACTGGTGCCTGGCATGCGCGAACCAAATGAGATGTACACACATCATGTTTTTTACATGGTGTGTCTGCTATCTGGAATGTCCTTTGCACCTTGACTTCTTGCTGCATACCTATTCTTTCTTTCATATCTATGACTGC
Source organism: Antilocapra americana (assembly GCA_007570785.1). Lineage (NCBI taxonomy): Eukaryota > Metazoa > Chordata > Mammalia > Artiodactyla > Antilocapridae > Antilocapra > Antilocapra americana. The sequence goes on along the minus strand of ML662436.1, from coordinate 13,168,990 downwards.
AACATTCATAGTATTCTGTGACACTTTTCCAAACCTCACAATGAGAGTGTCCTCCTTTGCACTATTTCACTCCTTTGCATATGTTTCCCTTGTTTCACACATCACACATGGTTGTATTGGGTTGGCCAAGAAGTTCGTTCGGGTTTTCTGTAAGGTGTTATGGCTAATGCCAAATTAACTTTTTGGCCAACGCAGTATTTTTATTGCATTTTTTAAAATTGATATGGCCATCTTCCCAACTAGGCTGTGAGTGTCTTAAAGGGAGAGACTGACTCATAGTTGTAATCCAATGCAAATAACAGGTACTAAATGTGGCAGCTGTTTTAGAACACTTCATTGAAATGAACTGAAAATCCTGCTACATTAAGAGAATTTAGGGAAGGCAGAGAAGACATGAAATGCTGAACATAAACCTTGCATAAATTTTACAGTGGCTGAATCCTAAGATGCCGACCCAAAGAGTCAGCTCTGAGTCACCTCTTTTGAGTTTCAAAGTCACATAAACGAAGCAACTGAACATAGAATCTAACCACTTACTTTGAAGATTTCTTGCTAGCTATTTGGGGAAATACAAAATTATGCAAATATCTTTTTTTAATGGAAAATCTATGGAAATTCAAATCAAGTATAAAAATGCAAGGCCAGCTTACCTCTCCAGAGAGAATGAATAACTTGGAAGTGGGGAAAATAGTCTAAACAAAATTTGTGTTATTAATATAGCATTTATTTTTTCCTGCATTATCATTTTGAACTTTCTGAGAGGTGGAACTCAACTTCTATTCCTACCATTTAAACAGGCTTCCATTTCAATTTGAAAAAGCTGAACACAGAGAAACAGAGAGTAGAGTGGTGGTTACCAGGGGCTGGGGAAACGGGGAGATATTGGTCAAAGGGTACAAACTTCTAGCTATAAGATTAACAATTTCTGGAGATCTAATTAATACACAGCATGGTGGTAATTATAGCTAGTAACACCATATTATGTACTTGAAAGTTGCTAAGAGAGTTGACCTTAAGTACTCTCACCAGAAAAAATAAATGGTAGTATGGCACAAGATGGAAACGGTAGCTAACACTATGGTGGTTATCACTTTGCAATATATAAATATATCAAGTCATCATGCTTGTACACCTTAAATGTATACAGTGTTCTATGTCAATTATATCTCAATAAAGTTGGGGGAAAAGGCTTTCATTTTAACAATAAAGTAGTTGAATTACTGTCTGAAACTCTGCATTTTCAAGGAAACATTGTAAGTAGTATACTTTGCAGTTATTGTTTCATGAGAGAACAGCTATAAAAATGCTTTAGAGTAGGTAAAATATTTTTAAAAGCAAGGTTTTGTACTAAACTGCCTATGATGTAGTTTAATAAATTAATCCAAAAACACTAACTTGCAATAATAGTGTGTAACAGAACTAATACAAAAAGACAATGTCAGGGAAATTGAGATTCTGAGCAATAAGAATAAGGAACAGAAGGTGTGATGATAACATATGGCAGAGAAAAAAGCAGAATTTATGACCTCCTACTTTGCTTCCATTTTCTATCACTGAGAATTATTATCAAATTAGAAAGGCTAGGACCTACATGGGAAAGAGGGTTTTGGGTTTTTTTTTTTTTTTGGCCAAGACACATGGCTCACAGGATCTTAGTTCCCCAACCAGGGATTGAACCTGGGCCTTCATGACAGCACACAGTCCTTACCACTGGACTGCAGGTAATTCCCCTCATTTTCTATAATGAGGGGGAAAAAAAAAACTATAAGCCCATGAGCACATTTTTCCTTGGGAAAATTATGGAATAAATAATTAAACAAATGATATGTGAATATTTAGAAAAGTGATGAATGTGAGGCCCAGCTTGAATTCACTAAGAAATAAATGGGTCTTCCTGATAGGTTTCCTATTCTCCCTGGTCTGATCCCAGGCCTACAAGGAAGAAAGTGGGCCTTGGAGTGGAATGAGACTGAATTTCAATCCTACTTCCACCACTTACCAAAACTTCTCTGAGCCTGTCATGTTACCCAAATGTAATGGAGCTCTTTGGGGCTAGCTCTATTCTCACCCAGGGCCTCCCTGGAGAACAATCTGCCACACATGGCCTTATCACAAAGCAACAGTAATAATCCAAACTTTGAAGGCTTTGATAAAAAATGGGAATTATATACGACAAAACAAAAACGTCACAAAAATCCCCTTACTTAACCTGGATCTTTCCCTAAAATTCCTCCCCGAGGGTATCCAAATCATCTCCTTCACTTCTAACACTCTCGAAACAATAGCAACAACATTCCAGTTTCTCCAGGTATATGTCTGCTTTCCCACCACTCAGGAAAACAATAATACTTAGAAAATTATGTGGTTAGCCAAAATCAAACTATACCCATATATGCCCTAAGGAGCCTGAATTATTCTGCCATAGCAAAAATCAAAATATTAATAGTGGACTTTCCTGAGGGTCCAGCGGTTAAGACTCTGTGCTTCCAATGCAGGGAGCATGGGTTTGATCCTTGGTCAGGGAACTATGTTCCACAATAATAAAATAAAAATATGATAATAATACTTACTTCACAGAATACTTGAGAGGATTACATTTAAAGTAATATATGAAAAAATGCTTAGACTATTGACTCAATAAGTATTCATCACTATTATTTTTCATTGCTACTCTTACTACTGTAGTAGATCAAGAAAATGGTGTGAACCTTGTATACCCTTATTTTTTAAGGCATTTGACAAAGTTTCATGAACATGGAGAGCTGGATGACAATACATTTTGTTGGAAGTTGAAATGATATATAATTCCAGTAGCTTGTCAAATGCCTCTATATAGCCCCATCCTGTTAAATATTTTCATGAATCACTTAATATGAATAAGCATATTGAAAGCTCATTACCAAACTTTCAGATAGTATAAAATGGGGGGGTGTTTATAGATGATAGGCTAAATGACAGAATAAAGATTCCAGAAGATTTATAAAAGGCTGATCCAAAAGGTAATTTAATATGGGTTAATGTAAAGGCACCACACCACAGTTCAAAAGCATCGGTTCTTCTGCACTCAGTTTTTTTTACAATCCAACTCTCACATCCATACATGACCACTGGAAAAACCATAGCCTTGACTAGGTGGACCTTTGTTGACAAAGTAATCTCTCTGCTTTTCAATATGCTGTCTAGGTTGGTCATAACTTTCCTTCCAAGCAGTAAGTGTCTTTTAATTTCATGGCTGCAATCACCATCTGCAGTGATTTTGGAGCCCAGAAAAATAAAGTCAGCCACTGTTTCCACTGTTTCCCCATCTATTTGCCATGAAGTGTTGAAGAAGACTCTTGAGAGTCCCTTAGACTGCAAGGAGATCCAACCAGTCCATCCTACAGGAAATCAGTTCTGAATATTCATTGGAAGGACTAATGCTGAAGCTGAAACTCTAAAACTTTGGCCACCTGATGCGAAGAACTGACTCTCTGGAAAAGACCCTGATGCTAGGAAAAATTGAAGGCAGGAGAAGAAGGGGACGACAGAGGATGAGATGGCTGGGTGGCATCACCGACTCGATGGACATGGGTTTGGGTGGACTCTGGAAGTTGGTGATGGACAGGAGGCCTGGTGTGCTGCGGTTCATAGGGTTGCAAGGAGTCGGACACGACTGAGCGACTGAACTGAACTGAACGTAAAGCTGAGTTTGTGTGCTAAAACAAAACAAAAACAACAAACCAAAAAACTCTGCTTCGTAAAAACTGAATGAAGAGGCTTGGATTTACTTGTATTTCAAGGGGAAAAAAAAATGGAACATCTTGACTACAAGATCAAAATGAGCAGCCAATATTGTATGAACATTAAACAGCAGCTACAGCCCTCCAGATAGAATGTGGAAAGGTGTCTGGTTTTGATTTACATTCCCACTTCCCTATAGCACGGGGTTGTGGTGTCACAGCTTCAAGATGCCAGCTTCTAGTCTTGGCTCCAAGCAGTCATTATCTACATGACTTCGGCAAGTCTGTGAACCTTTCTGGGAACTCCTTAATCTTGAAATTTAAGAGAAGTAGGAAGGAAAGTTTGGACTAAATTATTTCTAAAAGAACTTCTGGCCACGAAGTTCAATTTCAATATTTAATTCAAGTAGTTTAAATAATCTACCTAAGCAGATTAACTGTCACTTTAGATGTGGTTGTAAGTGATATAAATCTAACTCAAATTATTTTAGGTAAAATGAATGCATATAAGCTCTCAGAGTGTGAAGAACCATTAACGAAGTCATGAGAGTAACAGAGAAGCTGGACTTCAGGAGCGCCGATGTTCACACAAAGACAGATTTTGGTTCTGATGGAAGTAAAGTTTGAACCTGGTGAGTTGATGTAGATGGGAATGCCAGTCTGGAGTGATAATTTAGGGAAAGTAGGAGAGTTGATAGGAAGTAAGCTCTGTTGAATCTCTGCTGTGTCAGGCTCTGTGTTAATCTATTTCAAGTATGCTACTTTTATAGAAACTGAAAGTCAGAGTCATTTAAGAAACTTGCCTGAAGTTAAGCAGTAGAGCCAAACAAGAGGCAATGGCCAATATAATTTTTAGTGGTATGACCTAAAGACATTTGACTAGTAATGTACTTGCCTGCATGCTAAGTCATTTCAGTTGTGTCCGACTCTTTGTGACCCTATGGACTGTAGCCCACCAAGGTTCTCGGTCCATGGGATCCTCCAGGCAAGAATACTGGAGTAGGTTGCCATGCCCTCCTCCAGAGGATCTTCCCAATCCAGGGATCGTACCTCTATCTCTTATGTCTCCTGCATTGGCAAGTGAGTTCTTTACCACTAGCACCACCTGGGAAGCCCAATGTGCTTGCAAATATTGCTTAATAATGCTGGCACATTTATCGTGCTTACTGTGTGACAAGAACTATTCTAAGTGCTTTATGTATGTTAAGCTTTTAAAAGCTTTTAATTTTGAAATAATTATAGATTCAAAAGAGGTTGCATAAATAGTACAGACAGGTCTCACATATCCTTCACTCAGTTTCTCCCAATGGTTAGCTATTATATAATTGCAGTACAACAACAAAGCCAGGAATTTGACATCAGTACAATGTGTGTATAAAGTTCTATGTCATTTTCTCATATATGGGAAAAATTTATTGGTGTTGACATTTTACCTTACCTCCCTTTATGTACCTTTACCCTCCCCTATTTATATTAATAATCTAATTGCCTTAATGATTAATTATGATATGTCTTTACATAATTTAAGTATCCTGTTTGGAGTTCAGTCATATAGTCATAAACTGCATGTTTATATTTGTTGCCAAATTTGGGAGATTTTCAGCCATTCTCTTTTTTTTTGACATATTATTTTATTTATGTACACATACATACATATGTTGCAAAGCTAATGCCAATATTACAAATTTTTCTAAAGAAAATATTTCTTTTAATTGTAGTAAGAATATTTAACATGAGTTATATACTCAACAAATTTTTAAGTACATACACACAGTATTAACTACAGGCTAAGTGTGGTACAGGTGATATCAGTTGTTAAGAGGATGCACAGTAAGGGTTATAAAGCCTTTTTGGAAAAATGATCTCTTATTAATGATGTCATACCCACTCTGTCCCTGATAATTTTCCTTGCTGCAAAATCTGCTCTATCTGAAATTACTATAGTTATTACAGTCCTTTTGATTAGTGTCAGCTTAATATATCTTTATCTACCCTCTCCTCTTTATCTATCCATTATTTCTTTAAATGCTGTCTTAGCCCTCTTCTCTTTCTCCTCTCCTTCAGGGCTCTGATGATAGGAATATTAGATTTTTTGTTATAGTCTCATAGGTCCTCAAGATTCTGTTAATTTAAAAAAAAATACATTTTCTCTCAACTGTTCAGAGCAGATAATTTATATTCTTTTATCTTCAAGTTCACTGATTCTTTCTTCTGACCTCTCCATTTTTATGTTGAGCTTATCCATCAGCATTTTATTTTGGCTATTGTGTTTTTTAGTTCTAAATTTCCATTTGGGTCTCCTTCATGTCCTATTTCTTTTCTAAGATTTCCTATTTCTTTGCTAAAACTTTATATTTTTAAATTTGTTTCAAGTATGCTTATAGTTGGGCTTCCCAGGTGGCACTAGTGGTAAAGAACCTGCTTGCCAGTGCAGGAGACATAAGAGACCCAGGTTCGATCCCTGGGTCAGGAAGATCTGCTGGAGGAGGGCATGGCAACCCACTCCAGTATTCTTACCTGGAGAGTCCCATGGACAGAGGAACCTGATGGGCTATGGTCCATAGGCTTGCAAAGAGTCAGACATAACTAAAGCAACTTAGTGAACACACAAACACACATACATGCTTATAATTGCATTTGCAAGCTGCTTTATCTGTGTCACCTTAGTGTTGGCATTTGATAATTGTCTTTTTCTCATTTGCTTTGAGGTTTGCTTTTTTTCTGTATAGTGAGTGATTTTTTATTGAAACCTGGACATTTGGGATATTACGATAAGAATTTAGGTCTTTTTTTGTTGCTGTTGTTTAGTCGCTAAGTCATGTCCGACTTTTTTTCAACCCCATAGACTGTAGCCTGCCAGGCTCCTCTGTCCATGGGATTTCCCAGGCAAGAATACTGGAGTGGGTTGCCATTTCCTTCCCCAAGGGATCTTCCTGACCCAGGGATCAAATCTGTCTCCTGCATTGGCAGGCAGATTCTTTACCACTGAGCCATCAGGGAAGCCCAGATCTTATTTCCGTCTTGTGTTTTAGCAAGCCTCCTCTGACACTGCTCTGGTGGGTAAAGGGAGCAGGGATTGCTACCTCATCACTGCCAGGTACGACTGGAAGTCTGGGTTCTCCTCTCTTCTTCCCCGGAGGAAGGGGCATTTGGTTACTGTTGAATGAAGGTGGGGGTTCTGGCTCTCTCCATGGCCTCTGCCAGCTCTGTGGAGGAGTGCACTGTTACCACCAAGAAGTTGTGAAAGTCCTGACTCTCTACTAGGCTTACTCTGACATCACTGGGCAAAGAGGAGGAGGCATATCTTGGATGTGGATGAATGTCCAGGTTCCCGGTATGGTCTCTGTTGACACCCGGAGTTGGAGGATCCAGTGCTCTTCCCCAGTAAGCAGAGATGAAAGTCGTGGCTCTCCATTTGGTTTTCTCTGTCACTACCCTGACAAGGACTTTGGGATGACGCATCACAGCCTGGAAAGAGTGGAAGTCTTGGCTCCCCACCAGGCCTTTGTGGGAGATTGTATGGGTGGAGCCACAGTTTTTTTTCTGTGATATTTGCCTAAAGTAGAGAAGTAATTGTTTAAAGGTTTTTGTCTTGCTAGACTGCCCCTTTCCTGGTCCTTTGGCTAGAGAGAGCAAGTTCTTCCTGGGACCTTTTTTTCTGTCTGTAATCATTGGTGTGTCCAAGCTGTTGGCTTCTCCAGTATTCAGTCTGGAATACATCCGGTGAAAATGAAACCCAAGGAGCTTACCATTATATTCCTCCTTGGGTCCTGACATACTTCTTAGAGTCTCCTTGTATTTCATTTTATATAGAATATCCAGAGATTTTAGTTGCATTTAGTGGAAGGAATAAGTACATCTGTTCCATTCTCCTTGGAAGTAGAAGTTTGTGCTAAGATTTTAAATTTTCATAACAATCCTATAAGGTAACTACAGTTATAGCCATTTCAGATGAGGGAGCTGAAATACAGAGAGGTTAAGTCATTTGTTCAAGATCATACAGATAGTAAGTGGGGAGGCGAGGCTCAAACTGTAGTAATCTTGTTTCAGAGCCCATGACCATGTGATTTTATGACAGCCATTTATTTATTCATCACTTCATTCATAGACTGTTCACAGTATGCCACTGTAATGGTGGTTTCAGTGCAGTGTGAAAACATATAGTCCATAACTACAAACATGTTTATATCCATGAGAAAGAGGAAGTTGTGTGAGATCCATTTGCTAGAAATTGAATGCCAATTGGGCAGTTTAACATGTCTGGGCACTTTAATTAGATTTCCCTGGTTTTACTAAATGGGACAAGTGAGTTAGGCAATTTTTGTGGCCTTGTTAATGTTATCCCATCCATGCTGATTCAAGAAGATTATCATTCTGTCAGTAGACCAATGATTTAACTCATATACAGTGGTGAGGAGTGGGAATTTTATTCAGATAGGACTGGGTTGTCATTTAGTCCAAACTTGAGCTTTTTCTTTTTATCAAACCAACAATTTTTGAATTTCCAATAGTGTTTTTCCTTTTCTGAGGTCAATTGTTTTGACCTTCTCTAGCTAGTTTTTCCAAGTTTTCATTTGGGGAAATATCCTTGTGGACAATGACAGGAATCTGGCTGCTGCTGGTCCCTGCAAGGGCAGCATTCCTTGAGGAAATAACAGCAAGGCAATTTTCCTTGGCTTCCAGAGAGTCAAGGTTAGGATTCCCTGAAACATTAGTAATTAGTATTTACAATCTTATTAGGTAACTACAAGTTAAAGAGGCAGGTAAAAGTATTGCATCCGATAATTCCTGAACATAGGGCCATTTTAATTTTCGTTAGTATTTTGAAAGTAAGGAAGCCACATTGCTTCTAGCTCATTCCGAAATCATGAGATCTGAAAACATATCAATATATATCCTGGTAGTTTTATCCTTTGCTAAATAAAGTTCAAGTCCATGTAAGAGCCTACAGTTAATCATGTTGGGTTGAAGTAGCCACAGGTAAAAATGCTGTCTCAGAAACATCAAAGGAGTTGCAACAGCAAACCCAGCATAATATTTGCCAACAGGACAGTTTAAACAAGAACCATCAGTGAACCATGAGAAGTCAGCTTCAACTACAAGAGTTTCTTATAGATCATTGTGAGGAGTCAGGAGGTGCTCCATCAGCATTAAGCAATTCTTCACAACTGCTTCATCAGGACACAGGGGAATGCAGTAGCAAGGTTAAGATTGCTAAAAGATCTGTGTGAGGAGTGGTTAACAAAAGGACTTCACAGGAGGTAATGTGGTTGACCGTGAATTGTTGAGTGACGACACTTCAGTAGAACTTCTATAGCATTTGGTACAAAACTGGTTAAAGGGAATCCCACAATGTTTTTCTCCGTCTTAAATCAAAAGTGCAGTGGCTGTAATCATTCCAAGGTAATGGGGGAGGCATCTGTGTGTTCCCTCTGGCTACCTATAATACCTTATGGGTTGGGACTTCCCTAGTGGTACAACCAATGAGAATCCATCTGCCAAAGCAGGGGACAGGGGTTTGATCCCTGGTCTGGGAAGATTCCACATACCTTGAAGCAACTACCCCACTGGCCGCACAAAGACACCACAACTAGAGAAAGTCTGTGCATAGCAACTAAGACTCAGCACAGCCAATAAATAAATATTTAAAAAAATAAGTTAGTTGTGATGATTAAAAATATTTTTAAAAAAATTTTAAATACCCTATGGGTTGATGATGGTCCCTGTATTTTTGAGCGAGTACCCCAAGTATACAAAAAGGAAAAGAAGACTCTGATATTTAGGCTACCCAGAGCAGGTGGGTTCATCAAGCTCTCCTTTAAGGTCTTGAAGGTAATGTTGTCCCATTCTTTACACAAAATGGGGTCCAGGTTATTATTGTTTAGTAAAATATACAGAGGGTTTGCCATTGGGAGAAATTTGAAATGCAATTTTAGCAACAACCAAATAGCTCAAGAAAACCTTGCAATTGGCATTTAGTTTTGAGTTTTAGGACACTTAGAACACCATTAGAACCATGACGTCTATCTGGATCTAGGTATAGTCCTCGTTTTGATCAGATACCCTATCAAACTGTGTTTGGGCAAAATGTAGTTTTTGACGATTTTATGTCCCTTTAAAGCTAAAAATTGTACTTTATTTTCTTAAGGCTAAAAATGTTAGTAAATGAATACTGCCTTCCTGTGAGGAGGCTTGAGCAGAGCGAATTACCCATATACTACAACAAAGCAGAGCGTCTTGAGAATATTGTATCATTCAAAGCAGCCTTTATGATTTTGGGGATGTAAGGACTCTCAGTAAAACCCTGAGGCATCCTCTTCAGGTGAATTTGTTTTTCTTCCCAAGCAAAAGCAAAAGGGTATTGGCTAGCTTCATCAACTGAAATACTAAAGAATGTACTGCATAAATCAATTACAGTAGAGAATTTACTTCCCATGGGAATGGAAGTTAGTAACTTATCAGGGTTGTAAACAGTGGGGTGTCAATAATGATGTTGTTTATTGCTTGGAGGTCCTGGACAAACCTCTACCCTCATCCCTTAGATTTTCTCACTGGTAAATTGAAAGTGTCAGAGGGCCAAGTACAAGGAATTATGAGGCCTTGAGCCTTCAAATATTCTATTACGGGTTTTGTGACTGGAAGGGCTCATTTAACATAAAGTATTAATTCTGGGAAGAGGTTTTGAGGGATCTAGTTGAATCTTGATGAAAGGTGAGCTATGTAAATTTTGCCAACAGCAGCTAGAAATTTTGCCCATTGGGAATGGGTTTCCAGAATCTGTTGTAGTGTCATCAGAGATGGAGCAAATAAAAAATGTCAAAGTATCATTTGATTCACCTAGTGGGTTATTTTGACAGCTATTGTCAAATTCTAGAGTTAGTTTACCCTTTCAGGAGAGAGGAAATTCTGGCACAATGTTTCTCTAAGAAGTCTCAGCCTAATAAATGGGTAAGGGTGGAGAAGGTAGGAGAAAAGGGTATGTATCTCGAAAAAGGGCTAAACAAATTGGAACAGGTTCAGGGGCAGGAAACTCTTGAGAAGAGATCCCCACTATTTGAACTGTTTTAGTATTCTGAGGCAGGGGCTGTTTTATAGCGGTGGGGTCAAGCATCGAAAGTGTGGCTCCAGGGTCAGTTAGGACTGGAAGAGATTAATCCCCCAGTCTGGAGAAATGTTTCTCCAAGCTAATTAAAAATGAGGATTGAGAAGAGCCCCTGCCTTTCCTCAGAACCCCATCATGGAGAACAGGGAGCATGTCAGAATGTCTGGTTAGAGGACTGAAGGCACTTAGAGTGCTTATATTTGTAGTACTCTCTTTTCCAATGTCTTGGCTCTTTGCAGCAACAGAAACTAGGAGGGTTCTGGTTTCATTTAGAAGCAAGCCTTCATTTGCTGGAGTTGAAGACTATGACGTTTGGTGGTCTTTCTTTCAGGTGACTCATCTAGAGTGTGAGAGAGCTGCTTTGACAGATTAACAAAATATGGAGTGGATATAGTTTCCCAATCCATCCTGGTCATTTTTACTAAAAGTAAAGGTCCTGTACTGTGCTGTGCTAAGTCGCTCAGTCATGTCCAACTCTTTGCAACCCCAGGGACTGTAGCCTGCCAGGCTCTTCTGTCCATGGAATTCTCCAGGCAAGAACACTTGAGTGGGTTGCCATTTCCTACTCCAGGGGATCTTTCCAACCCAGGGATCGAACCCAGGTCTCCCACTTTGCGGGCAGATTCTTTTTTTTTTTTTTTTTCGATTGATCTTTCTTTTTTTTTAATTAATTAATTTATTTTTTTTACTTGTTTTTGCCATACAATGTCATGATATCACCATGGGTTTACATATGCTTCCCCTCCGGAACACCCCTCCCTCCTCCCTCCCCCCCGGGAAATCTCGCTGCACCAGTCCCGAGCATCAATCCTGGGCTGGCGATTGATTAGACACATGACAATTAACATGCTTCAATGCCCTTCTCCCATATCATCCCACCCTTACCCTCATCCACAAAGTCCACGAGTCTATTCTATACATCTGCGGGCAGATTCTTTACTGACTGAGCCACCAGGGAAGCCCAAAGATAAACCGACTGATTAGCCGACTGATAAACAGAGTTAAAAGCCACCCACATGGAATCAATATCTGATGGAAGACCAGACTTTTCTTTAAAAATAATTTGAAATCAGTTATAATAGTTATGAACAGACTCATCAGATTTCTGCATAAAAGCCTGAATTTTGGTCGTCAACGGGCTTTGGAAAAGTTCTAGGAATTGCTTGGTGAAGTTGCCTAGAAATTGCCCAAACCTGATTATATAATACATTAGCAGACTGGTCTTCTCTCTGTATTTTTAGAGAGCTTCCAGGATTTTCCCAATTAGCAGTTTTTATCTACTTGCTGGGCCTGGCCTTCACACATAAGCATATGAATTAGCTCCTATAAGTCAGAGAAACCGGGTCAAAAAGTTTGAATGTCTATGTTAAATTTCTCAATATGTGAGAATCTTCAGAAATGTTGCAGGAAGGGGACCCCCCCCCCCTTCCAGGGCCCAAAAGTGGGCTCTTGTCCAACACTCGGAGATGAATTGTCCAAGGGGACACATGTGCTGACAAAGCAAGAGATTTTATTGGGAAAGGGGGCCCAGGGGAAAGCAGGAGGGTAAGGACACCCAGAACTGCTCTGCCACGTGGCTCGAAGTCTCAGGATTTATGGTGGTGGGATTAGTTTCTGGGTTGTCTTTGGCCAATCTTTCTGACTCAGAGTCCTTCCTGGTGGTCCATGCATTGTTCAGCCAAGATGGATGCCAGTAAGGAGGATTCTGGGAGGTGGTTAGATACGTGGTGTTACCTTTTGACCTTTCCTGAATTCTTCCAGTTGGTGGTGGCTTATTAGTTCTGTGTTCCTTACCAGGACCTCCTGATGTAAAATAACTCATGCAAATAGTTACTATGGTGCCTGGCCAGGGTGGGTGGTTTCAGTCGGTGTGCCTCCCCTAACAACTCCCCCTTGAGAGACTTTATACTTGATACTTTTTGGGAATTGAGGTGGAGTTCTTTTTCTTCTGTAACTTCTTTATGCTGTGTATGGGTGGAGGCCTACCCACCAGAGCAGAAGTCTCTCTATCTGATCTAACTCCAGGTATTCTGTGCCTGAAACCAGCATTTACACAGCAATTTAGGTTGAAATTGTTGGCCCCTGCTAGAGATGAAACAGACAGGGCCAAACAGGAGGCCTAAAAGGATGGTCATCATTTCAGTTCAGCCGTTCAGTCATGTTTGACTCTTTGTGGCCCCATGGACTGCAGCACACCAGGCTTTCCTGTCCATCACCAATTCCTGGATCCTGCTCAAACACCTAGAGTCAGGGATGCCATTGAACCATCTCATCTTCTGTCATCCCCTTCTCCTCCTGCCTTCAATCTTTCCCATGGCCATCACTGGGCCCTAGAAAGGGAAGGCAACATTTGGGGCAAGGGCTGTAGGGTGTGTGACTTTCTTCTTGGTGGTGAGGCAACAGAGCAGTGCTCCAGGAATCTTGTGCTCAGCCTGAAGTTACCATCCTCCACCTGGGTGGGGGCCCCAGTCCTGTGGAAGAACTCAAAGACACTGTTAAGCATATTTCTTGAGTAGAAATCAGGACTCTGCCTCAAGGCTGTACCATTATTTGATTGCTCCTCCTCTGTTTCTGTATTTCCTCCCTTCCCTGATCAGCAATTGTTTGAATCTGCCCTTTGGGACTTCAGAAAGGTCAAGGAGGCTGATAGAAGCCTACATCCTACAAACAAGAAACAGAGAACATAGAACGGATCCATACTCCAGAGCCCCACAGAATCCTGTTCAGTTTTAACTCAGGGAACTGGGCAACTATGACTTTGATAACTTCCTTTCAAAATGGGGCATAGGAATGTCTCAGTTTGGCGAATAGACACTGAATTAGAAGTATTCCTGAGTTCCGAGTCTGAGATCTGAGTCTTGTATGATTAAAATCTCAGTCCATTGGTCTGGCATTTTGGTGTAACAGACCCAATTAGAAATAATCAGAGGAGTGACAACTAGAATTTAAATAGACAAAACAAATCTCATTTCTTTTCACAAGAATAGACCTGAAACCCAGTCTGGACCTGGCACTTAAGGAAGACTTGGAACCAGGTAGCCAGCAGCCTAGTTTTATAAAAAGTAAGGTTGTAGTTACTAGCTGCCAGCAGACATTGTTCTGAGAATGTCTTGGTGATATCCAAGCCTGACACAACTCATAAAACTCAACTATTTAGCAATACAGGGTCTAGTCTGAAATTACACCCATAGTATCACCTAGTTACTTCCTTGGATGTCTGAACCATAGCTACTCTATTTTGACTTTTAATTGTAAAATTTTCCTTAATAGCCAAAGCAGATGTCACTATTAACAATGTCATTGTTTCTCTAGGTATGAGAAGATGCAAGAACTGGGACTCATAAAATCTTCTCCTGAAAAGATCTAACTATCTAAAGGCCTGTTCAGTTTCTCCCAGAGCACAGAGTGCCTCATTCCTGATTTTCACCCTAAACTCTTTTCAGGGGTCTTGAAGGTCAGCAGCTGCAGTGGCCATGATTTAATCTTTCTAGAGGTAGATGGCAAGTATCCCTTTTCAGTTGGCAGGGCCCTTTCTTGGTCATAAACTTGACCATGATTTTGAGTGGGGGGCATTTCATGACCATGTCATCCAACGGTGCTGAGAATGTTCTGGCAAAGATTCTGTTGACAGGCCACTGGACTGGGCCATAAAACAGTATCCAAAAAGTTTTCTGGACCATCTGTCTTACCAGCCTCTTGGTTCAAGAAAACATTTCCTCTTGTTTCTTCCCATATCTAGAGTTATACTGTTATCATCATTGATCTCATATGGAACTACATATTATTTTGTCAGAGGCCTCAGTCACAAATTTGGCAGTGTAAGAAATAGCAATTTTGTAAAACAGGCAAAATACAAATAATATCAGCTCAGTTCAGTTCAGTAGCTCTGTCGTGTCCAAGTCCTTGTGACTCCATGGACTGCAGTATGCCAGGCTTCCCTGTCCAAATAATATAGCCAGCTATATTAGTAAAGTCATAAGTAAGACTTAAGAACTTCCATTAGATGTAGCCCAGTATATCCCAGGTCATCTGACTTAGTCTATTCTGTACAAATTTTTATCTTCCAGGGAAATTATATAATGGCACTGTCTGTAAGACATATAACCCAGTTTCCTAGTGTTATTAGACTGACTATCCTTAGTATAATTTAATTGTTTCCAATATAGAGGAGACTTTCAACCTAAATTACCATAGCCTGGGGTTATCTATTCCACACTTGAAGGAGATTTTTTCTTTGTTGAAACTTTGCTGGTTGCTCTGATTGAGCTTGAGTAGTAGGAGAAAACTCAAATTTATGGCCAGGGTCAGGAGCAGGCATTATTAATTGGTCAGGTGAGGGGATCTCATCTAGTAATATCAATAGTGACCTGAATATGACTGTAATCTTTCTAAGTTAATTTTTTCAGGGCCAACTAGTTAAAGCCTTGGAGTAGAGAAATTCACCAAGGTAACCCAGAACTAGACACAGGTAATTGGTCACAAAACCAACAACTGGATTGATTTCTAAGACAAGCATAGCATCAGACCTAGGATAGAAAAGCATTTGATTTATATGCAAAGGTCTACAAAGTCAAGAAAACATTATAAATGATAATGTGAATCAGGTCCCACATCTTGGGCAAGCTGTTTATCTCTGATGTTGTCGTCTTCTTGTCCTGCTGTAGTGTAGTTTCTCTTCTGTTTGAGAGTCATTTTAAGGAGAGAGCAGGTCAGCTGTCCTCTCTATAGACCAGTCCAGTGTAGGGGACTTTGGAAGTGGGAATTAATCTAAGAGTCAATTTCCTTTCAATTTCACTGTGCATTAGCTAGTTAAGAGTATTCGATAAAAGGTCCTTCCATCCAGGTTGGAAACAGTCCCTTAAATTATGTTTTTTCAGTCCTGGTTGTAGGTCATGAAGCATCTGATCTTTATCCAAAGATAGATTACTAAGATAAGCTTCAAGAACAAACTTAGGGTGTTTTTTTAAGAATTTATTTAAATTTTACATTAAAATCGCACAATAGCAAAGAACGATCCAGGAAATGAGTCTTAATAAATACAGACCTCATTAACAAACTAGGATTTAACATTTATTGAAACATCTTTTTCTCCCTAAAATTACCCTTATTTTTATCAAATATAACCAAATTAATACTAGTTTGTTTGCAAAATAGGTCTGCTCTCAATAAATTTGGCCTGATGATTTATATAATCATAATTGATCATAGACTTTTTTCCTTTGTTGAAACTTTAGTCTCAGACTGAACTTTTAAAATAAAACAAGGCTGGGAAAGTCATGCCAAAGGCTTATCACAGATTTCACCTAACAAACCTAGGTGAATTTTTCCCTTTTCAAGGTCTCAAAAATTCCATGAGATTTCTATACCTGTTAGTGAGATAATCTTCCTAACTCATCTGATAAAGTTACTGGAAACCTAAGAGTTTTCAATCTCTAGAGGAGTCAGATAGAGAGAAAAATATATATATTTTTAATTTGTTTATAACGTATATTTTTACCAAATTACTGTTATAATTAGTTTGAGGGGAAGGTTTCCCCTACTTCTAGAAAACACAGATTCAAACCTGTAATTTTTTCAGATAGAAAGCATAAAAGTTACAAGCATATTTGCTGGTTCACTCATTCCTTTTGTTAACTTTTGTGAAGTCATCAGCTTCCCCATTAGAATACCAGGACATATCAGAATGTTAGGAACTCCATATAATTTCTAGGATATCTATATTAGTAATATTTACCAAACATTTTAACCTGAGAGGATTTATTACTCTTTTGATAATATTTCCCATGTAATTTAACCAACCAAATAAACACAATTAGTTTAATATCTCTCTTTGGGATGTTTCAGGGGCCCTCTGAAGCATCCCAAAGTTAGCTAGAGGTCAAAAGAACTTCAACAGAATTCGATTTAGGAAGCTGTGTCAAAAAAATCAATCAAAAGGGTTTAGAACATTCCATCAGATTTAGTCAATGCTGATGAGTGAATGATTTAGCTTGTTGATATGTCTCAATGGGTGCCTTTCTCAAGGCACAGGGAAAGAAAATCAAGTTCTAACAATATGGCAGGAGGACTAAACCAAATGGTGGCCACACAAAGCAAAACAGCCATCACAAATCACAACACAGAACACACAGTATAAAATACACACACAGACCTGGCAGTCCTAATCAGACACTCGCTTAAATACAAGATTAGTCTCTCAGAAAACCTGCTTTAGAGACACAGAACTTCAGATGCAAGTACTAACAGAGTAAAAAAAAATATCTCAGCTCCTCAAAGCTTTCAAAGGGAGGAAAGGAAGCCAGGTTGAAGGAAGAGAGGGCAGAAGCAGGAGAGGGGGGCAAAAGGGGTGGCCTTATAAATGTCTCCTGCCACCTGCAGACAACCAGGTGTTATGGAACTTTACACTGAGCCTCCAGAGAAGGGAGGATTGGAACTTGGCCCTACCAGAAACCAGACCAGACTGGAACAGAACCAGAATTCAAACCAGAAACCAGACCAGAACAGAACCAGAATTTGAGTTCTCTGCCAAGAGGAGGTGATCAGCCTCCAATCCTCAGCTCAGACTGAGGCCCCTGGACCAGATTCCTGTGTCCAGGACCGGGGGACTAGAAGAAAAGGGTAGGATAGGAAGGGTTAAGGAGAGGATCCGCTGGATCATCAAAAAAGCAAGAGAATTCCAGAAAAACATCTATTTCTGCTTTCTGACTGTGCCAAAGCCTTTGACTGCGTGGATCACAATAAATTGTGGAAAATTCCAAAAGAGATGGGACTATCAGACTACCTGACAGGCCTCTTGAGAAATCTGTTCACAGGTCAGGAAGCAACAGTTAGAACTGGACATGGAACAACACACCAGTTCCAAATAGGAAAAGGAGTACGTAAAGGCTATATATTGTCACCCTGCTTATTTAACTTATATGCAGAGTACATCATGAGAAACGCTGGGCTGGATGAAGCACAAGCTGGAATCAAGATTGCCAGGAGAAATATCAATAACCTCAGATATGCAGATGACACCACCCTTATGGCAGAAAGTGAAGAACTAAAGAGCATCTTGATGAAAGTGAAAAGGGACAGTGACAAAGTTGGCTTAAAGCTCAACATTCAGAAAACAAAGATTATGGCAACCAGTCCCATCACTTTATGGCAAATAGATTGAGAAACAGTAGAAACAGTGACTGACTTTATTTTGGGGGGCTCCAAAATCACTGCATATGGTGACTGCAGCCATGAAATAAAAAGACACTTCTTGGAAGAAAAGATATGACCAACCTAGACAGCATATTACAAAGCAGAGATATTACTTTGCCAACAAAGGTCCGTCTAGTCAAGGCTATGGTTTTTCCAGTAGTCATGTATGGATGTGAGAGTGACTACAAAGAAAGCTGAGCACTGAAGAATTGATGCTTTTGAACTGTGGTGTTGGAGAGACTCTTGAGAGTCCCTTGGACTGCAAGGAGATCCAACCAGTCCATCCTAAAGGAGATCAGTCCTGGGTGTTTGTTGGAAGGACTGATGCTGAAGCTGAAACTCCAATACTTTGGCCACCTGATGCGAAGAGCTGACTCATCTGAAAAGACCCTGATGCTGGGAAAGATTGAGGGCAGGAGGAGAAGAAGATGACAGGATGAGATGGTTGGAGGGCATCACTGACTCAATGGACATGAGTTTGGATAAACTCCGGGAGTTGGTGATGGACAGGAAGGCCTGGAGTGCTGCAGTCCATGGGGTTGCAAAGAGTCAGACACTACTGAGCGACTGAACTGAACTGAAGGATAGGAAAGAAAGAGGGAAGGGGAGAGAGGTCAATAAAGTCTTTTATTCCTTACTTGGTTGGGGCACCCTGGCCAGTTGTCCGCATCAAGAGGAGACTACGGACAAAATGGTCCCAGTTGCAGCCGCTGGGTCTTGTCCATTGGAGGGCAAGCTGGTCCCTAAGTACCCTGAGTGGTCAGGCTATCAATCACAGCAAAGAAGAGTCCCACCAGAGTCACCATTTGTTGCAGGAAGGGGGACCCGTTTTGGGCTCAAAAGTGGGCTCTTGTCTCATACTTAGAAATGAATTGTTCAAGGAGCTACATGTGCTGACAAAGGAAGAGGTTTTATTGGGAAGGGGTGTCTGGGAAGAGAACAGGAGGGTAAGGGAACCCAGGAGAACCACTCTGCCACGTGGCTCACAGTCTTGGGTTTTATGGTGATGGGATTAGTTTCTGGGTTGTCTTTGGCCAATCATTCTGACTCAGAGTACTTCCTAGTGGTGCATGCATTGCTCAGCCAAGATGGATGCCAGTGAGAAGGATTCTGAGAGGTGGCTGGAAACGTGGTGTCACCTTTTGACCTTTCCCGAATTCTTCCAGTTGTTGGTGGTTTATTAGTTCCATGTTCCTTATCAGGACCTCCTGTTCTAAAACAGCTCATGTAGTTACTATGGTGCCTGGCCAGGGTGGGCGGTTTCAGCCAGTGTGTTTTCCCTAACAGAAAGGAAGTAGGAAGATGGTGCCAGCAGTAGAGTCCAGCCACAAGGAGCAGAGAGAGAGAGACGAGATGGCACTGGAGGCAGAGCCTGAGACAAAAAAAGTTAAGGAAGAGCCTGAAGCTTTGGGAGCCATTTTATTTTTAACTGTTTGCTTCAGATCATTTTAAAGTTTTATTTAAAGCGGCAATTTTAGGGAGACTCCTGATAATGTTGGGAAGCCCCAAAATACCAAATGAAATAAACATTTCACTCGGGTCTGGAAATTTTTGAGCTATTGTAATTAAATCTGGCTTTAAGGAAATTAAGTTTGAGAATTTCAAAAGCTCCCCATAATGGTCACTGGTATTCTAAATTGCCTTTGGGCAATTAGACAGCCCATTTAGTTAGAAGGCGCACGAGTAAGGACCATTGCTTTTATTTTTATTTTTTTTTATTTTTTTATTTTTTTGCCTGTTGGGAAATGTTTATTTGCCACTAAATCACCCAAGCATGCTACAATTACAAGAAAGGTACAGGTCATTTTTCCTTTCCATAATTCAATGTCGACAGCATCTCCTCAATCATAAGTATTACAAAAGAAAGTAAAAAAAAAAAAAAGAAAAATCACATTTTAGAGATCTTAAACTTGTCTTTAGCATTTAGCTCAAATCTTACCATCTTCAAAAAACAGTTCTGTCAAACTCATCAGCTAAAAGTTCTATCCAAGCAGTGAGAAGATGGCCTTTGCTAGCCCGTGGCAATTCTTTTCCAATTTGTCCTAGCTAGTTAGTGCTGAACAGCAGAATGAGGTTTAGACTGCAGGGGTGGGGGTGAAGGGGTAGCAAGAGTTAATTTCCCCCAGGACAAGATGACATCTGAAGCTTGATGGGAGAGCTGAACTGGAGAGACTTGAGGGAAGGGTCCAGGCCCTGTATTCAGTCAGAGTCACTGCTGGAAGAGGAGGAGGAGGAATGCTTGCCATGCTTATGGTGTTTCTGCTTCTTTTTATGAGCTTTCTTCATTTTCTTGTGCACCTTCTTGTCAATTACTATTCCTGGTCCTACAATACTAGGAACCAATGGATTCACAGGACACATGCCAGGGCCAGGTGGTGGGTATGGAGGCGGGTAGGGACCTGAGGGCTGGCATCCTGGATATCCTGGCTGTGGCAAAGGATGACAGGGCCCACCAGGGGGAAAGGCTGGATTCCCCTGGGGTGCTCCTGAGGGAGTGGGAAAGGGGCCTGGAGGAAAGGGAGGGTTGGCAGGTGGTGGATGGGCAGGATTGCAACCTCCAGGATACCCAGTGTTAGGGGGGTGTGGATATGGTCCTGGCTGCCCAGCATTGGGATTCCACATATTCAGATGTTTCCTTCAGCCCAGGAATGGAGAAAGAAGGAGACTGGGGTACCTAGATGTCCGGTCACCCTTACACCACTGCCTGGGCGGACTTGTCCTTCTTAGCCTCCACTCAAGGACCATTGCTTTTAAACAAAATCAGCTGGATCCCAGTTGGGGGGAGCACCCTCAACTGGGATCTCAATTCTTAGAGGTTTTTCTCTAGAGTTTAAAAAAATGATTTTAAACAGCTCAAAGATTTTACTGTTCAAACAGCTAATTCAAACTGATTGCAAGATAATCACAATCAATTCTAAGAAAAGAGCTTGGTCCTGAAGGATCCAGGTGAAAGGCTTTTTAAAGCTAGTTTCCAGCTGAAAAACCGTACAATTTCCATGAAGCAGCTTCTATTTCCAAAGGAATGAGCCAAGTGAGATTTCAGCTAGTTTAAATTCAAACAGTTTGATAAAAAATCAGAATGAAGTGCCAAACAAGTACTCGAATACAGAACCAAGACTCACCCTGGAAGAAAAAAAAATCTTAGAAACCTGAAGAGCTTCAAAATGCAAACAGGATGTGAGCTTGGATCCAGGAGAAAGATGCACCTCCAAACTTCAGGCTCTGTGAGGAAAGTAGTGAGTGATAATGGGCTCAGTTTGTAGGTTCTGCACTTGTTTGCTCATCAGCTGCAGAGTCTTCCAGGGTCTTGTCTGGTCCCTGAATGGGCCACCAAAATGTTGACCTAAAACAAACAGACTGCCAGATTTCTCTTCGGCAATGATGGGTTTATTTGGGATTAGAATATTATTGCAATTTGGGATCTGCAACCACAAACAGTCCTCCTCATGACAAGGGAAGGAGAACAAGTTTATAGGTTGAAAACGGAGTTAGAAGGGCTATAATAAACAGAGTTCTTAGCTTTTCATTGGCTGAGTCCTTACCAGGAAAAAAAGAGTCTTTCTTCTTCCTATTGGGCTCTGCTATCACTACAGGGCATGAGAGTTCCCCATTCTGATCTTCCAGCTCTACATAGTTGAGATTTGTACTAGTTAATCTTTTATACATACTGAATTCAGTATTTCTAAAAAACTTTCATTCATATTTTTTTTGTTACCAGTCATAGTATCTACAAATAATTACAATCTTGTCCCCTGTTTTCTGATCATTGTAAGTTGAGCACTGACGTTAAGGGTGTAAGTTCTGGAGTCAAAGACCTGTGGGAATCCTTTTTCATTTCCTAGTATTTAACTTTGTGTTGGGCACATTAATTTGACATCTTTCAGTTTCCTCATCTGAAAAATGAGGTTACTATGAGATTAAAAGTTAACTTACATTCTAATAACATAATCACATGTGTAAAGTACTTGAAGCATGTCTGACATTAAGTAAATTCTCAAAATGTTCCTTCTGTTCCCTGGAACTTTGAACTGTCTAGAACTATCAGAACACTGTTAAATAGTACCTCTACAGTAATGAGATTGCTGTAGCAGTTCAAGTTCAGCTAACCTCAGTTCAGTTCAGTCGCTCAGTCATGTCCGACTCCTTGCAGCCCCATGAATGGCAGCACGCCAGGCCTCCCTGTCCATCACCAACTCCAGGAGTTTACCCGGAGTTTGTCCACTGAGTTGGTGATGCCCTCCAACCATCTCATCCTCTCTTGTCCCCTTCTCCTCCTGCCCTCAATCTTTCCCAGCATCAGGGTCTTTTCAAATGAGTCATCTCTTTGCATCAGGTGGCCAAAGTATTGGAGATTCAGCTTCAACATCAGTCCTTCCAACGAATACCCAGGACTGATCTCCTTTAGGATGGACTGGTTGGATCTCCTTGCAGTCCAAGGGACTCTCAAGAGTCTTCTCCAACACCACAGTTCAAAAGCATCAATTCCTCAGTGCTCAGCTTTCTTTACGAAGAAGGAAATGGCAACCCACTCCAGTATTCTTGCCTGGAGAATCCCAGGGACAGAGGCTGGTGGGCTGCTGTCCATGGGGTCACACAGAGTCGGACATGACTGAAGCGACTTAGCCAAGTAACTCAGCAGCAGCAGTTTTCTTTATAGTCCAACTCTCACATCCACACACGACTACTGGAAAAACCATAGTCTTCACTAGATAGACCTTTGTTGACAAAGTAATGTCTCTGCTTTGTAATATGCTCTCTAGCTGGTCATAACTTTTCTTCTAAGGAGTAAGCATCTTTTAATTTCATGGCTGCAGTCACCATCTGCAGTGATTTTGGAGCCCAAAAAAATAAAGTCAGCCACTGTTTCCACTGTTCCTCCATCTACTTCCCATGAAGTGATGGGGCCAGATGCCATGATCTTAGTTTTCTGAATGCTGAAAATTTTACCCCAACTTTTCACTCTCCTTTTTCACTTTCATCAAGATGCTCTTTAGTTCTTCACTTTCTGCCATAAGGGTGGTGTCATCTGAATATCTGAGGTTATTGATATTTCTCCCGGCAATCTTGATTCCAGCTTGTGCTTCACCCAGCTCAGCGTTTCTCATGATGTACTCTGCATATAAATTGAATGAGCAGGGTGATAATATACAGCCTTGATGTACTTCTTTTCCTATTTGGAACCAGTCTGTTGTTCCATGTCCAGTTCTAACTGTTGCTTCCTGACCTGCATACAGATTTCTCAAGAGGTAGCTCAGGTGGTCTGGTATTCCCATAACTTTGAGAATTTTCTGCACCCTAACCCTAACCCTAAGAGAAGCAGAAGATATTAAGTGGCAAGAATACACAGAAGAACTGTACAAAAAAAAATCTTCATGACCCAGATAATTACGATGATGTGATCACTTGCCTAGAGGCAGACATCCTGGAATGTGAAGTCAAGTGGGCCTTAGGAAGCATCACTACAAACAAAGCTGTTGGAGGTGATAGAATTCCAGTTGAGCTATTTCAAATCCTTACAGATGCTGCTGTGAAAGTGCTGCACTCAATATGTCAGCAAATTTGGAAAACTCAGCAGTGGCCACAGGACTGGAAAAGGTCAGTTTTCATTCCAATCTCAAAGAAAGGCAATGCCAAAGAATGCTCAAACTATTGCATAATTTCACTCATCTCACACACTAGTAAAGTAATGCTCAAAATTCTCCAAACCAGGCTTCAGAATATGTTAACTGTGAACTTCCAGATGTTCAAGCTGGTTTTAGAAAAGGGAGAGGAACAAGAGATCAAATTGCCAACATCCACTGGATCATCGAAAAAGCAAGAGTTCCAGAAAAACATCTATTTCTGCTTTATTCACTATGCCAAAGCCTTTGACTGTGTGGATCAGCTAACCTAGAGGCAGGGAAAAGAGGAATGACCCTGATTTATGTCCTTTTAAAGAAAACTCATTCTCTCATCTCAGAACCCCAGCAGATCTCCCCTCATTGCTCACTGGCCAGAATTATAGAACATGCTCATATCTAACCTAATTATTACAACTGTAACTACTATCAATCAACAGTCACCTTTTAGGTCTTAGGGAGGTGCCCAGACTCCCTGAAGTACATGGCCACATAG
This sequence comes from Antilocapra americana, assembly GCA_007570785.1. Lineage (NCBI taxonomy): Eukaryota > Metazoa > Chordata > Mammalia > Artiodactyla > Antilocapridae > Antilocapra > Antilocapra americana. The sequence goes on along the minus strand of ML662436.1, from coordinate 13,144,864 downwards.
AGGATGAATACTTGAACAAAAAGGGACTTAGCTAAGAAGGAAATGGGGCAGGTGAGGGGATCGAATTTGGACAATTAACAGTGTCCACTTCATAAATCAGCTCAGAATGTAAACATTTGAACTCACTGTCGTTTTCCTATACTAGCTCCTCTACCTCTCCTCCCTATATCTATTAATGATACCAAAGAAAATCTGTGAATCTTCTGTGCTCCTTTCCTTCCTCTTGCCTTTACTTTCAAATAGTTGACTGGAAATACATTACCTATATATTATAAGCTTTTCTCCATGCACATCATTACCACTGTCTCTCAGATACCCATTACTTTTCTCCCAGAGCAGAAATATTCTCACATATTTTCCAGAATTTCCAAGAGGATGTATTAAAACACATATTGTTGGACCCTAATGTAGAATTTCTGATTCTAGCTCTGAGGTGGGAACCAAGAATTTGCCTTTCTAACAAATTCCTAGGTGATGTTGACACTGTTGTTGTTCAGCATTTGGAAACTACTATTCTAGAATATTTTAACAGCTACCTAAGCAGGTTTTATTCTTCCTGTCTCTCTCCATTCCAGTCCAGCCTAATGAGAGCCACCAGTATTGATGTTCCTAAAACACATTAGTGTATCATTACCTTAAACAAAAACATTCAATAATTGCCCACTGTTTCAGATATTAAAAATTCATACTCTTGCATTGCTTCAGATAGGATTCTATAAACCTAAGAGAAACAGGTCATCTGGCCCAGACTATACTGATTGGAATCTTTGGTATGTTTTCTTTTTAATTTTTTTGCCTAGCTATTCAGGATCTTAGTTCCCCAACCAGGGATTGAACCTGTGCCCCCTTTTTTGAAAGACCAGAGTCTTAACCATTGGACTGCCAGGGAAGTCCTATTTTCTTCCATCTGTAATAACTGCTTTGTTGAGATGTAGTTCGCATATGATAAAATTCACATTTTTACCTGGATAGATGGGATTGGTGAGGCTATTTTTAAAATAACATCTTTATTGGAATACAACTTGCATACCATACAATTCAACCATTTACAGAGTTGCATAATCACCATCATAGTCAGTTTCAAAATACTCTCATCAGCCCCAAAACAAATTCTATGCCCATTAGCAGTCATTTTCCATTCCTCCCTCTTCCCTTCCTCCCCTTCTGTCCAGACCTAGGCAACCAGTAATTTACTGTTTGCATGGATTTCCTTATTCTTGATAGTTTATAAAAATGGAATAACACAGTATGTGGTCCTTTGTGACTGGTTTCTTCCACTTAGCATAATGTTTTTAAGATTCATCCACGTGGCAGTCACTTTCTTTTAACTGCTATTATTCAATACATTCACATATGGTTTATCCATTCATCAGCTGATGGACATTTGCATAGCTTCTATCTTTTTGCTGATATAGATAATGTGCTTAGTTGCTCAGTTCTGTCTGACTCTTTGTGACTCCATGGACTGAAGCCCACCAGGTTCTTCTGTCCATGGAATTTTCCAGGCAAGAACACTGGACTGGGTTTCCATTTTCTACTTGAGGGGATCTTCTCGACCCCAGAGATTGATCCAACCTGCGTCTCTTGCATCTCCTGCATTGGCAGGTGTGTTCTTCACCACTGTGCCACTTGGGAAGCCCAATATGAATAACACTGCTGTGAATATTTGTGCCCATATTGGTATTTTAATGCTTAAAACCCATTCCTAAAACCATAAGCTCTGAACTCTCAAGATATGTAATTTCTGTGCTATTTATTTTAAAATTAGCATGTGCTATCCTATATTTGTAGTCATTTTTTGAGATACTCTATCTTCCCCAATAAATTGGTAGTTTCATAACCAGAGTGCATATCTTTTTTCTCCATGTATCCCTTGCATCTAATTTGATCTCTTGCATCATAGTTACTAGAACATCCATAAATGTTGATAATTATAGTGGCATTTATTCAAATTTAAAATTCTGCCTGGAAAGAAAGATAAGAATAACTTTCTGTGGTTAAAAGCTTGAGATGATTCCTCAAATATACTGTCAAGTGATTCTGACAAGGCTAAGACCCTTCAAAAGAGAAAGGATAGTCTCTTCAACAAATAATGCTGGGAAAACTAGATATCCACATGCAAAAGAATGTAGTACGACTCTTATACCAAATGTAAAATTAACTAAGAGTGGGTCAAAGACAGCTAAACAACTAAAACTATAAAACAGCTAAAACTGTAAAAGCCTTGGAAGAAAATATAGGAGAAAATCTTATGACAATGGGTTTGACAATGATTTTTTAGATATGACACCAAAAGCATGGGTGAAAAAATAATTGGACTTCATCAAAATATAATACTTTTTGCATCAAAGGACACTACCAAGTTAGAGAAAAGTTAATGAACAAAATAGGAGAAAATATTTGCAAATCATCTATCTCAATAAGGGATTAATATTGAGAATATATATATATTTTAAAATCTCTAACAACTCAACAACAAAACAAACAACTTGATTCAAAAATGAGCAAAGGACATGAATAGATACTTACTTCTCTAAATAAGCTATACAATGCCAATAAACACATGAAAAGATGCTTGACATCATTAATCACTCAGTTCAGTTCAGTCGATCAGTCGTCTCCGACTCTTTGCGGTCCCATGAATCGCGGCATGCCTGGCCTCCCTGTCCATCACCAACTTCCGGAGTCTACCCAAACCCATGTTCACTGAGTCAGTGATGCCATCCAGCCGTTTCACCCTCTGTCATCCCCTTCTCCTCCTGCCCCCAATCCTTCCCAGCATTAGGGTCTTTTCCAATGAGTCAACTCTTTGCGTGAGTTGGCCAAACACTAGGGAAATGCATATCAAAACCACAATGAAATATTACCTCACACCCATTAGGATAGCTATTATTTAAAAAAAAAAAAAAGCAATAAAGTGTTGACAAACATGTAGAGAAGCTGGAACCCTGCTGCACTGCTGGTGGAAATGTAAGATGGTTCAACCACTGTGGATAATGGTATGATGGTTCCTCAAAAAATTAAACAGAATTACCAAAGGATCCACCAATTTCACTTCTGGATATATTCAAAAGAACTGAAGCAGAGTCCATGTTCATAGCAGCATTATTCACAGTAGCTAAAAGGCGAAAAAAAATCCAGTTGTCCTTTGATGATGAACAAATAAACTAAATGTGGCAGATATGTACAACGGAATCTTATTCAGTTTTGAAAAGGAAGGAAAGTCTGGTAACATGCTACAATGTAGATGAACTTTGAAAATATTGTTAAGTGAAATGAGACAGACACAAAAGGACAAATACTGCCTGATACTATTTACATGAGGTAACTAGAATAGTCAAATTCATAGATACAAAAAGTATAATAATGGTTACTGGAGGCTGAAAAGAGGGAGGAATGAAGAGTTATTTTTTAATGGACATAAGAGTTTCAACTTGGGATGATGAAAAAGTTTCAGAGATGGATGGTGATGATAGTTACACAACAACGTGAATGTATTTAATGCCACTTAAAAGTACACTTAAAAAATGAGTAATAGTAAATTTTATGTTTATTTTTTTACCAAAATTAAAAAAAAATGTTGTAATGAAGTGTTGCAAAGAAGTCTAATGAGAGCCTTTATAGAAACCCTGGGTACTTAGTTTTATATAATGACAGAATTCTAAAACTCTAATTATCTAGTACGAAGAATAAGACATTGTGGGGACTCCTGTGGTGGTCCAGTGGCTAACATTCGATGCTCCTGGCTTAGGTTGGATCCTTGGTCAGGGAACCAGATCTTCCATGTCGCAACTAGAAGTTCACATGCCTCAATGAAGATGGAAGATCCAACATGCTGCAACTACAGCAGCGAAATAAATACATATTAAAATATCGAACAAGCCTTTATGTTTTCTAAAAATAATTCTATTCAGCAGTGAATGTGCTTAGTCTACACACTAATCTAGACATATTTGAAACTCTAATTGGTGTAGTCAGTTCAGTTTAGTCACTCAGCTGTGTCTGACTCTTTGTGACCCCATGGACTGCAGCATGCCATGCTTCCCTGTCCATCATCAACTCCCAGAGCTTGCTCAAACTCATGTCCATTGAGTTAGTGATGCCATCTAACCATTTCATCCTCTGTTGTTCCCTTCTCCTCTCACCTTCAATCTTTCCTAGCATCAGGGTTTTTCCAGTGAGTCTGTTCTTCACATGAGGTGGCCAAAGTACTAGAGTTTCAGCTTCAGCATCAGTCCTTCCAATGAATATTCCTTTAGGATTGACTGGTTTGATTGCCCTGCAGTCCAAGGGACTCTCCAAGAGTCTTCTCCGACACCATAGTTAAAAAGCATCAATTCTTCTGCACTCGGTTTTCTTTATGGTCCAACTCTTACATCCATACACGACTACAGAAAAAACCATAGCTTTAACTAGGTGGACCTTTGTCAGCAAAGTGATGTTTCTGTTTTTTTAATATGCTGTCTAAGTTGGTCATAGCTTTTCTTCCAAGGAGCAAACGTCTTTTAATTTCATGGCTGCAGTCATCATCTGCAGTCATCTTGGAGCCCAAGAAAATGAAGTATTTCACTGTTTCCATTGTTTCCCCCTTTATTTGCTGTTAAGTGCTCTTCGTTTTTTGATGTTGAATTTTAAGCCAGCGTTTTCACTCTCCTCTTTCACTTTCATCAAGAGGCTCGTTAGTTCCTCTTCACTTTCTGCCATTTGAGTGGTATCATCTGCATATCTTGATTCCAGCTTATAACTCATCCAGCCTGGCATTTTTCACAATGTGCTCAGATACAGGTTATATAAACAGGGTGACAGCAGACAGCCCTGCCATACTCCTTTCTTGATCTTAAACCAATTAGTTGTTCCATACAGGGTTCTAACTGTTGCTTCTTGACCCACATACAGGTTTCTCAGAAGACAGGTAAGATGGTCTGGTATTCCTCTCTCTCTAAGAGCTTTCACAGTTTGTCATGATCCAGACAAAGGCTTTAGTGTAGTCGATGAAAACAGAGATAGATGTTTTTCTGAAATTCCCTTGTTTTCTCTATAATCCAGCGAATGTTGGCAATTTGATCTCTAGTTCCTCTTTCTCTTCTAAACCCAGTTTGGATATCTGGAAGTTTTTGGTTCACATAATTCTGAAGCCTAGTACACAAGATTTTAAGTATGACCTTAATAGCATGGGAGATGAGTATAATTTTCTGATGGTTAGCACATTCTTTAGTACTACCCTTCTTGGGGACTGGGATGAGGATTGACCTTTTCCAGTCCTGTGGCCACTACTAGGCCTTCCAGATTTGCTGACATACTGACTACAAAATCCCTTCAAGGATCACTGCCTTCTTGTGGTGGAGGGGCTTGCGTAACTCAATGAAGCTATGAGCCATGCTGTGCAGGGCCACCCAATACTGATGGGTCATGGCAAAGTTGTGACAAAAGATGATCCACTGGAGGAAGGAAAGCAAACCACCTCAGTATACTTGCCATAAGACCTTCATTGAATTGTATAAAAGGTGAAAAAGATATGACACCAAAAAGATGAGTCCCCTATCTTTGAAAGTGTCCAATATGCTACTGAGGAAGAGCAGAGGAGAATTACCAATAGCCCCACAATCAATGAATTGGGCCAAAGTGTATAAGAATTCATACTACTGGCTAACCCATCAAAATCATTTTAAAAAGAGTAAAATGTAGTTTTTACTGAGCACAGTGCTTTTGCTGAGATGTTTAATAAATATGTCTTCTGCTACTTTAAATTATGATTTTCCTTATGTTTCTTTAGTCAGGCTTGCTAACTTCAGGACTTACAGGGGAATTCTTCTGCATATGCTTCCCCAAGCCTTGGATAGAGGGATAAAGCTGAATTGTTAACCCTGGAAAGGAGTCATTTCTTAGGATAGTACAGCTGAATGCTCAGCTATAGAGAGGGGAAAGCAGGTGTGAATCTCCACTCCAGAGAGCACCAATTAAGGGAAAGATACTTATCTATTGTCCATAGGGCAATGCCTCAGCTGATCCTTCAGAGTTTCACCTTAGCAGGGAGAACTGTGACTTTGAGTTCCTCGAAATAATCCTGATTTAGAACTGTAGAGCAGGAGAGATCGATTGGTAATTTTTCTAAATAGCAACCACATTCAGGAGAGTAGGGAATTATGGTTGTACCTTGGTCTATCACACAGGGTCGTGGCAGGAAGTCAGTGATTAATGAGAAGAATTTGTTGAAGAGACTGTATACAAAGGTTAAAAGAAGCTAGCAGAGGCTAACAACAGCAGGGAGCTCTTGGTGCCTCCAGGCTTGAAAGGATAGGAGCCCATAATTCCCGGAATCTTGAAAGAACTATAGCAGTAGCTGTAGCTGCAGTTGAAGGAAAGAGCTATTGAAATTGTAGCCTTTGGGAGGGAAAGTTAGCGTTGTTAACCCTTGGCCTCATCTCCTGCCAGAGCATTCCACTGGCTGTGTTCAACTGGAATCCAGAAGGTAAGAAAGCTACACTCCTTGTAGTGACTCCCCCATACTTCCAGCATCTAGGGGCACAGAGTAGAGAATATTGGAGAGTGGATTTGGGGGAGCAAACAAAGAATATCTGGCCAATTTAATGAGGCTTATATGATTTGTCAAAATCTGTATTCTAAATGAATGATAGGTAATTGACAATTGAGGGGCTAGGTAGGTAGAAGTTGTGGATTTTAGTTAGCAGGAAGTCCCATGTTGACTAGTTCATGGTCTCTGAGGCAACTAAAAGAAGAGGAATTTGAAGAATGGCCTCTGGAAGATTGAGATCTTTGCACTGGAGCTCCAGTGATTCTAGGGTCTAAAAGAAAGGACTCTGGTTTAGAAGACAGAAAGGAATTCACGAACTCAGCAAAAATAATTGGGATGATCAGCAGAGGGCAGTCTACCGGAAAGGTGGCTGGTATCTTGATTGTGAAGTATGAAGGTCCTATAGCCATGTCCCAGCTGTAGCTGCATATTCCCTGGGCGGAGTGGAATTATGAGGTGGGAGCCTAAAAAAAGCTCCCAGCTAAACATTAGCCTCTGTGTCCGACAGGAAGAAAAGGTAATTCAAGGCAAGCAAACATTATTCTGTGCTATTGAAACAGCTTTCCCCGCCATGCTACAGATATTCTGAAAGCCACAATGGTGGGGGTTCTGATCCATTCTCTATATTTGAAATAATTCAGTGTGCATTACAATCAGTACTGTGGTGACCACTGGCCTGGAGCTAAGTTCAGTAGTTCAACTATGGATCTGAATGCTGGTTTCCACTCTTGCTGCCAGAGTTCCTTACCCCGGGTGAGGTGGGCAGGGGAGAGGAGCTAAGAAGATCGAAAGGGTAGGACTCAGTGAAAGAGAGGGAAAAAAAATGCAAAGTGACCTTAGAAGCATGACTTGGTGTTTCAAAAGGAGAGTTAAATGAGGCTTGGATAGAATAGGCACTGGTGAGAGAGAGACAGAGGAAAAAAAGTCTCAAAACCCTGGCAAATCACAAGGTCAACAAAGGGCTGTAGGAAAAAAAAAATTCCTCTACATATAGAACAGGATATTTGAATCTGTAGAGCAGTCATAGTAACTAGCAGGAACTACAAAAAGGAAGACTTACATGTTTCCAATGTAGGGGAATATTATCAACAGTTAGCAAAGCATGATTATGCCTTGCCACATTTCTTTTTATGTGAATCAACATATCAAAACACATTGTTCTATTAGAGACAACAGAGTTAGCAGATGAACTTTCCTCCATCCATCTAAAACCAATTTCACAAACTTCAAATAAATAATGCTTATATACATTATATATTCTGAAAGTGGAGAACTTTTAGATCTAAATCTCATGCTTAAGTAGTACATTTAAACAGTCACAGGCAGCAGGTACCAAGTGGTGTTGTATGCTCAGTGTCCAACTCTTTGTGACCCCATGGACTGTAGCCCACCAGGCTTCTCTGACCACAGAATTTTCCAGGCAAGAAAACTGGAGTGACTTGCCATTTCCTACTCCAGGGGATCTTCCTGACCCAGGGATCAAACCGGCGTCTCTTGGGTCTTCTGCATTGGCAGGTGGATTCTTTACCAACTGTGACACCTGGGAAGTAGTACAGTATGCTCAAATGTACTCCATTATACTTAAAGAATATATTGAGGATTCCAAAAACCATTTGTTTACATGGGTTAAAGAACATTGTGTTAGAAATTAAAACTAAGAAATTATTGAAATATTTACTAATAAATAACTATAATAAAATCCATTATATGCTTATATAGATAGTATAACTTCAGTGAAAAATAACTATTTTCCAAAACAAAATCTCTTTAATGCTGGCTTAATGGAACACAGCTGCATTTTAATATATGCCTTTGCATTCAATATGTTGCACATGTTGCTCTGATTGAAGTACATAAAGAAAATCTAGCCTTATGCAGATTGGAAAGGGAAGGAATATTTTAATAACCTTTTCAGATAACTGTGGATATTATTAACACTACACCAAATCTAGACAAATGGTAGTTTTTCAAAGGTTAGCTGAAATGTTATGAATGAACTTTTTGTACTGTTATGTTAAAATCCATCAGTCTGTTGTTGTTGATCCTTGAATGGATGTTTTCCCCATGATGATTTTGTAACACTATGCATTGGTATTTGGACCAATTATTACCTAATTTATGCAGATCTTCCAAATATTAACATACTCTACTGTATAATTTCTAGTAATCACATTTGTCAAAATCACCCAATTTAATCAGAAAGGTCTTTAAGCATATTGGGAAGCTATCAAGTCACAGTGGCAGACATGTTTTGTAAAACTTTACTTTTCAGTTGGAAGCTTGAATTTATCATGTTTAACAAATTCTGTCAGTTATTTTCCTTGATGTGATAGCTTACGTTGTTCGTTTTTGATAAATCATCTGCCAAATAGCCAACTCTTAAGAAAAGTTGTTTGTCTCAATCATTAAGTGAAAATGGTGTTCCATAGATTAAGTTCAGCTTGCAGCTCAATCATTTGTACAAGTGTATACAGAAGTCCTTTATGTATCCTTCTCGTGTGTGTGTGTGTGTGTGAGTGAGTCGATCAGTGGTATCCGACTCCTTGCCACCTCATGGACTGTAGCCCGCCAGGCTCCTCTGTCCAGGAATTCTCCAGGCAAGAAAACTGGAGTGGGTAGCATATTCCCTTCTCCAGGGGATCTTCCCAATCCAAGGATCAAACCCAGGTCTCTAGCATTGCAGGCAGATTTTTCACTGTTTTAGCCACCAGGGAAACTCCCTTTCTATGTATCATACAAAACATTAAGACTTTACTTGAAAATTGAGGTTTAATATAATTAATAATTCCGATTGCTTCAGTGAAGACATTCTAAAGTGAAACCTGGGTCTTAGGTCCAGCATGCAAGATGTTCAGTTGTGGCACATGAACTCTTAAGTTGAGGCATGTGTGATCTAGTTCCCCGACTAGGGATCCAACCTGGGCCCCCTGAACTGGGAGCATGCAGCCTTAGCCACTGGACCACTGGACCACTTTCCCACCAGGAAAGTCCCAATAATGATTTTTTAAGTAAACCTTTTCTTTTGGAATAATTTTGGATTTACAGAAATGTTTCAGAGAATCTTGTATACCGTTTACTAACTTCTGTTAATGTTAGCATCTTACATAATCATAGTACCATGTAAAAACTAAGAAATTAACAGTGTTACACTATTAACTAAATTATAAAATTTATTCAGATTTCACTAATTATGTCCTTTTGGTTCCAGGATCCAATCCAGGATACCACATCACTTTCAGGATAGTGTTCTTTTTCCCCCTAAAATGTATTTTGAGGATTGCCTAACATCAGTTAATTGGCAGTTGCCTCGTATTCTGTAAATATGAAGGATTTTAATAGGACTGTAAATAGGAAGGACTGTAAAAATGGAATGAAAATGGAATTTCAGGGCCAGTGATTATGTGCGTTTAAAAATTACCAAATTTCTCTTCCCCAAATAAATTAGCATACCCTTCTAATTAGTTCCCCTGTGATTTGAGTGTTTTAAATTTCTTTGAAGCACCAAGATTAATATTGGGGACTGAATGAAAGTGATAAAGGTAAAGTATTCAAAAAGTTTTTTCACACATTGAAATAATTATTTTTAATGTACTGGCACAAATACACATAGCCTTGCAACACTTATACATTATACCATATTTTATTGTGCCATGACTCACATGTATAGTTGGATCGCTTTAGAACCACTAGGGGGCTCTGCTGGAAGGGTTTTTATAGTTCTTCCGTTTAGGGGAATGTTTCCTGATGATGCTTTAGAATTCTAAACTCTTATAAAACTTGGATCATCTCATCCAGCTTCCTTATTTTGTAGAAGAGGAAACCAAGGTTGAAAGAGAGAGAGCTGGTATGGCAGAGGGCTGGAATTTAAAATCCCCTCTTGGTTCCTGCGGCAGGAGTTCAAGAAATTCTTGTTTTGCCATGTGCCTCCCCTGAATGACTCATACCCAGGGGTTTATTTTATTTCACTGCCACAATTTTAGTAATTTTTGCTAAGATGGTGTATTTGTGATATTTTCCTAACGGGATGCTTTACTGATTAGTTAGGTGGAAGAAGTGCATGAAATATAAACTTCTAAATAAATATTATTACAAAATGTTTTCTACTCAAAGCATCCCTTAGTATCAAAACCATATTACTGGCAGCCCAAGCAACCATTTTTAAATTGCCTTTCAAATTTACTTCCCACTTAAAACATTTACTCTTTAGTCATTTACTCATTCAATACTCATTGAGTGCCTACTAGCACCAGCCACTGTTGCAGACTCTAGGCTTACAGAAGTAAAGCTGCCCTTCCTCCCCAAGAAGCATAGGTTTCTCCAGTTTTCCCTTTAACATAAACTATTTTCACATGTCTTAGTTCAGTGGTTCTCATACTGTGGTCTCTGAACCAGCAGCACCTGGGAACTTGCTAATAAAAATGCAAATTATTAGGCCTACCTTACACTCCCTTTTGTTTTTTCCTAAGCTCTCCAGGGATCCTGATGTACATTCAAGTTTTAAAAGTATGGCTTTAGTTCCACGGCTTGTTATTAATTTATCTAAGTAGGCAAAAGATCAACATCTGACTTCTAAACCCATCTCAGGCATCTCCACTGAGACCCGGTCTCCATTACAACTGAGATACAACAGTGACCATACTTAATTTAATGATTTGTTGTACCTGGAAAGATCCTTGGATGACTGCAGTAACAGAACTGTAACGGCTGCAGGACAAAAGCGAACCGCAGTGGCTTTTCAGAACCAATAGAAAATGGGCCAGACCGAGTCAGTGTTTTCCGACACTAGACACAGCCGGATACATTAAAGCCCGAGGTCTGGCTGAGGCGGGGCGGCGCTCCACGCCTACAGGGGCCACGTGAACCCGTCAGATTGGACTCGAACCTTCGGTCAGAGGGGAAGGTCTGGAAGCCTCCACCGTACCACCTACGTTCGCGGAGGGGCGGAGGCGCCGGAGACGACCCGCGAGGCCCGGGAAGCGCTGGCCCGCGCGGAAGCCGCACCCTCCGGGCCCTGAAGCCAGCAGGGCGGAGCCACGCGGCCGCAGCTCAGGCCGAGACGCGCCGCACGGCGCGGCGCAGGTTCGCGGCTCAGGCGTATGGGACTACCACGGGAGCGGCTGCGCCGCCCGGCCGGGAGCGTCGTGCGCATGCGCGGACCCGGCGCCATTTTGGTGGCCGGGCGCGGAGGTGATTCCTCACTGAAGAGAGTGCGGCGGTCGGGGTGGCAGTGGCAGCGTTCGTGTGCTCGGGTGTGAATCGCCGGGGGAGGAGGCGGTGGAGGAAGAGGTGGCGGCGGTGGCGGTGGTCGTAGCGGTGGCGGAGGAGGCGGGTACGAATCAGCTGCGGGCGGAGACATGGCCAACATCGCGGTGCAGCGAATCAAGCGGGAGTTCAAGGAGGTGCTGAAGAGCGAGGAGGTCAGAAATGAACTCCCGGACGTCCCCCACATCAGCCCGGGGCGGGAGGGCCCTTCCGGTGGCAATCCCAATATCCCTGGTGACCCCGGGTTGGCCTTCTTTGCGGCCGCTCTTCTGCCTGAGGGGAAGCAGCGGTCTCCCCCCTCCTTCCGCCGCCTTCCCCTCCCCTCCCCGGGCCCTGGGATGGACGGTCTCGCGGGCGGGGGTCTGGGGAAGAGTGAGGTTTAGGGGGGCAGATGGAGAAAGGGCGCTTATCGGCGGGCGTGAGCTCTAGAGAGCGCCCCACGGCAGTGGCAACAGCTGGCAGTGTGACTGTAGGGTGGGGAGGTAGCAGGCCGAGCCTGAGAAAACCCGGGAAGTGGGTTGGGGGAAGGGGAAAGGTGGTAACTGGATCCGGAGAGCCGCGCCGCTCAAAGGCCCATACTTTTCAGGGTATTCAGGGTTATAGCCGGTCTGGCTGCCACCGTCCTTTTCCTTACGGAAGGAGTGATTGATGAAAGAAGGACGTTCGGAGTTAACTCCCTCTGGGTTGGGTGTTGGGAGAAATGAGAAGGCATAATGGGGTACTAGATGATTTGAGTGGGCGATAAGGGAATTTTCACCTGAGACAGAAAATTAATTCCGTGTTAGACCATTATCTCATTTCCACTTAGTCCGACATTATAGGCCTCTTTTTCGATTGACATCTGAAGCTATTTGACTGGGTAAAAGGCACGTTCGGTATATTAAAGACGTTTAAATATTTTTAGCTAGGATTAGGGAAAAAACGGTGAAGTGTATGAGTAGCTTATTTCAAAATACTGTTTACAAGTTACAGATTTTGATAGAGTCTGTCCTAAGACAATGCCTCTGTGACACTGTTGTGTTGTGCCATGAAACTTCATTATGATGTCTCCATAGTTAATTCTTTTGAAAAACTGCCCTACTTAAAAACATGAGATTTCAGCATATTAATACATTGTTACGTTTTCTTATTAAGTAAGTAGGTTTATTCCAACATATATCTGAAATGATTAAAAATTTTTTGTCTCAAGCTACTCTTGAGTCCTGTAGAAATTTTAGATACGCTAATATTGGCCACATTTGTTAATGTATTTTAAATGTTTTGGTAATTTGACTCAAAATTATGAAAGTATAGTAGAGTTTTCCACACCCAACATCAACAAGAATGCTAGTTTGTTTTTCCTCCTTGGACTCAACAAAGATTAAAAATACTGAGTGGTTATTTTCAAGATGTCACATATCATTATCGAATATATTATTGCTATTTGTGTTTTTCTCTTACGTTGGTACTTTAATGATTTCAATGATTTGTGAAATTCAGCATTCCAAGTATGTGATGAGTTATTGACAAGTCTGATAGCAAGCACTTGAACTTTGTGCCACTGAGTCTGAAGTGATTGTGTGTCTTTACAGTTAGACGTGGAGAAGATTCTTAAAAATTATTTAAAAATGCCAAATACTAGCAGATTTATTGAATATCATAGTATATAAGTAATGATTGGTTTTACAGAGCATGTGTATGAACTCTGACCTCTGTATTTGTTCAAGTGCCAAAACTCTGAATGGAAGGATGACTTAGTGTTTTTGTGGTACAGTGCAGAAAAAGAATCATAAATACCTGCACCGTGATATATAGTGAGACAGTGATTGTAAATTTTTCTTCAGTAAGAAAATATTTCCCAGGATACTTGACATGTATCTCCCTAATGAAAGTTTGCGGCTAATATTATTGCCAGTAGCCTAGAACATTTCTTCTGTAATACGGTTGTACAAGCCTGAAACTTAATGTAAGACTTTAATGCTTTATTTTCTATTATTTAAAAGTGGTCACTGCTCTCGTAATTCGTATAGTCTCTGCATTATGTGAGGTGACTTTTCACCATAATATTCTTAGTACTTAAATTGAAGTTTAAAAGAAATCTTGTATTGCTCTAGTAATGCATATTGTTAAAATAATACAGCTTTTTATATATAAGCAACGATGAAACCTTGTTTCAAGTAAGAGGAAGAAAACAAAATCCAAACAGGAAAATTATTTTTTTTAAGAACAGTGCCTTTATAAATCTGGAATGAAACTTCTTCCAGAAAGAACATTTAGGAAAGGGTCAGATGATTTAATATTGGAATATATAACCAATAAATAGCTTTATTTTCACCAATATATTTTATTTCATTGATACTTAACAAGTCCAATTCTATACGTGGATTATGTTGATTATTTTCGGTACATTGAAATACAGTCCACATGTTTCCTTTTTATGTACGTAAATGCAGTATTTGAGTGGCTGGTGTAATAATCAAGTATTTCCTCATGTCATCTATGTAAATCTTCATTTTACCAAAGTTTCATATTTTTGTGTTTACCAAGAATCTCGATTGATTTTAAGGATCCCCCCCCCCCCTTTAAGTGTCTTTGTAAAGATAGCTTACATCTGGCGGTAAGAAGTTGTAAATGGCCACTGTTGGAGTGTGTTGTTAATTAAAATACAGCCTCAAGATAAATTAAATGTGAAAAGTACAGGGTAGAATCGGAATAGTGAGAGGAGGCCACCATTTGTGTCAGAAGTAGGGGAGTATGTGTATTTGTATAGGTGAAAGGATTAATGAGAAATTGGTAACATTATTTCTCTGTAGGAGAATTGGGTGTCTGAGGCAACAGGCATCAAAAGAGCCTTTTTGAATTTTGAGTCATGCTAATACGTTATTTACTAAAAATAAATAAACCATGTAGGCCTTTTTTCCATGAGACTGTTTGAAAATCTGTCACTTGTCTGAGATATTAATTTATTTAAACCTGTAAGTTTAAGTAATATTTCAAAGTTGCAAGGAATAGAAAATTGATTTAAAGTACACTTAATGGGTGTTTTTTTAGTTGAATTACATAAGTGAATTGTAGCTTATGAGGACAGAGTAAAGCTATAATCGGTATTCATAGGTTATACTATTATTTACTATAAATTGTTACTGGTATTAACAGCCACCATTTATAAAGGAACTAGCAGCTCCATTTGTTTATATACATTACTGCTAATTCTCAAGAACAGGTCCTTGAATTAGATTTATTTCTTAGATGAGAAAATTGAGATTCAAAGAAGTTAAATTATTTGTCTGCAAACATACACCTTTGGGATTTAGATCTAAGTTTGCTTGTCTTTATATTTTACCATGCTGTCCTGACTTGTCAAGTGTAGGCATACTTTTAATTATTTAAAAATAATTGAACCTGGTTTGTATTACTGATTAAAAGATTTAAATGCAGCCTAATTGTTTAAACATTAAGCATTACCTGTAATTAAAGGTTTGCTTGCATTTCAGTATGCAAAATATTTTTAAATTTGAAGTTCACTGAAGTAAAATGCCCAAAAATTAGTCCACATACCCTTGCTTGTTCTCAGCCTGTATTGTGCCTGTAGTTTTTTTCATATTGTAGCTGCACTCTGCTAACATTTCTAGGATTCTCTTAGGGAATATTTAAATATGTGGCATTAACAAATTGGTTTCATGAAAACTACTACTGTATAAATTTCCCTTAAGTATTTAAATGGATTTTTGTACCTGTTGTCATTTTAAATTTTATATATTTGACTATTCTGTATAGAAGTAGTTACAAATCTTTAAAGGGAAGTCTTTTAATTTCTGTTGACCATGGCCTCTCAACCTTGGCACTGTTGACATGTGGGGCAGGTAATGACTTCTTTGTTGTGGGTGGTTCTCCTGTGCATTGTAGGGTGTTTAGCACTATCTCTGACTAAGAGCACTAAGTGCCAACAGCACAGGAAATCTTCCTCCCACCTCCCTACCATTTCCCTGCCATTGTATCAACTAAAAATGTCTCCATCTTTGTCAAATGTTGAGAACCACTGCTATAGACAGAACTCTCTAGAAGAACATGTAAGACAGTTAACTGTAACGAGTTTGTAGTATAATTTATCTAAAAGATGAATGGACAGTAATGGTACAAAAAAATTAATATAGCATGATTACTACTAGCTTTGAGTGTTCTGTTTTTGTTTTTAAGACTTTGCCCCTGATTTATCAATTATCTTTTTCTTTTAAACATTTTCCTTTTTAGTTTAAAGACAAAGGTGAAGTTTCCTGCTATAAACTAATGTAACCAGAATTTGAACAATTTTTTACGAGTAGAAAAGCGATTTGTTTTTGCAGCTGTGTAAGTTTTTAGTTCAGTGTAGCTTAGCCTTATGAGGTTCTGGGTGTGTGTTGAGCAAGGAAAGTATTATTGACTGAGTTAAAAAAATTAAAAGCCTGTCCAAGTAATGCTCTTTGGGGTGCATTTCTTTTATTAATTTTTTAAAGGCTTTGATCTGTTCATCTGGGATTCCTTTGCAGATCATTCCTTTGTAAAGAATATGTTTTCTTATTTCTAGTAAATATGTTATCAGCATTTATTGAGGATATTTGCAAACAGCCCTAAAAGACTTACCTGGTTGGAGACAGATAAAAGTGATAGATGCAGAGAATCAGTGCTGTGGGAATTCTGAGGGTGTGTGTATGTAGGAAGAGAGGTTGTTGAGCTGGGTTCCAAAGGAAAGTTAAGACTGAATTTCAGGAGACAGTCTTAAAAGAATTACAGGAATACTGTTATTTATAAGTAAATGATCTCTTCTGTAGACCCCTGAATTGGAATTAGGGAGCAGGAGTTGTGGACAAAATTAAGCTAGAAACATTTATATATTAATAACAGAAAGGTTGAACGGCTCTAATAGACACAAACATAGTTGTAGAGTTAGAACACGTAAGTTATCTTTAGGCGAAAACCACCTTTTTCAGAGCAAAATAATAAATGATAATATACAAAACATATGATAAAAGTGTGACCAACATCCAAAACAAACAATGTTAATATTACCAGCATCATCAGAATCCCCACACCCACCCCTTTCCAGTCAGTTTCCTGATCTTTAATAACACAGGTTAGCTTTGGATATGTTTAAGTAAAAGGATGGACATAAGAGCCTATGCTATATGATTTAATTTAAAAGATTTTCAGAAGCTGCCTTTCAAAGTCTTTGTTCAGAAAATACATTAACAGTGTCTAGAGAATGTGTTGAAATGCACTGAATGTTTTAGTTGAAAGAGACCTTAGATCTAGGTGAAAAACCTCATAGGTAAGTTCAGGAAACTGAAGCCTAGAAAGATTGATTGTTGCTAGGTGACACATAGATCTGAT
This sequence comes from Antilocapra americana, assembly GCA_007570785.1. Lineage (NCBI taxonomy): Eukaryota > Metazoa > Chordata > Mammalia > Artiodactyla > Antilocapridae > Antilocapra > Antilocapra americana. The sequence goes on along the minus strand of ML662436.1, from coordinate 13,127,724 downwards.
TAAAGGTGAACTTCACCTGGGTTTTTTTTTTTTTTTTTTTAAGATTTTTGTTTTTTTGGTTGTGAGTCGTCGTTGCTCATTGTGGGCTTTCTCTAGTTGTAGCAAGCAGGGGCTACTCTTCCTTGTGAGGCTCAGGCTTCTCATTGCAGTGGCTTGTCTTGTTGAGGAGCACAGACTCTAGGCACACAGGCTTCAGTAGTTGCGGCACATGGGCACGTTGCCCCGCAGCATGTGGTATCTTCCCTGACTAGGGATCGAACCTGTGTACCTTGCATTGGCAGGCAGATCCTTAACCACTGTGCCACCAGGGAAGCCCCCTTGTCCAGGTTTTCTGCATACCAATTTACTGCAGCCATTATATATGGTTGCTTTATGAGATGATCTTTTTCATAAATAATACTATAAAAGTTGAATGCTAATAAAACTAAGTATCAATACAACAATGGGTGATACAACATGTCACTACAACATGTCATTCAATATTGAGAATTGCATTAATCTTTAAATATATAAATCTTTATATATATTATTTTCTGTCTTGTTGTGAGAACTTAAGTTTGCCAGGAGGCAGAGATACTTAGTTTCCCAAGCATAATGTAGTAAGTTTAGCTTAGTGATTAAGAGTGTGGGCTTTGGAATTTCAGTCCTGGATTTTCAGCTTAATACCTATAGCACTGACTTTCAGTTTTCTTCTCTGAAAATAGGAGATCAAGAGAGTCTTCAGTGCTTAGAGCAATGCTAGGAATATTCAGTAAGTGGATAGTTGTGAAGATGTCTGAATTAATTATACTTTCATATTCTGCTTATTGTTGTCTTTGGATAATAAAAGTTTCCTTCAATGGTTCAGTGATAGCTCTATGTGAATTTGGCTCCAGAAAAGGCTTATGGAGGGACTTTAGGTGATGAGGGACTTTAGTATTGATACTTCGGATAATGTTTCTCTGTATACCTATGGGGACTGGTGGCTGAGGGGAGTACAAAAGTATGTTTGGACGTAGTTCTGAAAATGTTGGTTAGTCTTTCTTAAGGAGACAGTGGGATTATTTTGGATTTCTTCACATGACTCTGGTCTCCTTTAACTGGACCATGGAATCCAGATTCTAGTCCTGCAGTGTGTAGTTTTGAATTCCTTTCTAAAATCCCTATTTTAAAATTGGGTCTTGGAAGCTCAAAAGTGGTAGTCACATCCATCTGACATCAATGGTATGTTCTGCTATGTAATTCTGAAAAGGTGAGGCAAGTTTATTGCGTTCAAAACCCTTGCCATTTCCCTCCATTTAGTTCTTTTCTCTTACTGCAAATTTAAAATAATAACTTCCTATAGTTGAATGTCTACTATCTGGTATTTTATATCTATGACAGCCTTATGAGATGGGTTGCTTCTATTACAGATTAGAACGTTGTAGCTCTGAAGAAATTAACTTTCCACAGCGTCAGAAACTTGGTGGTGGTGGTGGTTCAGTTGCTAAGAGGTGACCGACTCTTTGTGACCTCGTGGACTGCAACGCTCCAGGGTTTTTTGTCTGAGCACGGGTTTAAAACCAGGGTGGGATGATATGGGAGAAGGGCATTGAAGCATGTTAATTGTCATGTGTCTAATCAATCGCCAGCCCAGGATTGATGCTCGGGACTGGTGCAGCGAGATTTCCCGGGGGGGGGGAGGGAGGAGGGAGGGGGGACCCGGAGGGGAAGCATATGTAAACCCATGGTGATATCATGACAATGTATGGCAAAAACAATAATAAAAAAAAAAAAAACAAACCAGGTCTCTGACTCCATTTAACTTACTATGGTGGAAAGAATAATCATACCTGCTGCTTGCTTCCAATCCATTATTTCTAAAGATAGTTTAAGAAATTATATTTTAGACTTAGAAGTTTAGAAATAATACATGAACCTTTATATCCATGGTCCAGATTTAATAGATCTTAATCCTCATACTGGCTTTAGCCCCTCCTCAAGCCCCCAAGAAATAAAACCTACAGAGGAAGGTTTTCTAACCTTTTTCTCTATTCTGTACTCTCCTTAGAAGTAACCATTATGCTGAAGTTGAGTATATCCCTCCCATACATATTTTTTACTACTGATAAATACAGTATTTTTGAGTGTAAGGTCACTTTTTTAAATGTTTTAAAATTTTTTAGGAAAACTTCATAGGTGGTTATAACATTTTCTTCTCTGTGTTGTTTTTTAACAACGCATAAATTGCTCTAGTTTTTCAGTTTTAAACTGCAGTTGACCAACATGGGTTTGAACTACATGAATCTACTTATATGTGGATTTTTTTCAGTAGTAAATATTGCAGTCCACAATGATTCACTGTTGGTTGAATGTGTAGATGTGGAGAAACTGTATATGGAGGGCCAACTATAAGTTATACTTCGATTTTTGTCTGAGCAGAGGTTTGGCATCCCTAACCCCTTTGTTGTTTAGAGTATAGAGTACTCAACTGTATAGAGTATTCTTTGTCACAGTTTTTAAAATTCATTCTCCTGTTGATGGCATATAGTTATAAAAAAGACACATTGAACATTATTATAAATGTTTTCTTGGGTATTTTTTAGAAAGTAAACTTGCAGGATCTGAGTGTATTTGCATCTTCTGCATGGTTGGATATTGCATTATTGTTCTCCCAATGATTGTATCAATTTACACTCCCTCTAGGAATGTGTAAGAATTCTAGTGACCTGACATCTGCAAAATTTAGATTTTTGTCAGTCTGATGGATATGAAATGGTAGCTTATTTTAATTTTCATTTCCTTTGTCAATAGAGATGGTAAGCATATTTTTGTGTCTATTGGCTGTGAGGCTTTCTTTTGTGAATTTAGTGTTTTCATTATTTACCCATTTTTAAGAATTTCTGTGGTTTGTATTTTTCTTACTGATTTGTAAGAATTCTTTATAATTTTATCTACATCTGTTATGTGGCTTAATTTCTAACTTTTGTCTTAAGTTTTTTAACGCTCTTTTTAAAAATCGTGGTAAATACTCATAAAACTTTCTACCTTATGTATTTTTAAGTGGACAATTTCAGTGGCATTAAGTACATTCACATTGTTGTACAATACCACCATCCATCTCCAAGACTCTGCATTTTGTAAAATTGAAACTGTACCCATTAAACACTTAACTTCTTACTCTTCCCATGCCCAGCTCCTGTAATCACTCTACTTTTTGTCTCTGTGAATTTGAGTACTGTATTACACATTATTTGTTTTACTAGTTTATTTCACTTAACTTTATCACATCTTTGATCTTACTGAGTTTACCTTTAAAGTAGTCAGATTTGTTTGTCTCTTCCTATGTGGTGTGCTTTTTTTTGTATTGGATTGACTAAAAAGTTCTTTCCGGTTTTCCCATAACATCTTTTGGAAAAACTTGAACATTTTGGCCAACCCAATATTTTGTCGAAGGAATATTTTCCTACTCTGGTTATCATAAAGATATTCTCATGTATTTGGTTCTTAAAAGTTAATTCATTCTCTCTTTTTTGGTGGGGGGTGGGTTGTGCTGGGTCTTCCTTGGTGGACACGGGTTTTCTCTAGTTGTGAACAGAGGCTGCTCTTCTATTGGGCTGGGGGTTCTCATTGTGGTGGCTTCTCTTGTTGCAGAGCACAGGTTCTGAATATGCTGATAAAGATAGCCTCCACTGAAGTTGAGTTTCTTTTGATAATGTAGTTAGGTTCTGAGTTGGGGTGATATCGTGTCTAAGTCCAAAACTTGGAAATAAGATGGTGGGAAGGGAATCTTTTTTGCTTTCTTTTGTAGTTCTCCTTTGATGATCTCAAGGGGCATCTATTTAGTATTATATATGACATCATCTGTACTTACTGTTAAAGCTTTCTTTGGTGTATTTCATGGCATACAAAACTTCCCTGACTAGGGATCAAACGTGTGTTCCCTGCAGTGGAAGCAGAGCGTCTTAACCATTGGCCCACTGGGGAAGTCTGATGGTTTAAACTCTTTAGTAATTCTACATTTTCTTCATTTATTCAACAAATACTTATTCAAAGCCAGCTATGTTTGTTAGTAAGATGGACATGGTCCATGCCCTATGGAGTAAATTATGGTCCAGTAAGACAGTAAAACATTGAACAGGTAGTTGTGTATGCTTGTTGAGTTTAAGGAGAACTGTGAGGATGAGGTAACCTAAACTCAGGGGAAGAGTTCCTTGGAAATAACCCTTAAACTAATACTTGGGAAGATAAATTAAAATTAACTTAGTCATACATTAGGATGATCAACTCTTACATGCCCATAAAAAGCTAATAGTCATTATATAGTGAAAAATGTAAACAATACAATTTCTTTTCTCTTTTAAATAGTCAAATTCTGTGAATGTAAAAGTAACAAACATTAAACTTTGTTAAATATGGGGAACCATATTCAGGTAAAAATCATCTGTAATTTCACTCCTAGAGATAATTCCTTTTTTTAAAACAAAGTTTGTTTTGTTTATGAAATATTTCATATATACAGAGATACATCTTAATTTTGATATTCCTTTCATATTATCTATGTATGTACATATGTATGCGTATTTTGAATTTGGTGTTGGGGGAAGCTTTTACTACAGTTCCCATGGGACTTTAAATCCAAATCTATAATTTTTTAAATCATTTGCAACTGTTTTCCCCATGAGACTCCAGGCTTCTCACGGGTAGGCATCATGTCTCATCCATCTTTGTATTATCAGTACCAGGAGCTCTTTAAAAGACACTTGAGGGCTCCTTCTATGCTAGGCACCATGCATGATATGTGTTGGGGATATAGCAATGAATGGGGCAAAGGAAGACAGACAAGTAAAAAAAATCCAGTGCAGAGCTGTATAATAATATTGTACAGCTATAATAATAATATTGATAAAAATAAAATTGATACAATATTGATGAAATTGATTAGTTGGTTTTGATAGGGTGTTCAGAAAAGGCCTCTCCTAGAATTGTAAACTTAAATCGAAATCTGAATGATAAAAGCATGTCTCTAGGAGAAGAACAATCCAAATCAGAGGAAACTGTTAAGTTTTTAAAGTTGGGAGTGAATTTGCAATGTCTCAGCAGCCAAAAAGGTTGTTGAGACTGGAGTATTGTGGGTTAGTGTGGAGAATGGTGTGAGATGAATTTGGAGATGTAAGCAGGAGCCAGATCACATACAACTTTATAAGCCCAAAGTAAGGAGTTTGGATTTTAAGTGATTCTGAAAGCCATATGAGGATTTAAAGCAACAGACAGAATTTTGTGTCTTTTTAAAGATCACTTTGGCTGCTGTGGAGAATGAATTGACACTGAAGATGTGAGGAAAGGCTTAGTATTTAAGGGTTGAGTTTTGCTGTATATAACGAAAGAAACAGTAGTAGTGATTTAAATAAATAGGAGTGGGGAAAGCACACTGGTGGTTGAGGAAGATGAGAACTTTGTTTTGTTTTTGTTGGGTTTTAAGGCTGGAAAGTAGCAAGAAGTTGATTACGTGAATCTGGAGATTAGAGCTGAAGAGAGATCAGGGCATCATAGGAATAGAGATGTTATAATTTAAAACTTAGGCTGGATGACTTAACTCTAGTAGGAGAATTTGATTGGAAAGGGAGGGGTCTAGGACAAAGTCTGGACTTTGTCTTGGGTCCCTGGCATATGTTGAATTGATGAGAACCTACAAGGGAGAGTGTGATGTCATTGAGGCTAAGAGAAGACCGAATTCCAAGAAGAGAGTGCTCAACTTTGTAATGCTGCTGAATAGGGGAAATGACCATTGAGTTTGCAGTGTGATTGTTGGTGACCTTAACCGGAGTATTTTCATTGGAACACGGTGTGCATGTCTTATTGGAGTGGATTGTGAGAGGAATGAGATGAACTAATTGGCAACTATGGTCAGCTTTTTAAAGGAGTTTGGCTTTGATAGGAGAGGAGAGAAGATAGGGAGCTGGAGAAGACCATAACTTCAGAGATCTTTAAAACAATTTTCTATTAGCTTATTAGAGTATGTTTATATATTAATGAATGGGAGAAATTGATTATGCTAGAGAGAGGAGGAGTAATTGAAGGTGCAAAGTCCTGGAGAAGAACAGGGGGTGGTGTTCCAAATGTAAGTGGAAGGATTAATCTTTAATATGAGCAGAGATACTTAGGGCAGTGTTAAGTTTCCATTTGGGATTGTGGTTTTCACTTGAACAGGAGACTTATTAATGCTGGTTGTTCCTTGCCCCTCCCCCAACAAAGCTGCAAGGGGTGGGTGCAGAGAGTTATTTTTGTTTGGTTGGTTTTTAATTAATTGTGGGAATGAGTTTAATTAGCATTGGGGCTTTGCCATATGAGTACACTAAAGGAAGGAAAGTACCAAGTTTGTCAAGAGTATTTGCAAAGGAGTGATTATAATGAATGTCCAAGGAATCCAAACTGGTTAAGGAGGGAAGTGAGGGCAGTGAAGATGATTGATCATGAGGAAGAGTGGTTCTGTTTTGATGATGTGAGTTAATATCTGGGTTTGAAGTATCAAAGTGAATTTATTTAATCCACGGAAGTTAGGAATCTGAGGAACGTAAAATGAGTTTTGGAGAAGGTGCAGGTTTAGGTGATGGCAAATGCAAATAAGACGGGGAAACAGTGTCAGACTATTTTTCTGGGCTCTAGAATCACTGCAGACGGTGACTGCAGCCATGAAATTAAAAAACGCTTACTCCTTGGAAGGAAAGTTATGACCAACCTAGATAGCATATGAAAAAGCAGAGACATTGCTTTGTCAAAGGTCCGTCTAGTCAAGGCTATGGTTTTTCCAGTAGTCATGTATGGATGTGAACGTTGGACAATGAAGAAAGCTGAGCGCCGAAGAATTGATGCTTTTGAACTGTGGTGTTGAAGAGCCCCTTGAACTGCAAGGAGATCCAGCCAGTCCATCCTAAAGGAGATCAGTCTTGGGTGTTCATTGGAAGGACTGATGTTGAAGCTGAAACTCCAATACTTGGGCCACCTGATGCAAAGAGCTGACTCATTTGGAAAGACCCTGATGCTGGGAAAGATTGAGGGCAAGAGGAGAAGGGGATGACAGAGGATGAGATGGTTGGATGGCATCACCGACTCAATGTTCATGGGTTTCGGTGGACTCCGGGAGTTGGTGATGGACAGGGAGGCCTGGTGTGCTGTGGTTCATGGGGTCGCAAAGAGTCGGACACGACTGAGCAACTGAACTGAAATGCAAAAAGGCCAAATGGCTGTCCGAGGAGCCTTACAGATAGCTAAGGAAAAGAGAAGAGAAGTGAAAGGCAAAGGAGAAAAGGAGAGATACACTCATCTGAATGCAGAGTTCCAAAGAAAAGCAAGGAGAGATGAGAGCCTTTGTCAGTGATCAATGCAAAGAAATAGAGGAAAACAACAGAATGGGAAAGACTAGAGGTCTCTTCAAGAAAATTGGAGATACCAAGGGAACGCTTCATGCAAAGATGGACACAATAAAGGACAGAAACGGTATGGACCTAACAGAAGCAGAAGATATTAAGAAGAGGTGACAAGAACACACAGAACAACTATACAAAAAAGATATTAATGACCCAGATAGCCACAATAGTATGATCACTCACCTAGAGCCAGTGTGAAGTCAAGTGGGCCTTAGGAAGCATCACTATGAACAAAGCTAGTGGAGGTGATGGAATTCCAGCTGAGCTATTTCAAATCCTAAAAGATGGATGCTGTTAAAATGCTGCACTCAATATGCTAGGAAATTTGGAAAACTCAGCAGTAGCCACAGAACTGGAATAGGTCAGTTTTCATTCCAGTCCCAAAGAAAGGCAATACCAAAGAATGTTCAAACTACTGCACAGTTGCACTCATTTCACATGCTAGCAAGTTCAGTTGCTCAGTCGTGTCCGACTTCAAAGTAATGCTTAAAATTCTCCAAGCCAGGCTTCAACAGTAAGTGAACTGAGAACTTCTAGATGTTCAAGCTGGATTTAGAAAAGGCAGAGGAACCAGAGATCAAATTGCCAACATCCGCTGGATCATAGAAAAAGCAAGAGAATTACAGAAAAGCATCTACTACTGCTTCATTGACGACGCTAAAGCCTTTGACTATGTAGATCACAACAAACTGGGAAATTCTCAAAGAGATGGGAATACCACCAGACCACCTTACTTGTCTCCTGAGAAACCTGTGTGCGGGTCAAGAAGCAACAGTTAGAACCAGACATGGAACAATGGATTGGTTCAAAATTGGCAAAAATGTACATCAAGGCTGTATATTTGTCACCCTGCTTATTTAACTAATTCTATGCAGAATACATCTTGAGAAATGCTTGGCTGGATGAAGCAGAAACTGGAATCAGGATTGCTGAGAGAACTATCAGTAACCTCACATATTCAGATGACACCATCCTTACAACAGAAAGTGAAGAGGAACCAAATAGCCTCTTGATGAAGGTGAAAGAGGAGAGTGGAAAGGTTGGCTTAAAACTCAGCGTTCAGAAAATGAAGATCATGACATCTGGTCCTATCACTTCATGGCAAATAGATGGGGAAACAATGGAAACAGTGACAGACTTTGTTTTCTTGGGCTCCAAAATCACTGCAGATGGTGACTGCAGCTACGAAATTAAGACACTTGCTCCTTGGAAGAAAAGCTATGACAAACCTAGACAGTGTTAAAAAGCAGAGACATTACTTTGTCAACAAAGGTCCATCTAGTCAAAGCTCTGGTTTTTCCAGTAGTCATGTATGGATGTGAGAGTTGGACCATAAAGAAGGCTTTATTTATGCTTTTGGGAGGGGGGTTCTGGAGGGGGAGCATATGTATACCCATGGCGGATTCATGTCAATGTATGGCAAAACCAACACACTAAAGTAAAGAAAATTAAAAAAAAAAAAAAAAGAATTTATGCTTTTGAACTGTGATGTTGGAGAAGATTCTTGAGAGTCCCTGGGACTGCAAGGAGATCACACTGGTCAGTCCTAAATCAATTTTGAATATTCATTGGAAGGACATTGAGTTTACTTATGTAAACATTAGACTAAGCCCTAGTTTATCCAGTCAACTTCAACAAATTCTGTATACTAGACATTGTATGGACAAGTGGTGGAAAAAAATTTTTTTTTTAATTTTTATTTGACTTTTTATTAAGAAAATTTTCAGTATGCTTCTGTCATTACTGCCTAGATTCAACAACTGTTGAAGCTGCTGCTATGAAGATAATTCATTACTGAAAGACTACTGAAAGCTGAGCATGTGTCTCCTCTAAATGACATTCTTTTACATAACCACAGTATTATTAGTCTACCTAAGGAAATTGTTAATTCCTTAGTATCTAATATTCATATTTTTCCATATCTCCCCGGTTACTTAAAAAATGTCTTTTATAGTTTTTTTTTTCCTCTCTTCAAGTAGGATCTACTTAAGGCTTACATGTTGCATATTGAACCCTGGTAATGGCAGTAAAAGCTCTGAGTTCTACCCAGGGAATTGCCTGAATGTAGTTTTTAGTCTGTTAAACTTTATGATGGTTCTGCACATCCCTCCATTTTTAATCCTGGAGATTTCCTCATGGTGGTGGTCTAACTTGTATTTCTTACAAACTGGGAATTAAGGTATAAAGGTTTGACTAGATTATCACATTAAATATTTTTGTTAGGACTCCAATTGTAATGTGTAATTCATGTTGAATCATGTTAATATATATGTGTAATACCAGGTTTTCTCATTGTTAGTGATGTTAGGTCGCTTGGGTAATAACTTGATTAAGGTGGGAGCCACAAGATCTGTCTGTGAAGAGATATATTTTATTCCTTTTACAGTTAGCGGGTAAACTGAAGTGAGTAAAGTTATGATATAATAGTCACCTCCAATGGCAACAGAGGATTTTCTTCTCTTTTTAATCAGAGTGTGGATGTGTTAGTCGATGCTGCCACAGCAAATACTGTAGACTGGGTGGCATAAGCAACAGAAATTAATTTTCTCATAGTTCTAGAGGATAGGTACTTAAAGTTACAGCTTTGAAAGTAATTAGAGATTGGTGTCTGTTTGAAAATTCTTGTGGTTAAAATACATTTTATGCAAAATAAGTTTGTGTTTAATTTTATAAAAGTTTGTATTTAAGTGGAAAGATTGCTGTAAGTGGTAGCAGTAATGGCAGATATTCTTTTCCCTTTTTTAAAGAAAATATGATTTTACCTCAACTTTAGATATATATTCTTTTTCAAATTAAGACTTGTATTTGTCAAATTAAGGCATTTCCAAATACCTTTCTGATAAAAATTTTCATAGAAATATATTTTTGAATTCTTGGAGTAAAACCCTCTTGGTCATAGTCAATGTTGTTGTTCAATTGCTCAGTCGTATCCAACTCTTTGTGACCCCTTGGACTGCAGCATAGTGAATGGTACTTTAAATTTGTTATGGTATGTTAACCAAGAGTTTGTTGAGTGTATCTTTCGGTGGCTTCCCTGGTGGCTCAGATGGTAAAGAATCTGCCTGCAGTGCGGAGATCCAGGCTTGATCCTTGGGTCAGGAAGATTCCCTGGAGAAGGCCATGGCAGGACACTCCAGTATTCTTGCCTGGAGAATTCCATGGACAGAGGAGCCTGGTGGGCTATATAAGAGTTGGACACTTTCTGTCTCTTATATTTTTTTTTAACAGTGTGAGACCTTTGGTTTTTTTTTTTTTTCTTTTTGTAAAATGGGATGTATGTTTGAGGACCAGGTGGCTTTTTAGAATGTAGCTCCTAAATTTTTGTCAGTTGAGGCTTTAAAAAATCTATTTAAAATGTACTTGGTTTCATTTATTAATTATGGTCTGTTTTTAATATGTGGTAAACACAGGGTATGGTTTAGCTTTTTTTTTTTTTGCTTTATCTCTTTTTTTTGTTGGTTTTCTTTCTCCTGCCTTTAGTTCACATAGTCTCTGTTTTATCAGTTGAGCCTATGACTTTTGGTTTTATTTTGTTGAGTCACAGTTTCATTGTTTTTCTTCGTTTTTGTTTGGTTCAGTTCTCTTTTTTAATTTTTTTGACAGTCAGTACTTTGAACTCTTTAAACTTTCTTCTTAAATGATACAGAAGTTTGGAAGGTTAAAAAACTTTTTTTTTTAATGGGTACCGGATTTCATTGTTAACAATTTTCAATTATAGAAATATAGAATAAAAGTTCTCGTTACCCATCCATTCTTTCCTTCCTTCCCTCTCTTTCAGAGGGAACCTTTAACAACTTTTTCTATGTTTTTACATATTCAGAAAACATAGGAACTTCTAGTTTATCAACTGAAAGAAAAAGCACAACCTAAAAGCTGAGAATTCTGTTTTATTTGGTGGGTTTTCTGAGGATTTAAGCATGGAGGACTCTCAGATTGATCTAAGGAACTGATTCAAAGAAGTAAGGGAGGAGCCAGAGCTTATAGGAGTTTTGCAGATATCAGAACATGAAAAGGTTCAGTTCAGTCGCCCAGTCATGTCCAACTCTTTGCGACCCCATGAACCGCAGCATTCCAGGCCTTCCTGTCCATCACCAACTCCCGGAGTTTACCCAAACTTGTGTCCATTGAGTCGGTGATGCCATCCAGCCATCTCATCCTCTGTTGTCCCCTTCTCCTCCTGCCCCCAATCCTTCCCAGCATCAGGGTCTTTTCCAGTGAGTCAACTCTTCACATGAGGTGGCCAAAGTATTGAAGTTTCAGCTTCAACATCAGTCCTTCCAATGAACACCCAAGACTGATCTCCCTTAGGATGGACTGGTTGGATCTTCTTGTAGTCCAAGGGATTCTCAAGAGTCTTCTCTAACACCACAGTTCAAAAGCATCAATTCTTCGGCGCTCAGCTTTCTTCATAGTCCAACTCTCACATCCATACATGACTACTGGAAAAACCATAGCCTTGACTCGATGGACCTTTGTTGGCAAAGCAATGTCCCTGCTTTTTAATATGCTATCTAGGTTGGTCATAACTTTCCTTCCAAGGAGTAAGCGTCTTTTAATTTCATGGCTGCAATCACCATCTGCAGTGATTTTGGAGCCCCCAAAAATAAAGTCTGACACTGTTGCCACTGTTTCCCCATCTATTTGCCATGAAGTGATGAGACCAGATGCCATGATCTTAGTTTTCTGAATGTTGAGCTGTGAGCCAACTTTTTACTCTCCTCTTTTTCTTTCATCAAGAGGCTTTTTAGTTCTTCTTCACTTTCTGCCATAAGGGTGGTGTTGTCTGAATATCTGAGGTTATTGATATTTCTCCTAGCAATCTTGATTCCAGCTTGTGCTTCATCCAGCCCAGCATTTCTCATGATGTACTTCTACATATAAGTTAAATAAGCAGGGTCACAATATACAGCCTTGATGTACTTCTTTTCCTATTTGGAACCAGTCTGTTGTTCCCTGTCCAATTCTAACTGTTGTTTCCTGACCTGCATACAGATTTCTCAAGAGACAGATCAGGTTGTCTGGTATTCCCATCTCTTTAAGAATTTTCCACAGTTTATAGTGATCCAAATCAATTAAAGAAAACCAGACATGTCAAGCACTTTTCTATGTATGGGAAAATGTGAGAGTCTGGACTAAATGAAATCGTTTTCTTTGTTATGTACCTTAACTATGTAGGGGCTTCCCTGGTGGCTCAGACAGGAAAGAGTCTGCCTGCATTGCAGGAGACCCGGGTTCGATCCCTGGGTCAGGAAGATCCCCTGGAGAAAGAAATGGCAACCTACTCCATTATTCTTGCCTAAAAAATCCCATGGATGGTGGACCTTGGCGGGCTATAGTCCATGGAGTTGCAGAGTCCTACACAACTGAGCAGGTGACACTTTGCTTTTAACTATCTAGGGCCTATCTCCTGCTTTTTCCATCCTGTATTTATTATGACAGTTCCTGAACTTTTATAAATACAGACAAGAGTACAGACAACATTAGAAGTATTTTAGGGCTTCATTGGTGTCTCAGTGGTAAAGAGTCTGCGTGCCAACGCAGGAGACTCAGGTTCGATACCTAGATCGAGAAGATTCCCTGGAGAAGGAAATGACAACCCACTCTAGTGTTCTTGCCTGGAAAATCCCATGGACACAGGAAGCTGGCAGGGTACAGTCCATGTGGGTAGGGTAGCAAAAGAATTGGATAACAACTTAGTGACTAAACAACAACAGCAATGTATTTGATGAGTTTTTTTAATTAGTTTACCTGCAAGGAAATGTTGAGGTCTATGATTAAAATTATATTTATTTACTTTTTGTATTTCTTCTTGTTTTTTGTTTGTTTGTTTCAATGGGTCTTAGCTGCAGCATGAGAACTCTTAGCTGTGGCCTGTGGGATCTAGTTCCCTGACCAGGAATTGAACCAGGGCCCCCTGCATTGGGAGCAGAAGTCTTAGCCACTGGACCACCAGGGAAGTCCCTCTTCTTGTTTTTTTGATGCTAGCCAAATAAATATTACAGTATTTTTGATGTGCTGTTGTTTCTCAGTGCTTTTTAGATGATAGGTCATGGCTAATAGGTTTTGATTTTAATATATATATAGTGACACATTTGAAATTTCTAGTTGTTTAGGTATATTACTATCTTATTTATCAGTTAATATTTTAGTATTCTTGTCTCTCAAGCTTTGTATTTGAAGCCTATTTTGTCTGCAGATATGGTAAGTGTTTGGTAGTTTCAGATCCTTCAGGTCTTGGAAATACTTTAGTGACCCAAGTATAATTTTCATCTTGCATTTTCTTTATTCAGCAATTTTAAAGCATATCTTTTTAGCCTCATGTATAAATGTCTTCTGTATTCTCAGCTTAGGTTAATATCTTTTTTGTTTTAATATATTTAAAAACGTTTTCTTACACAGAACTACCAGTATTACTTCTAACAAATTAACCAAAACATCTTGATACCATGTAATAAAGTCCATATTCAGATTTCTTCGGTTGTCTCAAAAACATGCAAAGACTCTTTCATTTTTGCTGTCTTTTTAGTTTTTTTGTGTGTGTGTGTGCTTCTCCAAGCTGCCCCCTTTTTGCCATCTTTCTAGATCCTTGATTTTTTAATTTTTTTTATTTATTGTCTTGGTTGCTCTGGGTCTTTGTCGCTGCACACAGGCTTTCCCCTTGTTGCGGAGAAAAAATATGGAATGCTTCACGAACTTGCGTGTCATCCTTGCGCAGGGGCCATGCTAATCTTCTCTGTATCGTTCCAATTTTAGTATATGTGCTGCCAAAGCGAGCACTCTTTTTAGTTTTTATTCTGCAAATTTTTGTAGTTGGTAATCACAGTTCAGCTTTTTTTTTTTCTTTATGTATCATGAACACTTTTGGATGTTTATTTAGTATTCATTTTTTTAATTTAAAGACTTTAAAAGAATAGCAGTCTTAGGTTTACACAAAATAGAAACATACAGAGATTTCGCATAAACCTCCTGCCTCCACATGTACATAGCCTCCCTTGTTATCAACATTCCTCACCAACATGTTCGTACATATGTTATAATGGATGAATGTACATTGATACATCGTAATCACCCAAAGTTCATAGTTTACTTTAGGATTCACTGTTAGTGGTGTTTACTTTGTTTAGACAAATGTATAATGACGTATTTATCATTATAGTGTCATACAGTATATTTTCGCTGCCCTAAAAATCCTCTGTGCTCTGCGTATTCATCCCTCCGTCTCCCAAACCCCTACCACCCACTGATTTTTCAACTGTTTCCGTACAGTTGATTTTCCAAAATGTTAAAGAGCTGGGATTTTACAATATGTAGCCTTTTCAGATTGGCTTGTTTCAGTTAGTTATACATGTTTTATGTTTTCTCCATTTATGTGTTTAAGTTTTCTCCATATCTCCTCATGGCTTGATAACGATTTTTATTGCTGTATAATGTTTTATTGTCTGGTTGTAATACTTATTCATTCAGTTGCTAAAGGACATCTCATTGGCTTCCACATTTTGGCAGTCATGAATAAACCTGCTATAAACATCTGCTTACAGGTTTTTGTGTGGCAAAACTATTCAGATCCTTTTGGTAAATACCAAGTAGTGTTACTGCCAGATCATATATTAAGACTATGTTTAGTTTTCTGAGAAACTGCCAAACTCTTTCAAAGTATCTGCATAACTTTATATTCCTACTAGCAGTGGATGAGAGTACCTGTTGCCCCACAAGCCTTGTTAGCCTTTGCCTTTCTTGTCAGTGTGTTGAATTTGGGCCATTCTAATAGATGTATAGTGATATCCCATTTTAGTTTGCATTTTCCTGTGACTTGACTGGCATGTCTTTTCGTATGCTTGTCGTCTATGTGTCATCTTTGTTGAGATGTCTGTTTAGGTCTCTGGCCCATTTAAAATTTTTTTTTTAATTGAAGTATAGAAGTTCTTTGTGTATTTGGATAACAGTCCTTTCCATCAGTTCAGTCACTCAGTTATGTCCTCCTCTGCGACCCCATGAGCTGCAGCTCTCCAGGCTTCCCTATTCATCACCAGCTCCCAGAGCTTGCTCAAACAGTCCTTTTTACCAGATACTTTTTGTGCAGATATTGTCTCCCAATCTATTGTTCACTCCCTTGACCTTGTCTTATGAAGAAAAGTTTTAGTTTTTTACTTTAATGAAGTCCTACTTAACAGTCATTTCTTTCATGAATATGTGCCTTTGGTGTTGCATCTTAAAAAAACCCCAGTCACTCCAATGATTTTTAGGTTTTCTCCCATGTTATCTTTTTCGGAGCTTTTATATCTTTTATATCTTGCGTTTATATTTGTGATCCATTTTGAGTTAATTTTTATGTAGGATGTAAGGTCTATGTTTAGGGTGCTTTGTTTTGTTTGTTTTGGCCACGTGGCTTGCGGGATTTCAGTTCCCAGACCAGGGTTTGAACCCCAGTCTCAGCATGGAAAGCCTGAAATCCTAACCTCTCAGCCACTAGAGAACTCCCTGTGTTTGTGTATCTAATTGTGTATCAGCTTTGTTATTGAAAACTGCCTTTGCTCCATTGTATTGTCTTTGCTCTTTTGTCAAAGATCAGTTGAGTATATTTACACTGGTCTATTTCTGGGTTATTCTGTTCTGTTGATTTATTTGTTAATTCTTTGGTTAATACTACATTGTCTTGAGGTCTGTAGCCTTATAGTAAGTCTTGAAATTGAGTAGTATCAGTCCTTCACTTTTTGGTTTTTCTTTGATATCATTCATCAGAGTTTTGTAGTTTTGTAGTAGTTTTCCCCATACAGTTCTTTCTCATATTTTGTTTTAAATGAATTTATTTTTCTTTATTTTTGTTGTTAATATAAGTGGTATTATGTTTTTAATTACAAATTCTGTTCACTCCCCATGTATAGGACAGCTAGTGACTTGTGTATGTTAACTTTGTGTCCTGCAACTTTGCCATCATCACTTGTTCTAGGAATTATTTTGTCAGTTCTTTCAGATTTCCTGCATAGATGATGATTTCACCCACAAACAGTTGTATTTTTTTTCCTTCTCAATATGTACACTGTTTATTGTCTTATTGCACTGGATTGAGCTTCAAGGATGATGCTAACAAGTGGTGAGAGGGTATCCTGACCCTATTGGGAAAGTGTTGAGTTTCTCACCAAATCAGTATGATGTTAGCTGTAGGTTTTTCGTAGATGTTGTTTATCAAGTTGAGAAAGTTCCCCTCTATTTTTTACTTATTGAGAATTTTTATAGTGAATGAGTGTTGAATTTTATCAGATGATTTTCCTGCAGCTTTTGATATGGTCACCTGGTTTTTCTTTTTTAGCCTGTTAAATGAGGTGGGTTACACTAACTGATTTTTGAATGTTGAACCAGGCTTGTATACCTGGATTAAGTCTCACTTGGTTGTGTATAATTATTTTTATATATTGTTGGAGTCAGTTTGCTAATATTTTGTTGACAATTTTTACATCCTTGTTCATGAGAGATGCTGGACTATAGTTTTCCTTTTGTCTGTGTTTGTCTCCTTTTAGTATTAGGGTAATGCTGACCTCACAGAATGAATTAGGAATGGTCCTTTTACCACTATTCTGTGAAAGAGAGTGTAGACAATCTCTTCCTTAAATGTTTAGTAGAATTCATCATCGACACATCTGGGGCTGGCGTTTGTTTTGAAAAATTATTATTAATTCAGCCTTCTTAATCGATATAGTCCTATTCAGAGGGTCTGCTTGCCTTTGTGAGTTTTAACAGATTGTCTTTTAGGGAATCAGTCCACTACATCTAGTGGTTATCAAATTTGTGAACATAGTCATTTGTAATACTCTTTTATTCCTTTGATGTCCATGGGATTAGTAGAGGTGGCTTCTTTCATTTCTTATATTTAATAATTTGTGTCTTGCTGTTTTTTAACCTGTGTAGAGACCTATCAATTTACTTGATTTTTCAAAGGACCTGTTTTTGATTTGGTTGGTTTTTGTTTGTGTACTCAGTTTCATTGATTTCTGCTCTAATTTTTAAATTGTTTCTTCTTTTGCTCATTTTGTATTTAATTTTTTCTTTTATAAGTTCTATAAGGTAGAATCTTAGATTATTGATTTTAATTTTTCTTCTTTTCTAATATATGCATTCAGTGTAAAGTTTGCTCTAAGCACTATTTCACCAAATCCCACAAATTTTGTTGTATTTTTGTTTTTCAAATTTCAAAATATTTTAAATTTTCTTAGTTTGTCTTATTTCACTCATGTATTATTTAGAGCTCTGTTTATTATTTTGAGGTTTTCTTGCTATCATCTTTCTGTCATTGATTTCTAGTTTATTTCTGTTGTGTCCTGAAAGCAATTTTTGTATAGTTTCTGTTCTTTTGAATTTGTAAGTTGTTTTTTATGGCACCAGATATGTCTACCTGGTGAATATTCTGTGACCTTGAGAAGAATGTGAATCTTGCTCTTTGTTGGATGAAATAGTCTATCGATATCAATTATAACAGATCCAGTTAGATTGTTGGTGTTGATTAGTTCAACTCTGTTTTTGTTTTCTGACTGCTGGACCTGTCAAATACTGATGTTGGAATGTTGAAGTCTCTGGCTATAACACTGGACTCATCTATTTCTCCTTGTAGTTCTATTGCTTTTGCCTCATGTATTTTGAAATTCTCTTGTGCTCAAACAGTTTACTTTTTTAATTTTTATTTTATTTTTTTGCCACACCTTGAACGTTACACAATCTTATTTCCTTGACCAGATTTCAAACCTGGGGCCTTGCAGTGAATTAACCAAGTCCTAACCAGTGGGCTACCAGAGAATTTCCCAGTTTAAATATTTTTAACATTATCTTGGATAATTGACCTGTTTATCATTATGTGATGTCCCTCTGATAATTTTCCTTGCTTTGAATTTATCTGAAATTAAAATGACTACCACTTTCTTTGATTAGTGGTAACATAGTATACATTTCTCCATCCTTTTATTTTTTTTCCAAAATTGTGATAAAATACACACAGAAGTTACGATCTTAACCATTCACATTGCTGTGTATCCAATCTTCAGAATATTTTCTTCTAGCAAAACTGAAACTCTGTACCCAGTGGACAATAAACTCTTTTTTCCTCTCTGTCCGTAGCCTGGGTAGTTACCATATTACTTTCTGACTCTAAGTCGAGTCATACAGTATTTATCTTTCTGTGATGGATTTCACTTAGCATAATGTCCTCAAGGTGCATCCATGTTGTAGCATATGTCAGATTTCCTTCCTATTTTAGAGCTGGATAATATTCCACTGTATGTATAGACCACATTTTGTTTATCTATTCATCTGCCAGTCAACAGATAGCGTCTACCTTTTGGTTTTTTGAATAATGAGTCAAATCATGAACAAGAGTGCAGATTTTCTTATTTGAGACCCTGTCTCATTTTTCATGAGTATATACCCAGAAGTGGAATTGCTGGATCACATGGTTATTTTGTTTTCAATTTTTTGATGCACCATACTGTTTTCCATTGTGGCTGCACCATTTTATATTCCTGCCAGCAGTGCTCAGAGTTCCAGTTTCTCCACATCCTTGCCAACTCTTGTTATTTCCTTTTTTTTCATAGTGGCCATCTCACTGGATGTGAAGTGATATCTTGTGGTTTTGATTTGCATTTTCCCAATGGTAGTTATGTAGTGATGTTGAGCCTCTTTTTATTTGTTTGATGACCATTTGTATATTGTGTGGAGAAATAATCTGTTCGAGTTCTTTGCCCATATTCAAAATAGGTGGTTTGTTTTTGGTTGTTGAGTTCAAGAGCTCTTTATGTATTTTGGATATTGACAACTTGTCATTTATATGATTTGCAAATATTTTCTCTCATTCCATAGTTGGCCTTTTCACGCTGTTGATTGTATCCTTTGATACAATCCTTTGAGCTTTGATGCTCGGGGCTGGTGCACTGGGATGACCCAGAGAGAGGGAATCGGGAGGGAGGAGGGAGGGGGGTTCTGGAGGGGGAACATATGCATACCCATGGCGGATTCATGTCAATGTATGGCAAAACCAACACAATAAAGTAATTTAAAAAAAAAAAAGAAATTTTTCATCTTGATGTAATCCATTTTAATTTTACTTTTGTTGCCTATGTTTTGGTGTCGTATTCAAGAGGTCATTGACAATTCTGTGTCCCAAAGGTTTTCTTTGTGTTTTGTTTTTTGACTTTCAGTTTTTTCTTCCCTTCATTGCTATTGTATCTGTGTCTTTGTATTTAAAGTGTGAATTTTACAGACAATGTAAAGTTGAATCTTTTTTTATCCACTTCAGTAGTATATTGTATTATTGTATTTATACCACTGACATTTAAGATTATCATTGATTCAGTTCAGTTAGTGCCTACCATATTTTTTAAATGGTTTTCCGTTCCTTGCCTTGTTCTTTCACCTTCCATTCTTTTCTGCCTTTTCTTTCTTTAATTGATTATTTTATATGATTTTGGCTTTTTTCTTTTTAGCATAGCAGCTGTGCTTTTTTAAAAAAGCTTTTCTAGTAGTTACCCTTGAATGTGCCACAGAGACTTACTTAAAAATACTCTCCTGGAAATTCCCTGGTGGCCAGTGGTTCCATGCTTCCACTGCCAGGGTCTTGGGTTCCATCCCTAGTGGGGAACTTAAGATATCCCACAAGCTCTGTGGTACAGCCAAAAAAGGTGCTCTTCCAAATAACACTACATTACTTCATAGGTAGTACATGTTTTATTTGATCTTCATTTATTCCTTTCATAATGCTGTTCCTTTTTTTAAATACATTTCAAGTTTCTGAACTATATCATTACCTTTTCTGAAAAATTTCTTGCAAAGCAGGTCTGCTGGCAACAGATTCCCTCAATTTTTTGTTTGTCTGAAATGTCTTTATTTTTGATTCCTGAGGGATAATTTTGTTATATATTAAAATCTAGGTTTGTGGGACTTTTTTCTTTTTTGAAGTTTATTTTTAATTGAAGGATAATTGCTTCACAATATTATACATATGTCCCCTGCCCTTGAACTTCCCTCTCACCTCCCACCCCTTCCCACCTCTCTAGGTTGTTACAGAGCCGCAGTTTGACTTTCCTGAGTCATACAGCAAATTCTCATTAGTTATCTGTTTTACAGATGGAAGTATATATGCTTCCCTGTTATTATCTTCATTCACCCCACCCTCTCCTTCTCCCGACCCCTCCCATATCCGTAAGTCTGTTGTCTGTGTCTCCCTTGCTGCTCTATACATAGGTTCATCAGTGCCATCTTTCTAGAGTCCCTATATCTACATTAATATATGATGTTTCTTGTTGTTTTTTCCTCTGTCTTACTTCAGTCTGTATAATAGGCTCTAGGTTCATCCACCTCACTAGAACTGACTCAGATGTGTTCTTTTTTTATGGCTGAGTAATATTCCATTGTACATATGTACAGCAGTTTCTTTATCCATTCTTCTGTTGATGGGACATCTAGGTTGCTTCCATGTCCTAGCTGTTGTCCTAGTACTTCAGTGAACATTGGGGTACATGTGCCATTTTGAATTTTGATTTCCTCAAGGTATATGCCTGGTAGTGGGATTGCTGGGTCATATGGTAGTTCTCCCAGTTTTTTGAGGAATCTACATGCTGTCTTCCGTGGTGGCTGTATCAATTTACATTCCCACCAGCAGTGCAAGAGGTTTCCCTTTTCTCCACACTCTCTCCAGCATTTATTGTTTGTGAATTTTTTGACGATGGTCATTCTGACCAGTGTGAGGTAATAATACCTCATTGTAGTTTTGATTTGCATTTCTCTGATAATGAGCGATGTTGCGTATCTTTTCATGTGTCTCTTAGCCACGTGCATGTCTTCTTTGGAGAAATATCTGTTTAGGTCTTTTGCCTGATTTTTGATTGGGTTGTTTATTTATCTGGTATTGGGTTGTATGAGTTGCTTGTAGAATTTGGAAATTAATCCTTTGTCGTTTCATTCGCCGTTATTTTCTCCCAGTCTGAGGGGTGTCTTTTCGCCTTGTTTATAGTTTCCTTTGCTGTGCAAAAGCTTTTATGTTTAATTCTGTCCCACTTGTTTATTTTTGGTTTTATTTCCGTTACTCCATTAGATGGGTCATAGCGGATTTTGCTGTGGTTTATGTCATACAGTGCTCTGCCTATGTTTTCTCTATGAGGTTTATAATTTCTGGGCTTATATTTAGGTCTTTAGTTCATTTTGAGTTTATCTTGTGTGTATGGTATTAGGAAGTGTTGTTTCATTCTTTTACATGTAACTGTCCAGTTCTCCCAGCACCACTTATTGGAGAGCCTGTCTTTTCCGCACCGTATATTCTTGCCTCCTTTGTCAGAGATAAGGTGCCCATAGGTGAATGGGTTTATCTCTGAGTTTTCTCTCTTGTTCCATTGGTTTGTGTTGGTTTGTATTTCTGTTTTTGTGCCAGTACCATACTGCCTGGATGACTGTAGCTTTGTAGTATAGTCTGAAGTTAGGAAAGTTGATTCCTCCAGTTCCATTCTTCTTTCTCAAGATTGCCTTGGCTATTTGGGGTCTTTTGTGTTTCCATAGGAATTGTGAAGTTTTTTGTTCTAGTTCTGTGAAAAATACCATTGGTAGTTTGATAGGGATTGCATTGAATCTGTAGGTTACATTTGGTAGTATAGTCATGTTCACAGTATTGAGTCTTTCTACCCAGGAACATGGAATATCTCCACCTGTTTAAGTTATCTTTGATTTCTTTCATTAGTGTCTTATAGTTTTCTGTATACAGCACTTTTGTCTCGTTAGGTAGGTTTATTCCTAGGTATTTTGTTCTTTTTGTTGTGATGGTAAATGGGATTGATTCCTTAATTTCTGTTTCTGGGTTTTCATTGTTAATGTATAGAAATGCAAGTGCTCTCTGTGTATTGATTTTGTAATCTGTGACTTTACTAAAATCACTGATTAGCTCTAATAAATTTGTGATAGTATCTTTAGAGTTTTCTATGTATAGTATCATGTCATTTGCGTAGAGTGAGAGTTTTACTTGTTCTTTTCCAGTCTGGATTCCTTTTAATTCTTTTTCTTCTCTGATTGCCTTAGCTAGGACTTCTGAAACCTATATTGAATAATAGTGGCAAGAGTCGACACCCTTGTCTTGTTCCTGATCTTAGAGGGAATGCTTTCAGTTTTTCACTGTTGAGAATAATGTTTGCTTGCTGTGGGTTTGTTGTATAGGGCCTTTATTATGTTGAGGTAGGTTCCTTCTGTGCCCATTTTTGGAAGAATTTTTATCATAAATGGGTGCTGGATTTTAGGGGGGTTTTTGTTTAACATATGAAATATATCAGTGTTTTCATGATTTCTAAAGAGAAGTCTAGTCCTCTGTAGGCAAGGTGCCTTATTTCCTTTTGCTTCTTTCAAGATGTTTTCTTTGTTTTGATTTTCTTCAGTTTGAATGTTGTTCTTGCCTTGGAAATCCCATGGACAGAAGAGCCTTGTAGGCTACAGTCCATGGGATCTCAAAGAGTTGAACACGACTTAGCGACTAAACAACAACAACAATACACTTTGGTATCAATTTTGGGGAGATTTAGCTTGGTTTGAACTCTGTTTTCTGAATCTGTGATTTGGTATCTATCATTGATTTAGGGGAATTCTCAGTTATTGCTTCAAATATTTCTTCTTTTCTTCTCCTTCTGGTATTCCCACTACTCTTATTTCAGTTGTGGACATTTATTCTGGCTCACTGATTCTTTCTCCATGTTTAGTACTAACGAGTTTATCAAAAAGCATTTTTTTTATTGTTAGACAATGTTTTTTATTTCTACCATTTACTTTTGATCCTTAGAGTTTCCATCTGTCTCCTTACATTATCTATCTGTTTTGGATGTTGTCAGCTCTTTCTTTTAGTGCACTTAGCATGTTAGTCATAGTTCTAAATTTCCAGTCTAATTCCCACATTTCTGCCATATCTGAATCTGGTTCTGATGCTTGCTCTGCCTTTTTAAACTGTGTTTTTTGTGTTTTAGTATGCCTTGAAATTTTCTTCTTGAAAGTGAAGCACATGTATCTGATAAAAGGAACTATGTAAATAGGCCTTTAATACGAACTTTTATGTTTATCTGGCTAGCGATTAGGCTGTATTTACTATTTGTAGTAGCTATAGGTGTCAGGCTAGAGGGGCTGGAAGATATTGCCCTTCTCTCAGATGGGTTGGACCTGTTAAAACCCCAGTTGATGTTATGCTCTGGCAAAATAGTTTCTCTTGAGGAGGGCAGGCCTTGTTAGGAAGAACCAAATATTCTGGGTTTGTTTCTAAATGAGAAAAAAGGCTTCTTTCTCCCTTCCCTTGCCAGAATCTTGAAAGGAGTTTTCTCTGATCTTGTCTCAGAAAACCTTGTAGGAATCCTGGAGGTAAAACTTCAAAAAAGTGGTAGAGTCTTCTGGAAGTTTTTCACTCTCAAACTTATCCCTACTGTTCCTCCAGCAATGTCAGCTATAATTTAGGTTTTCATTCTTTGGTAATGGTTCAAGCAGAGATGCTTGTGAGCTTGTTCTGGTTTGTTTCTCTTTTTCTGCCCATTTGTCTCTGTTTTGGGGCCAGTGGTTGAGCCTGTAACTTCCAGTCTCTGGATCTAAGAGTAGTTAATTTTCAGTTTGGATATGTATTATTCTCATTCAGGATTTCACCCATTCTAGCCAATTCCACCTTGTTCGTTACATTATCTGTCGTCCTTATATTTAGCTTCTCAGCCCTCTATCATAGCTATCCCATGAGCATTTAAACATACTCCCTAATGGCTATGTCGTGAAGAAAGTCAACCTTCTGCCCTCTTTCTCTGTCCAAACTACTGCTTTGTTTCCACTTCCCCCTTTATAGTCAGTGTTTGGAAGAGCTCTCTCTAATCATTGCTCTTCACTCCCTCACCTTTCATGGACGACAGGTATAATGGGTGCTTTTATCTTTTCACTTTGCAGAGACCTTCCTGCTGCTGTCCATCAGGCTTTTAAAAGTGTTCTGTAACAAAACTTGTATGTGTGTGTCTTTAAAATAATTTTCAGGCAGCACCATAGCCTCTCGTTTATCTCCGATTCATAATTCTTTGTTTTCCTACCTTAAGGGATTCCTACCCACCATTGCAGGTTTCTTGTGTTTTCAGAATTGTGTGTTTACCAGTTTAGGGCTTTCACTGCGGAGAAAATAATGTTTGCTTCTTTTTCTTTATGTAGTCTTAAGAGTGATGTATGTAAAATCTAAAGTCTTTTTGAATTTGTATAGAATAAAAATTCTAAATGATAAAAACTGTGTCATAGTGTAAATGGTGTTTTTGTTTTTAATTGGCAAACAACGGGGCATCCTGTAATTGATGATAGTGAAATAGAAAGTATATGCCATGGCTCCTGTGTCACTTTTGAAATCAGGCTTTGCTGATTATTAGCTTTGTGTGATCTCTTTGTGTCTTAGTTTCCTTATTGGTAGACACATGAAATTATTATGAGGATTAAATGAATTACATATAAGTCAGGATACAGCTTATAAGGTATAGTAGTTGTTATTATTATCAATCTCTCAGCAACATTATCTACTCTTTGAAACATTTTTTTCTTTGGTGCCAGTGATAACAGATTATCCTGAATTTTCCCCTTGCCCACTATATCATCAGCCCAGATCACTCTGAATTTTCAGCTGTCTGCTTGACATTTTGGATTTTTATAGACATCTTTTTTCAGCATGTCCAAAATGGAATTTTTATTTTCTCGCTTCCTCTCTTCTTTTATTTTCTCTTCTTTCTTTCCCTTTTTAATTTTCTCTCTGACTCCTCAATTTCATGTTTCCTCATCTTAGTTGTTTTACCATCCACCCAGTGGAAAATCAAAACAATAAGAGTGATCCTTGTTTCCCTCCTTAAGTTCATACACTTTCAGTATGTAATAACTAAGTCCTATATATTTTACCTCCTTCCTCTCTTAATTCATCTACTTCTCTTCATCTCAGTGAACTTTCTAATCATTCTCACTGGATTCCTAACGTTTTTCTGTGTCTACTTTAATCTCTCTCCAGGCATTTCCCTCCCACTATAGACAAGTTTTAAAAGACCCAAACCTGTTTATCATGCTACAACTGTTTTTCTCACTGTTCTTCATGACCCTGCATAATCTGGCTATTGCCTACTTTTCCTTCCTCATTTCTGCTCTTTTTTTCCCCTGCTTTATTGTGTGTATTTTAGTCACATTGGTGGCTTTTTAATTCCTAAACATGCGAAGTCCTTCTTTGCCTCTGTTTTCTACAGGGTGAACTTCTGCCTGAAATGCTATCATTTGCCTTACCTACATTAATCTTTAATGATGATTTCCTCAGGGAATCTTCTTCATGACTCTCCTAGTATCCTACATTTCTTTTAAAAATTATATAATTTATTTTTTGACTGTGGATTGTGACAACTGATAAACATCTTTTACTGTTGTGATTATGTAAAAAAAATTAATTTGTTGTATAATACCTCAGAATGAACATTTGTTTATGGCTTTAGGTTATGTTAAGAGAACATTGCTGTTGATAATTTGCTTTGCAGATAGTGGGGTAGTCAGTAAATATTCATGAAACTAGTAGGTTCAGAACCTTAATTATTCTGCATCTAGATTGTGTCAAATGTGATGACTACAGTCCAGAAAGTAAAATTTTAATGGCATGCTGTTTTTGTAATTGGAGAGGCTACTACTTCTTGGTTCTCTGGAGCTGCATTGTCCAATACTACACCCACGAGCTAAGTGTGGCAATTTTTCCTTCAAATTAAAAAAAAACAAAAAAACTACTCTTTTGTATAATTCAGTGACTTTTAATATATTCACAGGGTTGTGCAACTATTACCACTATCTAATTCCAGAACATTCTCATCACCCCCAAAAGAATCATTACCCATTAATAGGTTCTTCTCATTTTCCCGTCCTTCCCCATTCCTGTTTCTGTCAATCTGCCTATCACATGTGGCTTTGGAACACTTGAACTGTGGCCATTCCAAATCAAAATGTTTTGTAATTGTAAATTAGACACTGGATCTTGAAGTATTATAAAATGTGAAATGTCTCCGAAATTTTAATGAAATGTTAAAATGATCATTTTTAATATGTTGAAAGTAAATCTTAAAGTTAATTTCTTCTGTTTCCTTTTACTCTTGTTAATGTGATTACTACAAAATTTAAAAATGAGTTTATGGCTCAAAATGGCTTAAAGACTTAAATATAAGACAGGATACTATAAAACTCCTAGAAGAGAACATAGATAAAATGTTCTCTGACATAAATCTTATCAGTGTTTTCTTAGGTCAGTCTCCCAAAGGCAGTAGAAATAAAAGCAAAAACAAAACAAGTGGGAACTGATCAAATTTATAAGCTTGGCACAGCAAAGAAAGCCATAAACAAAGCAAGAAAACCACCTATGGACTCCGAGAAAATATTTGCAAACGATGGAGCTGACAAGGGCTTAATTTCCAAAATATACAAATAGCTCAGTAACAACAACAACAAAAGCAAACCCAATTTTAAAAAATGGGTAGAAAACCTAAAGTAGCAAACAGATTACCATTGGGCACATGGAATGGTCAACATCGTTAATTATTAAGAGAAATACCAAAACTATACTGAAGTATAACCTCTGACCAGTTAGAACTGGCCATCATTTAAAAATCTACAAATTATAAATTTGTAGGAGAGGGTGTGGAGAAAAAGGAACCCTCCCTTATATTACTATTGTGAATGTGAATTCATGCAGTCACAATGGAAAACAGTATGGAGGTTCCTTAAAAAATTGAAAGTGGAGATGCCATATAATCTAACATTCCCATTCCTGAGCATGTATCTAGACAGAACTATTGTACAAAAAGATCCATGAACCCCAGTGTTCATAACAGTACTGTTGGGTTGGCCAAAAATTTGATTCAGTTTTCTGTAAGACGGCTCTAGTAGCGCTTAATTGTCTTTTAAAATATTTTAGATTGTATTGTGACAGTTGTCATATCAGTATGCATTAAAAAAGTCAAAGTTGGTGAATTTTTCTATAGTCATTTTAATATTGAAGATGGAAGAAAAAAGTAACATTTTTAATATATTGTGCTTTATTATTTCAAGAAAGGTAAAAATGCAACTGAAAGAAAAAAAGATTTGTTCAGTGTATGGAGAAGGTGCTGTGACTAATCGAATGTGTCAAAAGTGGCGTGTGAAGATTCTGGCTGAGATTTCTTGCTGCTCAATGATCAGGTAGAGCAGTTGAAGTTGACAGCAATCAAATTAAGGTATTAATTGAGAATAACCAATGTTATGCCAGGCTGGAGATAGCCAATATATTCAGAATACCCAAATCAGGTGTTGAAAATCTTTTGCATCAGCTTGGTTATGGTATTAATTAATCACTTTGGTTTGGGGTATAGTGCAAGTTATGCCAAAAAAAAAAATTTCTTGGCTCTATTTCCACATGCAATTTTCTACTTAAAACATAAGGAAAACATTCCGTTTTTAAAACAAATTGTGACAAGTGGTGAAAAGGGAATACAGTACAATAATGTAAAGCAGAATAGATAGTGGGGCAGGTGAAATGAACTACCACCAAACACATTAAAAGCCAGTCTTCATCCAAAGAAGGTGATGTATATAGTAGGATTGGAAAGGGAGTCTTCTAGTATGAGCTCCTTCTGGACAAATGATTAATTCCAACTTGTACTTCTCCCACTGAGACCAACTGAAACCAGCACTCAGCAGAAGTGTCTGAAATTAGTTAACATAAAACGCATAATCTTTCATCAGACTGATGCAAGACTGTACATTTCTTTGTTGACCAGGCAATTTATTTTGGTCTTTACTAAATTCTCTTAATAAATATTACAGTTCCCTGAGACTGTAAAAAGCACCTGGAAGTTTTTGTTCAGAAAGATAAAAAGTTTTGGGAAGATGGTATTATGAAGCTGCCTGAAAAATGGCAGAAGGTAGTGAAACAAAATGGTGAATGCGTTGTTCAGTAAAGTTCTTGGTGAAGACAAAAAACGTCTTTTATTTTTACTTAAAAACTGAAGGCACTTTTTAGCCAACCCAGTATTTACAATAGGGAAGACTTGGAAGTAGCCTTGATGTCCATCAACAGATGAATGGATAAAAGAGATGTGAGATACATACATGTATACATACACACCCATGATTGACTACTACTTAGTCATTAAAAGAATGAAATAATGCCATTTGCAGCAACATGGATAGACCTAGAGATTATCATACTAAGTGAAGTCAGAGAAATATCATTTGATACCACTTACAGGTGGGACCTAAAAAAAAAAAATGTTACAAATGTTGAATTCTCTGGTGGTCAAATGGTTAGGACTCTACGCTTTCATTGAGGAGACCGAAGTTCATCCCTTATTGGGGAACTAAGATCCCACAACATGCATAGCGTGGCCAAAAAAGAAAAAAGCAAATGAACTTATTTACAAAATAAAAACAAACTTACAGATATAGTGTACAAACTTACAGTTATCAAAAGGGGAGGTGGATAAATTGGGAGTTTGGGATTAGTAGATAAGCTGCTGCATATAAAAAGATAAAACAAAATCGTACCATTTAACACAGGTAATAACTATGTTAAATATCTTGTAATAAGCCACAATGGGACAGAATATGAAAAAATATATATGTATAGCTGGATGATTTTGCTGTATACCAGAAGCTAGCACAACATTATAAACCAATTATATACCTCAATTTAAAAAAATACAGTCACTTATGAAAAACTGGAAAAAAGTAAAGTACATTTGTGGTTTATGTTATATTCTATTGGACAGATTTTGGTCTAGAATTTGCTTTTTGTAAGTACCACTAATGCATTCCATGGCCTCAATTTCTCATTTT
The DNA here is from genome assembly GCA_007570785.1 of Antilocapra americana. Taxonomy (NCBI): domain Eukaryota; kingdom Metazoa; phylum Chordata; class Mammalia; order Artiodactyla; family Antilocapridae; genus Antilocapra; species Antilocapra americana. Next base: position 13,098,508 of record ML662436.1, on the reverse strand, counting down.
TCTTAGTTTCTTAGTTTTTCTAGTTTCTTAGTTTCTATATCAGCCCTGCTTTGGAAATATGACATGTCCTAAACTTTAGGTTTTTAATTGCTTAGAAGTTAGAAATCTTTTTTCTTGAGCCCTGGAATAGTAGGAAAAACATTAAGTTATTTATATTAAATTATGAGAAAATAATGGCAACTGTTAAATCTTTTAAGCCTCATTTCCAACAAATAAGGAAGCATTGAGTTTTACATTTATTTACGTGATAGTAATAACCAGTGTTCCTGAATCTTGGTAATTGTGGTTTGTCTAGGGAACAAACTAACTTTTTTAAACAGCATATGAGAATTATCAGTAACTTCAGGGGTCATTTAGAATTATATTTGCTTATCTGAAATTTGTATTTAAATTGTATTTTAGAAAACTTTTCCCAGAATAAATAGAAGAGAGGCTAATGTGAATAATTATCCCTTTAATGTACAGTTTCAAAGCTCCAGCATCATCATCAAAAGTCAACATATTGCAGTGTTAAGTGGCTACTATATATTTAAGCATTTACTGTTTGGCTGGCATTATCAGTACTGTATTCATTAAATCCCCCATGAACTGTATATGGTAGGTCCTATTATAAACTCAGTTGACTGAGGATGAAACTGAGGTACAGAGTGGGTATTTAACTTGCTGAGTCAGGTTGCTAATGAGTTTTAAACAGGTTAAACAAAAGTAGCTTTATACTTGGTGCTTTTGTGATAAAGTCTTTCCATTTTTAGTTTTTCACAGGAGAATGTAAGCTCCAAGTGGGCAATGGGTTGGTTTTATTACTTAGTTGTTTCACTGACATTTAAGATATATGTAGTAGATCCCAGAAAGTATTTGAAGGAATTTTGTGATTTTGATGATGTCAGTTCATCAAGAGACTTGGTTTTGAGAATCTTCTAGAATTGCTTTAAATTTGCACTGTTGCTTATTAGCAGTAATGTTCGTTAATACACCACTTCCAGATTAACTTCAGTATTATGTACTGTTTTGCATACTTCATGCATGTTATATCAATAAAATAGTTTATGTAAAAATTGTTTCTTAGGAGCTGTGGCTTCTTTTCATCTCTTTTCCTTTTATGTGTTGGAAATGTATTGGAGCCACAAGGAAAAATCAAGACAACTAGAGGTTCCACTGTGCGTTTAGATGAATTGGGAGAAGAAAGTATAGTAAAGCACCTTCCGGCTGTCCTCAGAAAAACTGTATGATGATAGCATCATTCTTTAAGGTTTTATCCAAAAGCCTCAGCTTTTGGTTGTTTTGTTTTGTTCATTGAAATTTAGAAACATGTTATTTTATTTTTAGAAATTACAGTGTCCGTTCTTAGTGTGAAAACAGGCCTGTGAAATAAATTTTATAAAACAGAGCTTGAAATCAAAGGTTTTTGTAATTAAGATTTTTAGGGGAAGGGTATGTGTGCTACTTCTATCCAGGAAATTTTCATTTAATTCTGCAGTATATTCTCATTTTATAATAAAATTGAGTTAGGTGGTAAGGGACTTACCTGAATTAACATCACAAGTAAGCGGCAGAACTGGAAATTAACTCCTTTCTACCTGAATCCAAAAGCTATGATTTTTAAAAATATTGTCTGTCATTTTGCTATTTTCTGTCTTTCTCACTTATAGTTCTGAGTCTTAAAGTGGGATTTTAAGTTAGTTTGTATGAACAGTGGTCTTGGAGTTTTGGATTGTGAAATACTGGATGTTTGCATTAGAGTATGAATGTAATAAAGAATAATTGGCATGATAAAAAAGTTAAGCTGTGAAAAATCTTCATCTTTTAACTTTTCATAAAAACCCACTCTAGAACACCGAGTACTTCTTTATAATGGGATTCATCATGGTGACGTATTTTCTTGAGCTTCTGTAGTAACATTTTATGCACAAAGTTTTCTTTCCCTGGAATGAAAAAAAAGACCCATTTTTCTCTGAAGTTATATAATTTGGGGGGAAATGAGGACAGAAATAAGGACAGAGGTATGACAATGATTCTTTAGCATTTTACTGATCAGACAGTTGGCAATCTGCAGGGCAACTTTTCTAATTTGTTACTGCTTTCTACCCTCCCCCAAACTTTAGTGTAAGAGTATCCTTTAGTATCCTGTGGTTTTGGGTTATTTACTTCTTTGGGGGAAGCAGATATTGTGGGGTGCTGTGGAGAGCTTTGAAAGCATTCATGATTTCAAAGATCCGTTTACTCTTGTTTTCCTTAGAAGTCTTAGGGGAGAAAAATAGATGTCTGTAAGTTACACTTTTGGCTTCTTAAATTGGTCAGTGAACATCTAATACCTCTGATTTTCTTTTTAACATTCTTCATTCCTGTACTTACTCAACAAAGTATTTTACCATTACTGAAATTGTACATTTTTGTTCTCTTCTTCAGATACCAAAGATGATAATGAATGGCTTTTTTTTTTTTTTTAGGGCATAGGAAGAAGTTCCCTATTATGCATATTTATAATTAAATCTGATTTGGGATAAAATTATCTTCAGAAAAATAGGAGATACTTTAATCTCAAGTGCAGAAATGGTTGTGAAACTAATTTTAGTTAAAATGCATAAATAAGATTTTTAACCCTATATTCTTATTAAAGATAAGATAAAAGTCACATAAAGTCTTTAAAATTTGGGTTTAAAGTTATATTTTTTCTGTATTTAACATTCAATACTAAACTGTTTGGGAAAAGTGAAAATGATGGTATCTTCTTTGGGGATGGGGGCAGTTAAGGACCTTAAAATAATTCTTTCATTTTTCCATCCAGTAAGCAAGATTAAGAGGTATGTTCAAAAGCAAAAATTTTCTTTTGAAATCTTATGGGGCTCTCTTTTGTAAGAGTATATGTGTCACTTAGGTATAAAGTCTGAAGTACAAAGTAAGGTGTTGTTTAGTTGTTAAGTTGTAGCTGACTCATTGCGACCCCAGGGATTATAGCCTGTCAGGCTTCTCATGTCCATGAGATTTCCCAGGCAAGAATACTGGAGTGGGTTGCTGTTTCCTTCTCCAGGGACTTTTTCCGACCCAGGGATCGAACTTGAGTCTCCTGCTTGGCAGGTGGATTCTTTACCATATGGGAAGCCCCACAAAATAACTAAATGTAGATAAATATAAAAATCCTAACCAAATAATCAAAACTTGTATTTTGAGGAATTATGGTTTTAAAAATTGAGGAAAGGGGAGGATTGTTGTGTTAGGTGAAAAGACCAGTAAGATACTAGTGAAGGGTGCAAAATCTTAAGTCAAGAGCCCGTTTGCAAGCAGACACATGTGACCACTGAAGTGAATCCCACTGGAGGGTTTTCTGAATCACAATCATTATTTACTATGAGAATGGATTGTTAAAGGTCATTGAGAGATTGAGGTGATAAGATTGATATGACAATACTTTGAGAAAGGTACAAAATATAGTAGATGTAGATAAATATAGTATAAATATTATAATACTTTTTTGAAAAGTAAGTAATTGCCACTGAAGTAAACTAAGCAGAAAAACAGATTGAGGAAGGCATTGGAAGATTCTAGTGAGGCATTTAGGCTTCAGGAAATTGGAAAGGGATATTAACTAGACACTTAGGGCTTTTATCATCCTGCTTGATGGTGTGATATTTTCAGTTAACCCACACACCTAGAAATTTAAATGAGAGCATATAGCCTAAATGAGTTATAATGACCCTTAATTTTCTGTCTGTCTTGAACCCATGTAGCCCAGGGTATCAAATGGCAATGTTCATCTATAGATGAATAGAATTATCGCTTTGGATCTAACACACATGAATTTGGCAGGTATAAAATAGGTGTTAGCTAGTTTTCTCTAAACATCCCTGTAAAGTCAACAGGACATTGTACTATTATTCAGAGTGGTGTTATGTCGTTAAAATTGCAGTTAAATTTTGTTAGTGTTTTTAAGTATTCTTCAGATTGGCTCATTACATTCTTGAAAATCACAGAATATTATTTTTAGTAGAGTAGATAAGCTTATGAAAGAAGGGGTTTCAAAAAATTTTTATAGATAATACTTTAATAAAAATAGGTTTTTTCCTTGCTGATATAACTAACATTTATTTTCTGTTTATTTTTAAGACGAGCAAAAATCAAATTAAAGTAGATCTTGTAGATGAGAATTTTACAGAATTAAGAGGAGAAATAGCAGGACCTCCAGACACACCATATGAAGGCAAGTACTTTTTTTTGTATCCAAATATTGTGCATATTAGAACTTACCTGAAACACTATATCAGAATAATCTTAAGCATTTATAAACTACATGGAAGGTAACTTCATTTGGCTTAAGGATATATACAGCAGTTTTTAAATAATAAATTTAGATACTTACCTAGACTGATTTTTCTTACTGAATTTTAGCTAACTTTTTTCTTTTCCCAAAACAGATCTAGTAGAGCTAAGCTACAGGTGATATTGTGTTAGAATTTAACAGTGTAGAATTAAATTTACATCTAGCATGTTAAACCTTTAACTTAATGAACTCTCAGTTACCCTTCATATGGTATCTGTAACAAACTTTGTCTTAAATTTCTGACTTATGTTTATTTTTATAAAGCAAAGTTCCTCTTCCTTGTTTGTCATTCAGCATGTAATTCACTCATATGTCTTTATACAGGCTGTATTCCAAATATTTAATTGTATTTATTCAGGAAAGCTTTAAGTGATCATTTCAAGGCATATAGAAAAGTATACTTGAGACCATGGAATTGGGGTGGTAAGACACAGAAAGAAGCTTTATAAGCTTTTTATTCACTCATTAGGCAGATCTTCAGTAGTGAATATTATTTTATATTTGTGTTTATATGGCATAGCCAAGATTCTTGCTTATAATAGGCATTCACATATTTGATAGAAGTCATGTAATATTAGTTTGTAGTAGTAGCATTTATTGAGTTCTTACTTATTAGAAGTTTATGTATCTTTTCTCATTCAGTCCTTAAAACATATCTTATGAGGTAAGTATGGTTATCACTGTTTCATAGATGAAGAAACTTAAGCTCAGGAAAGTTAAGTAAACATCAGGAAAGATGTTTAAGACATCTAAGCCACACAGCTGGGATTTGAGTCCCTAATAGCCTTTTGACTCCAAAGCCTTTTTTTCTGATCACTTTCTGCTCTTGAATAAATCAGGATTGATTAAATGTTGGAAGAGGTGATGATGTCTCTTCTGAATGTAGTGGTTCTATAATTCTGTAATGAATAGTAACTTAAAGTTTTTCAGAAAAATTCAGCGTTCTAGACTATTTTTCTGTTTTCATTTGCATTTTTAAAGGCCCTAAAATATCCTTATCACATTCTACCAAATTTTAAATGATATAATTTTATTTGTTGTTTTATAGTTCGTATGAGCTATTTCTAGACTTAATTTTTTATAGTGCTTCCTATATACCAGGCCTCATCTGGATTCTTTCATGAATGGCTATTCATGTAGTCCTTTTGACAATTGTTAGATGGAGAAGAGATCTTGAGTTATCTTACAAAAATTAGGTTCATCCTTAGTAACAGATGTTGTGTATGATATACTAGCTTCTTCTGAAGGCATACATTATAAATATTCTTGAATTACTTTTTTTAGGTTGTTTAGATGTGTTTTTAAAAGATAATAGGGCAGTAACATTATCACCCTGGAGCTCTTCCAGTAAATTTATAAACAAGAGAGCTCCTGAGCTAGACAAGAGAGTTTGTTACCTTCTTAGCAACTCTTAATAAAGGTACATGAAGTTTTAAAAAGTTGGACAAAACACACTTACTTGCAGGATGATTAAGTTATAACTATACCACATTCATTGGTTAGAAACAAGCTTGATCATTTTTAAGTGCTTATTCTGCTGCTGCCACTGAGACATTAATGTTTGATAACATTAGTTTTAATATACTTCTTGAAGTAGATTAATTGTATTCTTATAAAACTATTGAAGAGAAGTTCATTTTGTTTAAGAAAAGCATGAGTTGAGGGCATTAGCTTAGATACTTTTTTTTGCAACATGAATGAGATAAAATATTTTGATAATGTGTATCTCAGGGCTCTTGCTAAATTTTGAGGGTTTTTTTTTTTTTAATCTCAATAGCTAAGGCAAAAGTTTACATGGGAATGTTAAAATTGTTAATAGCCATCATTAAGAAATCAGGCAGCTGTTTTATGTAGGGTAGAAAGGAATCAGATTGAGTTAAAATAATCATGTTATTGTATATGTTACTGAGTTTTCTTCTTTTGCCTCAATGGCTCAGTGGCAAGGGAACAATTTAGTTCTTAAGCCTTTCTCCCTAAGAACTGTTTTAAATTTACAAAATCATTCTTGATATTTAAAAAAAAAAAATCTCACTGCTACCCCATTTTCCCTTTGGACTAAGTTAAATTTAAAGATTATAGATGTTTAATATTAAAAGCTATTCTTCAAGAAGTAAATATTTTATAATGAAAACTGTTATGATAGTAATATAGTTACTGGATATTATAAAGCTCTCTTAGTTGTGTTGTTTTGATATATATCAAATAATGTTGCAGTTAATGCTGTATTGATTATATATTGAAGTTGTCAAATAATGCAAGACAGAGCATACTAACAGCATATGAAGTAGAAATAGGATTTGGGGGACTCTAGGGCCCAGCATTATTTCTGTAGTATTTCAGGGCTCTCATACTGCTCCTAAGAGATTGTTTTGGACATTCAAGAAGGAAAAGCTTTATATGAAAGGTTATAGAGACAATAATTTACAATTTAATGGAAAAAAGTAAAGTTCATAGGAAGGAATAAGAAGACTATACATATTACTCAGGCCAGATTTATTATACTTATATTTGAAGCTAACATTTATAACTCTGAACATAAAGTTACCTCTGTATACACAAAAATTTCCTGAGGTCCTCTTCTCTTACCTTTCTTTTTCTTTTGTTTCTTTTGACTTCTTTACTTCCTGTTTCACTGCTGTCATGTGCTCTGTGCTTCAGGCATCTAATTCTACTTGTATATCAGTCAGTCTGAGATTCTGTTAAAAAGAATAAGCAAGAAAAGAAGAATTGGAACCAAAAAGGATGAAGAAAGTGGTATCAAGTGAATTACTCTTTTTATTCTCAAATCCACATTCATTTATTCCTAACAGTGAAGGAAGTGAAAGATATACTGAGGATTGAGTGTATAGAATTTTGAAATCGATAGTGATCCTAGTGCACAGTTACTATTTGTATTTTATTACTTTTTATTATGGAAGACTTCAGATACATACAGAAGGCAAATAGTATAATGAAACTGCCATGTACTCATCAGCCAGCATTAATAACTTACCAATTCATGGACAATCTTTGATCTAATTCATCACTTGATTATTTGAAGCAAATCCAAGACGTAGTATTATATATAATTATTTCACTGGCACAGTTTTTTGTTGTATTTTGGAATGGTAAATACTCTATGTTAATGGAATATAAAATTTTAGAATTAGAGTTTCTTAGAGTTAGGACTCAAATCCAGTCTGAAGTCCAAGGCAAGACTCCCCTTTCAGAGTTTCCTGAGGAGCAGTTATCCTCCCTTTTAATATCTTAGTATGGAAAGCTAAATAAACTTTTTTTAAAAAAAAATACCCTGTTTAGCTGCTAGTTGCTCACGATAACTTCATACACAATCTCTTTGTAAAGTTTTTCATTTTATATACCTATTTAGAGGAAGAGAGTATGTTTTTGTCTTTGTGCCCACCTCTTGTCTTACTGTTGAATTTTGTTTTTTAAATTTTAACAAGAAATATTGGCATTTAATGTCCCAAATAAAAGTTTGGGACAGTTTCACATTTGAGAGAACCAATTTGATGCAGATTTTTTCAGTTTATGGCATAATGTGTGTATCTTTATTCTCTATCTTCTGTGCCTTTATACTTCCCTACCTTCTTTCTTTTCCTTTTTTTCTTTCCATTTTTTTTGTCTTATTTAGCGGCTTTTATCAGTGTGGACTAAAGGAAGCAAAAGCAGATAGAACCTGTACTCCGTAATTGTTCCAGTGAAGTCTTTGGCGTTGGATTGTCTATAGATTTAATGTATTCATCCATCTCTAGTCCGATTATTCACTGATAAGCTAATATCAGTTGTATAAAATGGGTATTCTGTATGCTCTAAGTGACCTTTAAATTAAAAACTAGTACTTTTGTATATTTCCTTTTTGGGTTTCAACTTAAAGTGAATCTGTTGTAATTGAATATAAAATCGTATATGTTTTGAAAAGTCCTAGCACTATATTTGGCTTCACATGTTTGAGGCAAGCAACATTCTTAACTTTCTGTTTTCTCCATTTTTTAGGAGGAAGATATCAACTAGAGATTAAAATACCAGAAACATATCCATTTAATCCCCCTAAGGTATTGTAAGCCCATTTTTATGCATGAACTGTATTTCTTGGTTCATTTAATTAATATATACTTAAGTATTTATTAAAGTTAACAGATTTTTTTGTGTATGTGTTTGCTGTGTAAGTTTGATGTGGACAAGATTTCAGGTAATGGCAAATGATTTGCTTCTGGAATTAAAGTGAAAAGCAAGCTTACTTAGAGGCAACTAGTAATGTGTTTAGACAGGAACAAGATAAAGTTCTAGGTCTGGAAAAACTTGCAGTGTCCCAAATTTAGAGAATGTTATACAAATTTTTATTTGCCTCAAAGAAATATATATATATATATTTTTAAGGGAATAGTGTATTCTGGGTTTATTCAACATTTACTTGAATGCTTTGTGCCAGTATAGCAATAAATAAAGCTTTTACTGCCCTTGCTGTCAGGGAGCTCATGTTCTAGTGGGATGAAAAAATGAACAAATCACTGCAATTGTGACAAATGTTAAAAAAGGAAACAAAATAATCTAGGATTATGTATAACAAGTTAAACTAAGCTAAACTTACATTTTTACTGAACTGCTTCCTTTACGTCTTTACTTTTGTTATCATCACCATTTTAGTTTAGGCTTTCAGCTTTATTACTTCCCCTATTTTGCTTGTTGCTTAATCAGTGTTTAATTTTTACCACTACTGTTCATTCTTTGTAGTGCTGTACTGTAAATCTTCCTGAAGTGCATTTTTTTTATCATGATTCGTTTCTTCTCTTTCCTTAATAATTTAAACTCCTTATAGAGACAGGCATTTAAAATCTACTATAACCTGACTCTGGTCTTTTCCATCCTAATCTTCTGCCGCTTTCACCCACAACATTGGTTTCATTTTCCAGCCTAGATTATTTGCTGTTTGTGTAATGCTTATTCTTTCACACTTTCCTGTCATTTTCACTTGAAATGACTAGCATTATCCAGTGCTAGTTTTCTTTTGAGGTCTGGGTAAAGTTATCACTTTCTCCATTAAGCTATGCCTGTCAAAATGTTTCTCCCTTTACTCTCAATAGCATTTTGTATAACTTATATAGTACTAACATAGTTACAGTACGAATTAATGTATTGTATTATTTGGGGACATGTGTCTTTCACTAGCTTTTGTGTTCCTGAGGTCAAAGACCATGTCTTAATACACCTTTGTATTTTCTGTGATTACTAAAAGCATAGTGTCCCTTGAGCATATGATATTAGTCTTTCCAGAATTCATTCACTCAGCCTACTGGTTGTCCCCTGTTTAAGAATAGACAGGGTAATGGAAGTTGCAGGGTAAAGTTGTGTCACCTACCATTGTGAGGTGCCTGTTTCTCTGTTACATATGTTCATCTGTTTTCTGGTATGCCTGATTGATTTTTAAAATTGTGGTAAGTAAACATAAAACTTATTATCTTAACCAATAAGCACTGCATTTTATTTATCCATTGATGGGCAATTTGATTGTTCTTACCTTTCAAACCTGATTGATTTTTTTCCCCCTCCTGTTATAAAAGTAGTTTGTATTTGTTGTAGAAATTTGAATGGTGATGTATTTCTTTAAAAAGAACATCTTTTCAGTATGACCACTTAGACGTGACCACTCTTAAACTTTCATTTTATATCTGTGACATAATATCCTCATCTTAGTCACCCTCTACTAGGTAATCTTAATTGTCAGTATTATCATTAAAATAAAATAAGTAGTAGTCTCTTTAGTTTATATCAATTGTACGATACTATAGGTTTAAGAAAAGATTTTAAAATGTCTTTGAGATAAGGATGACCTCCAAGCCTAAAAAATAATTTTTTAATGGAAATGAGGGAAGGAAGGAAAGATCTCAAAAGAGACTGCTCTCAAACACTGTTTTTACTATTAAGTTAAAAAAGAAACGTGCCACTATATATTTACTATTAAGGTGTCGCTTGCATTGTGCTAAGAATTTTATATGCCTTCCTAAGACAGTCTTAATGAATGAGGGAACTGAGGCTTAGAGGTCAAATAGAAACTAGATTTGTAAGGCCCACTGTGCTCTACTTCCTTGAGCCTAATGAGAAAGGAGTAAGGGCAGAATCTCTGATACAATGAATGTGTCTCTACCAAGAATAATTACCCATAGTTCAGATCTTACAGCATTTGACAGACTTTTTGATCTTAGGCAGGTTGTCTAAGGTGTTTCCTCATTTGTAAAATCCTTTTGAAGGAGTAGTCCATTTAAAAAATAGTATTTCAATAATTCTGTGAAACATTTTTTCACATTTTTAGTATCTCTCAGATCAGGGTATATATTTTAGTGGATGAGATAATTTAATTGGCCCAGTTGTTTTCTTTCTCATGGTATATAAAATAATGGTGTATTGAGTACTTGATGGTACCTGTGGTTCAGTAAAATATAGTACTTAAAACAACACACTGTAAATATTAGCCAGCATTATTTTTTACCGAAAAACATGATGGTTAGAAGCAATGAAGTAGGTGGCATTCCCATATATGCGTGTTTTCAGGTTCTAGAGCCTCTTCTGTCTTTATCAAGGGGAGTACTAACCTTTCCTTTCATACAACACATAGCATTTCTAGATATCTACTCAACAGAAATGAAAATGTGTCCATACAACAGCTTGTACACAAGTGTTCATACCAGCACTAACTCATAACTGCCAAAAAGTGGAAGCTCTCTAAATGTCCATCGACTTAATGGAAAAATTAAATGTGGTGTATTTATCACGTCTGTTTATAATGATTAACGTGCTGATATGTGCTCTAAGATAGATGAACTTTGAAAACATCATCCTAAATGAAAAAGCCAGGCATAAAAAACCACACATTGTATAATGTCATTTACACGAACATTGGAAGAGGAAAATCATAGAGAAAAAACAGTAATTTGTTGTGGTTGCTTATGGCTGGAGGAATATGAAGGAATGGGGAGTGACTCCTGGTGGTTACATAATTCTTTTTGAGGTGTTGAAATGGTCAAAAATTATATTTTGGTGGCGGTTGCACAACTCTGTGAATATCCTTACCTCCAAGAAGTTGTGCACTTTAAATGAGGATGGATTATTGTCTCAATAAAAGTGTTTATTTCCCTCTGTTGTTTTCATTCGGTTACTAAGTTGTGTTTGACTCTTTGTAACCCCATGGGCTGCAGCATGCCAGGCTTCCCTGTCCTTCACTGTCTCCTGGAATTTGACGTTTGCTCAAACTCAAGTCAGTTGAGTTGATGCCATCCAACCATCTCAACCTCTGCCACCCTCTTCTCCTCCTGCCCTCAATCTTTCTGAGCGTCTGAGTCTTGAGTCAGTTCTTTGCATCAGGTGGCCCAATATTGGAGCTTCAGCTTCAGCATCAGTCCTTCTGATGCATATTCAGTGTTGGGTTTCCTTTACAATTGAGGGGTTTGTTCTTTGTATTGTCCAAGGGACTCTGAAGTCTTCTGCAGCACCACAACTCAAAAGCATTGATTCTTCGGCACTCAGCCTTCTTTATGGTCCAACTCTCCCATCTGTGCATGATTACCGGAAAAGCCATAGCTGTGACTATATGGACACGGACCATATATGGACAATATGGATTTTGTCTCTGCTTTTTGATAGGCCGTCTAGGCTTGTCCTAGCTTTTCTTCCAAGGAGCAAGAATCTTTTAATTTAATGGCTGCAGTCAACATCTGCAGTGATTTTGAAGCCCACAAAGATAAAATCTGCCACTGTTTCCCCTTTTTCTCCATTTGCACCAAATGATGGGACCAGATGCCATGATCTTAGTTTTTTGAATGTTGAATTTTAAGGCAGCTTTCTCACTCTTCTCTTTCACCCTCATTAAGATGCTTTTTAGTTCCTTTTTGCTTTCTGCCAATAGAGTTGAATCATCTGCATATCTGAGGTTGTTGATATTTCTCTTGGCAGTCTTGATTCCAGCTTGATTCATACAGTCTGGCATTTTGCATGATGTACTTTGCATGAAAGTTAAATAAGCAGGGTGGCAATATGTAGCCTTGACAAACTCCTTTCCCAATTTTGAACCAGTCCATTGTGTGTCCAGTTCTGCTGTTTCTTGAGCTGCATACAGGTTTCTTGGGACACGAGTAAGGTGGTCTGATATTCTCATGTCTTTAAGAATTTTCCACAGTTTGTTGTGATCCACAAAGTCGAAGGCTTTAGCCTAGTTAGTGAAGCAGAGATAGGTGTTTTTCTGGAATTCCCTTTCCCTGTGATCCAACAGATGCTAGCAATTGGATCTCCAGTTACTCTGCCTTTTCTAAATCCAGCTTGTGCATCTGGAAGTTCTCGGTTCACATACTGCCGAAGCCTAGCTTGAAGGAATTTGAGAATTTCCTTGCTAGCATGTGAAAGGAGTGCAGTTGTACAGTAGTTTGAACATTCTTTGGCATTGCCTTTCTTTGGGATTGGAATGAAAATTGATCTTTTCCGGTCCTGTGGCCATTGCTGAGTTTTCCAAATTTGCTGGTATATTGAATGAGGCACTTTAACAGCATCGTATTTTCCTATTTGAAATAGTTCAGCTGGAATTTCATCACCTCTGCTGGCTTTGTTCATAGTAATGCTTCCTGAAGCCCAATTGACTTTACACTCCAGGATGTCTGGTCATAGGTTTTAAGACCTTTTTTGTGTAGTTCTTCTGTGTATTCTTGCCACCTTTTTTAAATCTTATCTGCTTGTTAGGTCCTTGTTGTTTTTGTCCTTTATTGTGCCTGTCTTTGCATGAAATGTTCCCTTGGCATCTCTCATTTTCTTGAAGGGATCTCTAATCTTTCCCATTCTGTTGTTTTCATATATTTCTTTTCATTGTTCAGTTAAGAATCTCTCCTTGCCATTCTCTGGAACTCTACATTCAGTTGAGTATGTCTTTCTCTTTCTCTTTTTTGCCTTTCACTTCTCTTCTTTTCTCAGCTATTTGTAAGGCCTCCTCAGACAACTATTTTGTGTTGTTGCCTTTCTTTTTCTTTGGGATGGCTTTAGTCACTGCCTCCTGTGCAATATTACAAACCTCTGTCCATAGTTCTTCAGGCCCTCTGTCTACAGATCTAATTCTTTGAATCTATTTGTCACTTCCAGGGTGTAATCATAAAGGATTTGATTTAGATCATACCTGAATGGCCTAGTGGTTTTCCCTGTGTTCTTCAATTTTACAATAAGGAGCTCATGATTTGAGCCACATTCAGCTCCAGGGATTGTTTTTGCTGTGTGGAGCTTCTCCATCTTTGACTGAGAAGAATATAATCAATCTGATTTCAGTATTGACCATCTGGTGATGTCCCATGTAATAAATCCAGAGTGATGTCATAGTCCTAGCTCTGTTTTAGGCACTTGATTAATTATTTCATTTAATCTTTGAAATCATTATTTTAACCCTTCCTCTTTCCACCATTTTTAGAAAAATTAGAAAAATAGACTAAAAATATAAGAACTGAGGTCTGTCTGATTTTGCTACTGTTGATAGCTCATGTTGCTTTTCAGGCCACTACTATCTTAATTCCAGTCATACCATATTGAGGTAGCTTCAAGATTGAGAAAAGTCTTCCTTCAGTCAGCCCAAATTTGCTTTCCTTTGGCTTCAACCAGTTGTAGTTGGAATTTAGTATCATTTAGTATCATTTTAAATATGGTCCTCCTCTAAGCTTTTGTGGTAAATGCTAATTAATGTATGATCAATATGTTCTGGATACTTCCTATATTAAATTTGAATTTTTACTGCTTGGTAAATATAATGGAAAGAGTGGGGAATAATTGTATAAATTTCTTGCATACTTATGTTCACATATGTTTAATATGTAGCCTCAGGTTTCATTTTTTCTTTTAATCATCATCTTACATGTCTTGGATGCTTGTCAAACTTTTCTCCAGAAGTCTTTTTTAAAAAAATAATTTAGTTTTGGTTGTGCTGGGTCTTCTGTTGCTTTGCGAGGCCTTTCTCTAGTTGGTGAGAGGGGGCTTCTCACTGTGGTGGCTTCTCTTGTGGAGCATGTGGAGCTCAGGCTTCAGGAGTTGTGGCACTCAAGCACAGTAGGTTTAGCATGTGGCACTTGGTAGCTGCTGCTTATGGGCTTATTTACTCCAGGCATGTGGAATCTTCCTGGACCAGGGATCAAACCTGTGTCCGCTGCATTAGTAGGTAGATTCTTATCCTCTGTGCCACCAAGCAAGTCCCTCAGATTTAATTTTAAACTTTATGAGGTTAAAGTATTAAAGTTTAACTGTTAAATTTTCAATGCTGTGCAGCTAAAATTGCACCAGATTGAAAGCTTACATTGATTTATTTTAACATGGTCACAGAGAAGTTCCTGCTCTTTTTTTTTTTTTTTTTTGCAATAAACTATTGACCTTAAGAGCAGAAGGTTTACTTCTGGACAGAGAAGATATATCTTTGAGTCAGCTGAATATAATGTAGAAGGAATTTGATTCAGTGCATACTTAAAAGTAAATTGTAATATATAATCTATTAATGAAAAACTCATTAAATTATGAAAACTAGCTCAGTGCTGTCCATGGCACTCTTGAAAGTCTTCTCCAGCACCACAATTCAAAGCCATCAATCAGTTCTTAAGTGCTTAACCTTCAGCACATGGTCCGACTCTCATGTTCCTACATGACTATTGGAAAAGCCATAGCTTTGATTATACGGATCTTTGTCGGCAAAATAATGTCTTTGCTTTTTAATATACTATCTCGGTTTGTCATAGCTTTTCTTCCAAAGAACAAGAGTCTTTTAGTTTTGTGGCTGCAGTCACAGGGAGCTCTACTTGGTACTCTAAATACCCAAAGGATTGGGGTGGGGTGGGGAGGGAGGGAGCATGAGTCGAGAGGGAGAGGATGTGTGCATACTTATGGCTCATTCATGCTGTTGTACAGAAGAAATCAACACAGATTGTACAGCAGTTATCCTCCAATTTAAAAAAAAAGTGTGGAAGACCACACAACTACTTACAGGACAGTTATGTCTGTACTAGCAGATAATGGAGTGGCCTTGAAAATTAGTCTCTTTATTATTATCTCCAAATTCAGAGTTACTTGTTCCTAATTGTAGATTGTAGTACAAAGAAATAAAGTTTAATAATTTCACATGTTAATAATAGCATGCATATTAGTTTTCATGTAGAGTCTACTAAGAATCATGTTCTCAAGATTCTTTAAAAAGCAAGATACAATTCACACATCCTTAGATCATCAGCCTAAATCATAAACCTTTTGACATCTTCAGTAGTAGATGTTTAAAATTCTGTTTTCCTTGGGACTTTCCTGGTGGTCCAGGGCTTAAGACTCTGAGCTCCCACTGCATGGGGCACAGGTTTGTTCCCTGGCAGAGGAACTAAGATCCTGCATCCCGTGTGGGTGTGGCCAACCAAAAAGGAGAAGAAATTTTCTTTTTTTCTAATCTTGTTGAAAACATTGAAAGTCAAAATACTTTGCTGTCCTTGTGTTACTGAAATTGTGGCTTATTGGTATCTCATATCATTATAAAGCTTTGAACTCAAATGGTAGAAATTATGGTGTGAGTATCATGCTTATATCCATTACCAAGAAATGTTTTTTGTACATGAGCCCTATATACCTGTCTTATTTGATCTTCACTATATTTGACAAGGAGAATGTTTAGCCTTTTTTTTTTAAATTTTTTTTTTACGAATTTTGTTTTTATTTTTTATTTATTTTTTTAAAATGTTCTTTACTTTATTGTGTTGGTTTTGCCATACAATGACACGACACTGCCATGGATTTACATATGCTCCCCCTCCAGAACCCCCCTCCCTCCTCCCTCCCTGTTTAGCCTTTTAATAACAAGTTTGTCTTAGTGTTAATCGTATATTTATTCAGTGTGAGGCACTTCAGATGCTTGGAATGCTTTACTAAGCGAATAGACATCATGCATTTTAGGGAAGACTAGGCAAATGTGGAAGAGATTAGAGAAGTGTGATCAGTACTGTGACATAGAAAAGTGCAGAGTGCTATGGCATCAGGTGAATGAGAGTTGTTACGGAAGTTGAAACTTGGAGAATCAGTATGAGTTAGCCAGAAGAGGATTTTAAGGTTTGTTATTGGAAGAAATGTATGAAGGCCCTGAGGCAAATAGGACTTGTTGAGCACTTGCTTTGAATGTGGGCTGAAAGTGAGGTTTGAGAGGTAGGCTAGAATGGGTTTGAATGTGGGCTTACATAAAGGAAATGAGAAGTCCTTAAGGGACCTTAAGTGAGTAGTGTCATGAATCTGGTTTGTTTTAAAGAGCTCTCTGGTTTCATTGTAGGAAATGGATTAGAGGGAACAAATTGAAAACAGTAAAGTCAGTAAACTGTTGAGTAAGCCAGGTGCATAGTGATAGTCTCCTTTAAGGAAATGGTGTTCTGTGGATGGAAAGAAGTGTAGGTATCAGTGAAAGCAGTAGGTGTTAATTTTTTAAGATTTATAAAAGAACTAGGAGTGGAAAGTCTCCATTAGTTTTAGGTATTTTGAGGTCATTGGTGACTTAAAGTGCTTTTTCCGATAGTACATATGTTAGTGAGTATGTGGGAAATTAGGGACAGATAGCATAGACAAATCACAAGAAGCAGAAGCATAAATATTTTAGCTTCTTTCCATAAATAGATTTGGAGCATACATTGATGAATTAATTGTTGTAAGGTACTTTTAGTTTGGCTTGTAGTAATCTATTAAGTGTTAAAGAATTTTGACTTAGGTGACTATCATATACATGTCAAATAAAACCCTCCTTCCTCTTCTATTCCTCCTCCAGAAGCTCTTAAGTAAGAGCTGATGAACTCTATTTCATTTCAGAGTTAGCATTTTCACTTGTTGATTTCTTGTTCTTTCATGCTAAGACAAACGGGTATATTTAGAATCTGAGATTAGATTATGTGAGTTTGTATTTTCTATTGCTAATTATTTGATATTGAGTAAATTTCTTAGACTTTAAGCCTCAGTACCTGGCAAATAATAGTAGACCTTTAAGTGTTATATTTTTGTAAAGTATTTGCCAAAAAATGCTACAGAAAAATCAGAAGCAGTCTTGCAATCACCTACTACATCTGTTTTCACGTATTGGTTTTGCTTTTTCCTTCAAACCTATTCTACACCCTTTGTCACTAAAAAGTTGTCATTTGCTATCTATATTGACTTTATGTACTACCTAAATACATCTTAATTCGTGTTAAATTTCTCATAACATCTAACACTATGCTAGGTAAGTTATAAACACCTTATAGTTAATTGGTGGGTTTCTTTGAGCATTTATTAAAAAGAATGTATGTCATTCACAGCATTCAACTTACTGAATGCTTTTGTCTTCTACACCCATCCCTTGACCTAGTCAAAATGATGTAATGTTAAGTATGGGCTTTTTTTTTTTTTTTAACTTGAGGATTTCTCTTTTTCGAAGTTTTACTTAAACTATGTGGTTGTTTTTTTTTTTTTCCTGTTACTTAAAAACTCAAATGTGCTTTATATTCTAGGTCCGGTTTATCACTAAAATATGGCATCCTAATATTAGTTCCGTCACAGGGGCTATTTGTTTGGATATCCTGAAAGATCAATGGTAAGAGATTTTTAATTCATGTTCAAGCCTCATATGATTCTAAGTCTGTTAGAGTGTTATAATATGTACTTGGCCTCAAAGCATAAGCATATTATACTTTCTATTATTTGGGAAATAAATTTAAAAACTTGATGGAATCTCTCAAGTACATTAGAGAAAATATGTTATAATTGAAATTGGAATCTATATTTAAATAGTGGTTTATTAGCAAATGTCAGATGGCTAACTTTACATCTTGAAAAGTCTTGGATTTTGTTTGTTTTGATGATTTTCATTTTTTGCTGTCTTTGGAAGATTTTTATGAAGGACAGAATTGAGGTAGTCAGCTCTGACTTGGGTGGAGTGTAGGCACCAAAATGTTACAAGTTACGCTAATTGAACACGATTAAGGTTCCAAAATTCTATGAAGTACCACCTTTATAGGTGGTGTCTTCATCTGTACAGTGCTTTCACATATTTTGTCTGATTTCTTAGCAGCCTAGTGTTTAACCATTAGGTTAAAATTGTGGCCATTTACTTAACCTGTGTGGTCTTGAGTAAATTACCTGGTCTTTATGCCTTTATTTCCTTATCTGAAAAAAAAATGAGATTAATACCTATTTCATAGGGCTATTGAGAAGGTTAAATGAGTTGTTTTATGTATTTCTTAGAGTAAAGCCTGGGAATACAGATTGAAATTCAGACGAGATAAAAAGTCATTGGAGTGGAAGAAAACAAGTTATGTGTTTAATTTGTCAAGAAAGGGAAAGAATGGAAGCTGAATAAGATAAAACAGGAATGACAACATTTAGCATATGGGTCAGTTGGTATATTTAGAAACTGGATGAATAGACAAGAGTTGCTGATTTTGTTTTTCCATTCTGATAGCACATCTGAGTAGCCTCTTCCTCAGTAGATCATCTCTTGAGATCCAGTTCCTTGATCTGTATTCCATACTGTTAAACATTGAACATAATGGAACAGACCTAACTGTTTTTTGTGATTCTTTTGATTTGTAACTATAATTTGTTGAATTTCTATGCCTCCATGTTTTTATCTTTAAAGTCATCTCACAGGTCCCTTGTAGCTCTTATTGTTCAGTGATATTAATGAAAATTTGCAGTGTTAGAGACATTGTCCTTTTTTTCAGTTGCTTGCCAGGATATCAGTTCTTCTGTTCTCCCCTTCCTTTTCTCACTCCCAGACTTAACTCGTTCCTGCCTGATCTCCTGAGCTTTTGCACATGATAATACCTCAGGGCTAAGTCATGGCCTCTGCTTCTTTCCATCTATACTCACTTTCTTGGTGAGCTCATCTGATTTAATAACTTCAGCATTTATGTACTAGCAACCCACAAATTTATCTTTTCTGAACTCCAGGCATAGCACCTATACTTGACTATGTAATAGACATCTCAAACTTAAAACATGTTGAAACTGAACTGTTGATAATATTTTCCCAACCCAAAACTTATTTCTGCTCCATCTTAAGTTTTGGCAGCTACATCCTTACAGTTGCTAAGGCCAAACCTCACTGTGATGCTTCTTTCTTTCTTTGGTACCCTTATACTCCATATGCAAATCCTGTTATTGAAACCAACAGCGTTTTATTAGTAGTCTGTTACTACTACCGTGGTCCAAGTTGCATTGCCTCTTGCCTGGATGATTGCAGTAGCCTGTCTCTCTGCTTTTAGCTTTAGTCAGGCTATTCTTAGCAGACAGAATGAAACCTCTGCCTCTTTGAAAACAAAATTCCACACTAAAATTTTTCACTGTCTTCTCTTTTTGCTGAGTTAGCCAGCAGTACTACCACTTCTGATTATCTTCCTATAAATAGTTGAAAGATTATGGTATATATAGAGACAGAAAACTTGAATTTTTGTATCAGAACACTTTTGTCAGCTATTCCCATTTTCAGAGGCAGGTCAAATAGCTGAATTTGGTCTTTTTTCGTGTCTATATCGTTCAAATAATAAAAGGTATCAGAGACATCAGATAAAATAAGGGAAATTGGATATCCATGGGTTTCCTGGCCCTATCCCATCACACCAGCTTTATTGAGGTAATAGACCTTCCGTGGATTTGTAAATGTCAATTTTTAGGCTAATTTGGAATAGTTATGTTAGAAAACAGTTTGTTAATCTAAATCTTTTATTAGTACATGTGAATGGTGATTTACCTTTAATATTTGATGACACATATTAGTATGGTTTATTTCTTAACTTCATAACATAACCCTACATGCAAACTATTTTCTAATGTTTTTCCCCTGACACCCCTTATGACTAAAGGTGTCTGTTTACCTGTGGAAGGAAATGACAACACAAAAAAATAGCACTCATTGATACAGACATGTTTAAAAGACATGAACAGGCAGAGAATATTTGGGTGGTTGATAAGTTGTGCTCAGCACTGTTAGTCATCAGGGAAGGGCAAATTAAAATCCTAGTTAGATAGTGGTGGTGGATTAGTCACTAAGTCACATCTGACTCTTTGCAAACCCATGGACTATAGCCCACCTGGCTTCTCTGGCCATAGGATTTTCCAGGCAAGAATACTAGAGTGAATTACCATTTCCCTCTCCAGAGGAACTTCCAGACCCGGGGATCAAACCCAGGTCTTCTGCACTGCAGGCGGATTCTTGATGGACTGAGCCAGCAAGGAAGCCCATGATACCACTACACACTTGTAAATGGTTTTTATGCATTGCTGGTAATAATGTGGTTCAGCCACTCAGCCAGCTCTACCTGCCAAGGCATGTACCTTCAATATGGCATAACAGTTCTACTCCTCAGCATTATATGCAAGAGAAATCTGAGAGAAATGAGTGCATATGTCCACCAGAAGACTTGTACAAGAATATTCATAGCAGATTTATTCAAACTGCAAGTAACCCAAATGTCTATAAGCAAGAGAATGGCTATATAATGGATTGATCATACATACACTGAAACACTACATAGCAGTAAGGAAAAAAGGCGTGTTCATGTTGACACAATAACATGAATGATTCTCATAGACATGTTCAGTGACAAAAGCTAGACACAAAGGAGTACATACTGTATGATTTCATTTTATGAAATTCAAGATGAGTCAAAACTAATTTTGGGTGATAGAAACTATGACAGCGATGGGGATAAGTAAGGGTCGTGAGTAAGAGGGGCAAGAGGGAGGCTTTTTGAGTGCTGGAAATACTCTATATTTTTATCTAGATGGTGATTGCTATGAATGTGTACAAATATAAAAATTCATCTAGCTGTCAGGCAGTTTACTCTTAGTATACCTTAACAAAAAATTACAACAAAAAAGCTGCCATTCTCTTTTAAGTAGATGCTCTTTAGGTAGCATTCACTGTTTTGAATGAAAATAGATTATTTATTGATGGTCTTCTGGAAGACCTTTGACAGACAAGTTAGTCAGTAATACAAACAATTCAGTGCTTTTTATTGTACATATTAAAGGCCCCACCTAGTCGATATGAATGAATATTTAATTAGCCATATTAACTGTACTTATTGAAGTTTGAGATCTGAGCAAAGTTAATTTACTGAAGATAGTTTTATAAGGTAATCAGTCATCAGTTCAGTTGCTCAGTTGTGTCCGACTCTTTTCGATCCCATGTACTGCAGCACACCAGGCTTCCCTGACCATTACCAACTCCCGAAGCTTGCTCAAACTCATGTCCATTGAGTCAGTGATGCCATCCAACCATCTCATCCTCTTTCACCCCCCGCTTCTGCCTTCAGTCTTTCCCAGCATCCAGGTCTTTTGCATTGAGTCAGTTCTTTGTATCAGGTGACCAAAGTATTCGAGTTTCAGCTTGCTCATATCCACTGATTAAAATTAGCTAACACATTTTGAAGTTTCATACTCCTGCTTGGCTGTTAGGATTTGTTTTTAATAGATTTATTCTAATGTTACACATTATATGCTAAAAATTTCAAAGTTATCAGTAGCATGAATTTAATCAGTGCTTTGTGAAAAGAAAAATAAATGAAACTAAAGATTGTATTTTTAGTTGTATATTTTTTCACATTACCAAGTTTAGATTCAAAATTTCATGTAGAGCAGTCAAAAAATGTACACATATCTTTATACCATTAAAGATCTTATAGTTTTTATTGTATTTAGGGCCAGAAGAGTAAGTTGTGTTTTAATGTTAATTTTATTACAACTAATTTTGAAAAAATTGTTGTTTACATTGATTTTGTGTTCAACTTTTAAGAACTTTGCATTTAAGTTTCATTTTAAACCAATTATTCTTAATGGTTTATTAATACCTCCCCAGCATTTATTATGAAAGTTTTCAAACATATAGGAGACTTAAAACTTTTCTCATCGAGATTGTTATGAATTAAATCCAGTTACAACTCTAGATTTTCTTTCAGTTTTAAGAACAAACTGTCCCTTTGCATTCCCACCAACAGTGTACAGGATTCCAATTGCTCCACATCCTCGCCAACAAATGTTATTTTCTGTTTTTTAATAGTAAACCGGCCAAATGGATATGAGGTAGTATGTGAGGTTTGGTTTTTTGTTGTTAGCGAGTTGTAGGAGTTCTTATATATATAATTCTTGTATAGTTGTATATAGTTCTTGTACATAATTCCCTTGTCAGATGTATGATTTTGTAAATATTTTCTCCCCATTGTGTGAGTTACCTTTCACTATCGATTATACTCACTGCATAGGGAGATTTATTTTAAAACTTTTTTTTCTTTACATAGGAGTTCTTAATTTTGGTGTAGTTGTAGACTGGTTTTTCCATTTTTCATTTTGTCACCTGTGCCTTTGCCTGCCCTTTGATGCTGGAAATCATAGCATGCTGCGCTGTCATGGAGCTTTCACCCACGTTTTGCCTTCTAAGAGCTGTATAATGAGTTTTAGTCTTGGGAGTTCCCTGGCAGCCCACTAGTTAGAACTCACTGTTTTTACTGCTGGGTGTGGGTTTGATCCCTGGCTGGGGAATTAAGATCCCACAAGCCAGGCACAGGAGCCAAAAACCTTTAGTCTTAGGTTTAGGACTTTGATCCATTTTGAACTGGTTTTTTTTTTTTTTCCTGGTTTTTCAAAAATTGAAGAATGGTTAACATGTTGTTAGTTTCACATGTACAATAAAGTGATTCAGTTGTATATACATATTCTTTTTCTGATTCTTTTCCATTGTAGATTATTACAAGATATTGAGCATAGATAGTTCTCTTTTAATTTTTATATAGGATATAAGGCAAGGTGAGGGCTTTTAAAACACAACTTCAAGAAACTTTTTTGAAGTGTAATTGACCTTAAATTACACACATTAAAAATATACAGTTTGATAAGTTTAGACACATAATACACCCATGAAGCTGTCACAAATCAAGATAGCGAACATAACCAACATACTCCAAAGTTTTCTAGGGGGTTCCTTTGTAATTGCTTCTTCCAGACTTCCTGCTCCCCCATCTCCCAGCAACCATTTATCTGCTGTCACTATAGATTAGTTTGCATTTTATGGAGTTTAATATAAATGACAGTTCCAACAGCAAGAACTATTTGTATTGTAATTTTTCTCTAATAAACTATAGACCTATGTTTGTGACACTGATTTTATTTTAGTGTAAGTATGCACTGAAGCAGTATTTCTCAGAAATTAACTTGCATCAGAATCACTTGGAGTATCTGTTAAACCACACAAGAGGTTCTAATTCAGTAGATCTGGGATGAGGCTAAGAATTTTCATTTCTTACAAGTTCCTAGGTGATACTGATGCTACTGTTTGAAGAAACCTGTATGAGACACATTTTGTTAAGAAATTTGTTGCTGATAATAAATTAACTTTCCTAAGCATCTGGGATGGTACTATTTATATGACCATTCTTAGGGAAATTGAAACAATACTTAATTTTCTCCTCTTATTAAAATGGAGAACCCAGTTGTAAAAGACTGGTTTGGAATTATCTAATGTGTGGTGAAAATGGACATGTTGTTTAATGATCTTTTGCATGTAAAATAGTTCACTGTTACGTTATATCAGTATTGTATTCAGAAATACTTTTATAGTAAGTAGTCAAATAATTTTTTAACAGAAATGCTCAGAATCCTTTCTGATTAGGTAGGCAGCATTTTCTAGATAGATATTTGCTTTATAAACATTTAGAAGCATGAATATTAAGCAAAAAGCTTTCTTTTTTCAGAATGTTATGGAGTGATTTATTTCCTTTCATTCTTCATTTAAAATCTTTTATTGTCGTTACTAAGTTACAAGTGTACAGTATAGTGATTTGCAATTTTTAAAGGTTGTACTCCATTTGTAGTTGTTATAAAATATTGGCTATATTACTATTGAGTGCTTAGTTGTGTCCGATGCTTTGCGACCCCATGGACTTTAGCCTGCCAGGCTCCTCTGTCCATGAAATTTGTTGTACAATACATCCATCTAGCTTATTTTATACTTAATAATTTATACTTCTTACATCCCTGTGCTTCCCTGGTGGCTCAGATGATCGAGTATCATGCAGTACAGGAGACCCAGGTTCAATCCTGGGTTCAGGAAGATACCCTGGAGAAGGGAATGTCTGCTCATTCCAGTGTTCTTGCCTGGAGAATTCCATGGACAGAGGAGCCTAGTGGGCTACAGTTTATGGGGTCACAAAGAGTCAGACACAACTGAGTAACTAACACTAACACATCCCTACCCCTGTATTGCCCCTCCCTTCTCTTCTTTCCCACTGCTAACCACTAGTTTTTATTTTTTTGTTACAGTCACTGGTTTGTTTTATTTTTTAGATTACACACTTAAGTGCTATTATATTTTTTCTTGTCTGATATGTCACTTAAGCATAATGCAATTTTATACTTTTCTTGAAAGTAAAGGATATTTGCTTGATGGTATCTTGTTTTTAGAGTTACACAGAAAGGAAGTTTCACATGTTACTTTGTCACTCTAAGTTTATGTCTAGAGAAGTGGATAGAAAGTTAAGCCAGTAGATAAAGCAGACCAGAATGTTGGCAACAATAATGGGGGCAGGGGTCGGGGAGTGGGAGCTAAGCCAGTTAAAGGCAATTTGAGCTATCTTAAGAAACGGAAAGATTTACTTGTTTTAAAATATATATATATTTGTATATTATGTATATATTGTTTTAATATATATATGTAGGCAGATATATAATTATAACTTTCTAAGACTTAATTATATGATTGAGATAAAAATCTTTTTTTAGCTCCAGTAGTTTTCATATTTATTCAGAAAACATCTATTTTGTTTTTGTCATGCAAACTGTTTTCAACTGGGATATCTTCCTGTTTTGAATTTTAGGGCAGCAGCAATGACTCTGCGCACGGTATTGTTGTCATTACAAGCACTGCTGGCAGCTGCAGAACCTGATGATCCACAAGATGCAGTAGTAGCAAATCAGGTAAGATAGTTACTTTTGAAAGACTTCCTTATCTATGAGTCTTTAGTGGTTTGCCATGTTATAAGCATATGTCTATTGAAACTAAATCTGGAAATGGTTTCCTTTCTTGCTGTGAGATTGTTATATTACATATAATAGTGAAAACCTAATTTAGTGATTTTTTTAACATAGTAGTTTAATTGAGTGTATTAAATAAACCCAGTACAGCCAGTTGCTTTTTTCTAACATTGTGCCATTTTCAAGAATTACACAGTGAAGACCCCTTTGTCTGCCTACTGTCTTGATTCTTTGATTAATGTTTTACTTCATGTGTGTATCCATTTGTCTCTTAATTCAGTGATGATCCTTCCCTGATGATACTGTTAATCAGCTCCAGCTGTGGCACTGAAATGGCATGGTGAAGGTTATCAAGGATCTTGTAGTTGCCAAATGGAATAAATATTTTTCAGTTCTGGTCTTTGATTTCCAAGGCAGAGGTTAGCAAAGTACAGCCAAACTGGCTATTTTTGTAAATAACATTTTATTGAAACACCA
Source organism: Antilocapra americana (assembly GCA_007570785.1). NCBI lineage: Eukaryota > Metazoa > Chordata > Mammalia > Artiodactyla > Antilocapridae > Antilocapra > Antilocapra americana. The sequence goes on along the minus strand of ML662436.1, from coordinate 13,072,701 downwards.
CCATTTGTTACAGCTACAAGTGGCAGAATTGAATAATTATGACAGGGACCACACAGTGTGAAAGCCTGAATAATTATTATAAGAAAGTTTGCCAGCTCCTACTCTAAACCATTAGGATTTATTGAGCCTTCTAGGGTTTTTTTTTTTAACCCACAAGTTCATCTCTTGATTTCTCTTCCTGTCTTTGTAGTTGTGGTTGTTCCCTCTTAGTTCTTACGATTACTCCCTCGCCCCCTTTTTATTTTTGGCCATGTTGCCCACCATCTAAAATCTTAGTTCCCCAACCAGGAATGGAAGCTTTGTCCCTGCAATGGAAGTGTGGAGTCCTAATCATTGGGCTGCCAGGGAATTCCATCTCCTCTCTTTTAAATACAGTTCCTCAGTTCTTATTACATCCTTTCTTTTGCTTTCCATTTTATCCTCTCATTTGGATGATCATATCCACACTGATGTTGCCACCTGTATGTTGATAACAGTAGTCAGGCTTGACCTTTGTCCTAAACCCAAAAACCTGTTTGGAACCAGATAGCTCTATATGAATATCTCATGGGTACCTTAGTACGACATTCCCATACCTGAAGGCAGAATCTTAAACCCTTCTATAGACAGCTTGTTTATATATCCAAGTCACAGATATGGAGTACTTCTCTGTGTCTCCTTTTCTCTTATATCTCAATATCTCTGTCATAATACTTCTCTAATTGCTTTAGTTCACATGTTTAAAAATTCTCATTTGACTGCTCTGATGGAATTTCCTACCTCAGCCTCTTTTCCTTCCCTTTTAGAACACTGATAGCAGTTAGCTTTATAAAGTTCAGATCCTATTTCATTTTACTATTAAAAACCTATTAGTAGCTCTGCTGTCACCTACTTGGTAAGTCCAAATTGTTTAGTTTGAAAAGTTCCTCCATGATTTGAACTATCTCCTAAATTCTTACTGTTCCTCAAACTCACGCTGTTCAAAATTATCATTACTACATGTCATTTCACCCAATCTGTCATGTTTCCTGCCTAAGAAAACTTTTCCTCTTACAAACTACTTCCTTTCCTTTGAAAAACGGTTCACTCTTTATTTTATGTATATTCTTGCTAATATATCCTACAATTATTTGTCATAGAGTGCTTAGAATTATGGTTTAACATGTTTTATATGTCCTGTTATTTCATTTTTGATAGTCAGAAGCATGGCTTGAGCCTCAGCTTTGAGTTTCTGTTGAGTTCTGAGCCTCAAAGGTTGAGAATAGACTCAATTTTCTTTTGACTCTGTTGGGTCATCTGATTATTTCCTTGTTAATAATGGTAGAAACTAGATTTATTAGTGTATAGAAATACTCAATGTGTATAAAACATCTTAAATTTTAAAGTGAATTTAATATTTTAAATTTATAATTTGCTTTATTAAGTAATGGTAGTCTGAGAATACTTGAGAATAAATGTACCTCTTCCAATGCATATGAAAAATCCTAAATTTTAAAAAGTGTTCTGTTGTGAGTTCATAATTAGAACATGTGCTATAAGTTAGGACTGCACATCAGGTTTCCTTAAATTGCTACATTATGCAGCTCTAACAAAACAGCCAGCTTTCCTTGTATTCTAGTCCGAGCTGTGATTAATACAAAAAGTGGTCACATTTACTAGTTACTATCCACTTAATTTTAGAAGCTAGTAATTCTGTTTATCTGTGTAATGTTTGCCACTGCACAATGATTAGAAGCATCTCTAATAACTCCATTTAGTGTTAGTTCTACTACTTTGTTGAAATTGGAGATTAAAGTTGATAAATGTTGTGTATATATTTTTTTTTCTTTCATCAGTGCAGCTTGTGAATTGCAGGTTCACATTAAACAGTCTTTTCTTCAGTGACATAGTTTGTTTGCTATGGAAAGTGAATCAGTCACATTTAAAAAATCTAATCTACATTTATTTAGAAAAATCAGGTTTTTCGGCAGTTAAGAGATGAGTTCCTATTTTGAATACTATAACTGCATTGTCATATCAATCAATTTTTCCCCCCATATAGTACAAACAAAATCCTGAAATGTTCAAACAGACAGCTCGACTTTGGGCACATGTGTATGCTGGAGCACCAGTTTCTAGTCCAGAGTACACCAAAAAAATAGAAAACCTATGTGCTATGGGCTTTGATAGGGTAAGTACGTAAAGGCATGTTGATTTTTATTTGTTAAATTATTGTTGCAAGTCCTTGGCTGACAAAAGTGGCTCAGCAGTACTTTAAATCTAATTTTGATAAGCAAACTTTGTTATTAAAACTAGTAATTTTTTTTTTAACTTTGGCTAGTTCCGGTCGTTGATTTTATTTTATTTTAAAAAATAATCTTATTTATTTATTTTTGGCTGTGCTGGGTCTTCATTGTTGCTCAGGCTTTTTCTCTAGTTAGAGCAAGCTGGGGCTGCTCTCCAGCTGTGGCATGCAGGCTGCTTGGTGTGCTGGCTTCTCTTGCTGCGGCCCATGGGCTCAGTAGTTGTGACCCCTGGGACGTAGAGCACAGGTTCAGTAATAGTGGCACGTGGCTCTGTTGCTTCACTGCATGTGGGATCTTCCCAGACCAGGAGTCAAACCTGTGTCTTCTGCATTGGCAGGCGGATTCTTTTCTTCTGAGCCACCAAAGAAGCTCTAGTCATTGGTTTTAGAGTTTCTAATGCACTACAAGTGCAAGGTAACTTAAAAATGAAGAAACAAGGTGTGGTTTCTTAATATAAAGATAGTGAGTGGTATGGTGTTTTTAAAATATTTCCCTGAGATTTTATTTTGTCTCCTTTTCTTTTCTACAGAATGCGGTAATAGTGGCCTTGTCGTCAAAATCATGGGATGTAGAGACTGCAACAGAATTGCTTCTGAGTAACTGAAACATAAAGAGAGATGCCGATATAGTCAAGCTTGCCCCTTCTTGGAGGAGCATCAACATCTGTTATTTTTAGGATTCTGCATAGATTTCTTTTAAACTGGCATTCTTGCCTAATGATGTTATCTAGGCACCATTGGAGACTGAAAAAAATCCCTGCTCTGTAAATAAAGCTAATTAAACGTCTGTGTAAATTTAAAAAGGGGAAATACTTTAATTTTTTTCTTACTTAATAGTGTAAAAATTCTTTTGAGCTAAGCTAAAACCATGGAGAAAACATGCTACTTTAGTGTTTAGCAGTATACCAAGACTAGCAAGAGTTTGCTTCAGGATTTCATTGAATAATTAAGATAATATTTTGAGTGTGTCAGGGCCATTCAAATTGTTGGTGTTGCATCACAGCTACCTTAACTGTTTTTAACATGGATCCTCTGTGCCTGTGAATTTACTTGCATGCTTGTACTTGACTTCTTAGGATGGGTAGCTGAAAAGACCACCATTTTAAGCACTTGAGAATTCTTCAATATGAGATTTATCCAGAAATGAAGATGGTGACCTAGTCAGAGCCTTTTTTGTCCTTGTCTGCAGACTGGGACATCATATCTGTTTTTCCCCTCTTTCCACACACAGCTAATATTCTAATATTAAATTTCTTTATATTTGGTGGGGAAATGTGCTGAAAGACAGTAGTATCCCTTGCTCATCCATTTGGAATGCTTTGTCACAGTTCTCCACTCTTAAAACTTTCCTATATAAGTAAATACTGTTGTAAAAATGGAGCGGCCAATTTTGTTTCTTTTTTTTTGTAAAAACAGTAAATACTTGATGTTGCAGTATTCCCAGATTAAATGAAAAGAACCCAGCTTAATTTTTCAGTGAATTTAACGTCTATTTTTAAACTGATGAAATTTTTCTTTGAGAACTTGCAAGGATGAAATCAACTGCAGTTTTTTTAGCCTGATTTTGGCTTTATAGAGATTGCTTGCACTTCCCCCTATTAACACATGAAAGCTGTGTTGGTGTTTTACTGTACATACTTCAGATGCACATAGGAATAGAAGTGTGTTATAAATCTAGCTTTCTTTATGATGTTTCTGATAATATGAGAATTGAAAACTTTACCTTCTCTTGTACATAGTCAGACTTTCTATACGTATTAAAGTTACACTTCACTCTAAGTTCAAAGTTTGAAAATTATTAGTTTTGCAAGCTCTAACACTAATGTGAACATTTTATGAAGGGTGAAATGGGTTTGTGTAGGCAGTTCTATACATAGAAACACAGCTCTTATTAAATATTCAGGACCAATGCAAAAATAACAAAAATGTAATGGAATCTGAATGAATTAAAGTAAGGCTATATATGGAAAGTCATATTATAAAAGGTTTGCTTTCTTCAAGTGTTATTTATCCTAAATTATAATGGTTAAGTGTTTGGAAAATAGTTTTGAACCGTAAAATTCAGCATAATTTCATTTGACTTCTCAGTAATCTTAGAAGCAATAAAAAGAACCATTATTAAATATATTGTAATGTTAAGATGTGAAGGTTCTTCCAGAAACTTGTAAGGCTTTCCTAATCAGTAGTAAAACTCTTGTAGTTGATTTTATTGCATACTAAACACAAGTTGCTGTTTTTTCCCCCTGTGTTTGCTTAAGTATAAATTTCTTTATACAATCACCTCCTTTAATTGTAATTTAGTTACTTTCTAAAGATGCCAAAGGAAACAAGATTTTCTTTATTTATTTTAAATAGCTAAAACCATGTACTTCTCTTTATATTTTGAGGTAAGGTTGGAATTGTGTGAAAACGTGGACAGTTTTGTTCCATTGTTCTTAAGAATTTTTTTGTTGTCGTTTAGTGGAGGGTGGCTTGGTAATGTTAGTAATATTTGCATTATTTTAAACATCAAACACCTCTACCCAGTTTACTATTTGCCTGTATTATCAGGGTATATTTAATTGTCCTGTGGTTTGACAAATGAGAGAACTCAGAAGTTACTAAGGGTCAAGCATTATATACTTTTTGCTCTTGGAGGCAGCTGTAACTTGCCTATGACTTTTATGCACATTAGCCCCTTAGGGTATACTCATCTAACTGAGTATACCCCTTAGGGTATACTCATCTAACTGAGTATACTGGGTTCAACATCCCCAGTGCCCAGGAAATGGAAAAGTACAATATTTGGTATGAGAGGTTCTCCATAATGGATTTTCATTTCAAAAATTTACCTCATTTACATTTAATGTGATTATCTGTTTTCTGGTACATTTCCCACTATCGCCTTCTTACTGGGTTTTTTTTTTTTTTCCTTTCTTTTTTTCTATAGGCAGATTCATTTCCCCAAACACAGAAATAAAGGCAGTTGCTTTTTTCTCTTGTCTTATGTATGTTTAGAAAAAGAACACTAAAAGTGCAGGTCTAGGGAAAGCATCTTCTGTTGGAAATTATTTTTAAAATTCTCAATGGTTTGTGATTTGTTAGTTGTAAAGGCTTCAAATATTTTAGTTACCATCTGGGCAGACAATTTGCTACAAGTCACCGATACTCATATAGTCTTCTGTGATGATCAGATCTGTTTCCTCAGTGTGTATCTGAATTTTAAAAGAACAAATTATTAGTTGTGTTAGTATTTCAGTACAGACTAAATTAATAAGTAGCTGTCTGTGATCCAAATAAGTATACGGTAAGGTATATAAATATTTGAGGAACTTGCTACTAAATTAGATGCTCTGTGCTAGCTCCCCCAAATATTTGAAATTGTGGCTGTGATTTACATAACCACAAAATGCATTCAAGTATATATATGTGTGTTTATGTTCTGACCATTTTGCTTTTGAGAAGCATTTTCTGTGAAATCAAAGGCTGATTGTTTTTCTTTTGGGGGGGAAGTGTTTCACATTTGTGATTGCTGATAGTGCATAAAACTATGCAAAATAATTTTAAAGTATAAGAAAGAATTGGCAGATAAAGTACGTATTGCTTATTTATACATTACAGAATGCAGCATGATGTGTTACTGCTGCCTAACAAGTTTATCAGTGTGAAAAGCAATTCTTAGCTCTAAGTGTATGCCTGATTTGAGCTTTTAAAACTCTGCAATAGGGATATAATAATGTGTCCATGATCCTTCTTTGTAACATAGGAAACAGAAGCTTTGTTTTTCTGTTTTTGTTTTAGAGATAAATTTGGGCATGGGACAGTTGGAGCCATGTATACTTTCTTGTACATAGATGGAAACAGTGTTTGGATAGGAAAGAGGAAGCTGTTTACACTTAACTTTATTTCATGAATTTTTACAAAATCATGTATGAATCACTTTTTTCTTGTACAAACCATTGATTTTGAAAAATTGCATTTCCATTCTTTTAGTACTAGTTAAAAATAAATGCTTAACATCAGCTGTTTACTATCACTGGGGAAGAAGTTAACTTGAAATATTTATTGATAAATAGCCTTTTCTTCAAGTGTGACTTCTCTGCCTTGTCTGCATACTATGTCACATGTTCTATTTGCACTGTTGCAATATGGGTCAAAAATCTTGTGGCATAGGGCTAGGGGAATGTCAGTATCTCACTTGTCCCGTTTGTTCTGTTACTGTTCTTTTGAACTGATCTACCCTCATAAACCTGTGATCATCACCTAAATGTTAAGTTGTGAATGTGTCACCTTTTGCTTGGTTGTTTCAACCAAGCATTGAATATATATGTATATGTATATATTCAATGCTGCTGTATATAATCAGGTGTGGCACAGTTTATTAGTTTGGTCCTGGGGATGAATGGATTCAAAAATCATTTGCACTGTGCTGTTAAATGATCCTTGTGTGCTTGCTGTTAACCTATTTTTTACAGGCATCGTAATAAAAGCTAGACTATTTCTTTGGGGGGAAAGAGACTTATTTAATGTAATTTAAAGACTTTTCCAATAGAAAATGGAATACTATTGAAAATAATATCTATTTTTTAGCTTTCAGCAATTGATGGTGCTTTGTTGTGGTGTCTGCTGGAAGTCTACTGCCATTATAGGGATACTCATTAACCTCACCGAGAAAGAATCTTGCTTGTTAGCTTCTCTAGATCTCTATTCTAAACAATCTGTTAGTGATGATAGATTCTATAGGAGGATCTATTCTGAGCCGTTAACTTCCTGTAAGGGGAAAATGGGTGGGTCACCAGAAAGACCATTGAAACAGGGTGGGCCGGGGGTGGAGGGCTGGGTATTTGTCTTGAGAATTAAAAACTACGAAACACTTTTGTACACAACTGATTTTTTTAAAAATAAACACATTTTTAAAGATGTTGAATTTTTTTCCCCCCTGACTGGGAATTCTTGAAAATAAATGCATGCGTGTTTTCCCCTAAAAATGGTTTATATCTTCTTTCTGGGTACTCAGCAATGGACAGGCAGTTAAGCCTCCACATTACTTTAAACAAGAAAAAGAACCAGGTGAATAGTTTTACTAGACAGTTTTCTAGTAATGAGTGTATGTTGATAAGTGTAGTAAATTATATTTGTGCTTTCAATTTTAAAAGTGGATTGGAGCTAATTGATTAATTTATTTGAAAATATAACATTTGGCTAAATTTTGATCCAAAAATTTTAGAGTAACCAGAGATAGTTGATAGTTTAATTTTCATATAAGCACAAAAATATTTCTGAAAAAAGTGCCTGTTACAGTGGAAAGGACTGATTTGTTTCAGAAAGAAGTGGGTTATTCTGTTCATGGATGGATTACTCTTGCCTCTATTGACACCCATAATTAGAAGAGGCTATGTTGTTAGGATTTGTATTAATAATTTCACATGACAAACTGATTGTTACTTTGTGTCTCTAGGACATTTATAACCAGCTTTCAGCAGGCCTATGAGTTACTATAGCCTGGAAATGGAATTGCTTCTCACTGGAGATCAGGATGAAGGGCTAAGGATGGTGCAAGCTGTATCTTTATGTATTAAAAATCAAGGAAAACAAATGGAATTCAAGACCACTCATGATATTCCCTAGAACAGGATGGTCAAATCTAAAGGATGGTAAACACTTGGTATGTGCTTTGTTTCATTCATCAAAGAATAATGTGAATTCTCTGAAATTTTCTAAGAGTATGTCCTGTAGTAATATACCATCTACTCACATGTTTATGTTGTAAAATTCATTTCCCATCATTTAATTAAAGCATAACATTATAATTAAGTAAAATCTATTATAGTAAATTACTTTTTGATAGGATATTGACCAAAGTCAAGAAGGCTGTTTCAAACAATCAGTTAATGATACTTGATGGTTGTAGATCCTTTTTTCAAGAACACAGATAAAAAAACAGGGCAAACACTAAAAAACTGGGCAAAATTTCAGAAACCCAAAGTATTTTTTATTTCTTACTTAGTACTTTGTTTCTTCCTTATACCATGTAGAGAATATACCTAATTTTTATTTAAGGGCAACAGATAGTACCTTTTGTCTTACATAGCTAACCTTCTGATTATTGTATTTAATCCTCAGCTCTCCATTTTTAATATGTGAAATATATATTCTGTTGCTCTATGCATTCATTATTTGTATTGGTTAATACTGAGGAATAGGATTAATGACATTCCACTGGTATCTCCTAAGCATATTCATATCAGAATTTTAAGGAAAAGGACACCTGTCAGTCTCCTTTTTAAAAATAGATCAATTAAAGTAGGATACCCAGTGAAAGTGAAAGTCACTCAGTCCTGTCCGACTCTTTGTGACCCCATGGACAGTCCATGGAATTCTCCAGGCTGGAATACTGGAGTGGGTTGCCTTTCCCTTTTCCAAAGGATCTTCCCAACTCAGGGATCAAACCCAGGTCTCCCACACTACAGGTGGATTCTTTACCAGCTGAGCCACAAGGGAATCCCAAGAATACTGGAGTGGGTAGCCTATCCCTTTCCCTGTGAATCTTCCCAACCCAGGTATCGAACTGAGGTCTCATGCATTGCAAGTGGATTCTTTACCAACTGAGCTATCAGGGAACCTAGTTATAGGTCATTTGGGGGGGAAATCCCCTAATACTGTTATTATGTTTGCCTGGTAGGTCTTTGAGACCTGAAATGCTAATCTTGTTTTCCTTAAAAATAGGAAATGTGGAGGGACTGTTTGCAAGCATGAAAAGGAAAAAGGTAGAGTTCAGGTGACAGGTCTTCAAGGAAGTTATATACAATCCAGTTCTCATGGTGAGAATTGAATAGAATGTTTTGATGAACTAGGTTCAACTGGTAGGGTATCCTGACTTCTACTAAATTTGCTTTATATGCACGAAACACTTTTCTGATATTTGGAAGAATAGAATAAATACCATTGTTATTGGTTTATGGGACCCATAGAAAATGATGATCTAAACAGCAGTTTAATTGGCCCTAAAAGTCATTGTATTTTATTACAGATTCTTTAGTTCTTAATTTGATAACGTCATATTTCTGTGTATGTGAGGAGAAGAGGTAGTTCCTCTTTGTTTAACCTTAAGATGTCGTGTATGACCTGGAGGTAAAATTAAAGGGCAGAATTTTAATAAACATTCAGGAGAATCATCTGCTGAGGTGATTATTAAGAGGGTTGATTTTCTCCATTAAAAATGTTTTTTTCAAATAATAAAGAGGTGTTTCTGAAAATTTGTGATAGCAGAGAGTCTGCAGTGTAAAATATATGATCCTCTACTCATCCATACAGACAATAGCTTCTAAACAGCTCTGCTTAGGTTTTTAACCTTTTTTTGGAAGTTAATTGCCTCCAGGTAACTAAACAATATGCTTACTCCTGTTTTAACTCTAGGCTTTGTTTATAACAGTAAGTTAATTACATTTCTATAGCGTCAATTATAACTAGTATCTCTTCACTCCCTATATCCCTAACCTTTATCTTCATTTAGTAATGGAATTTATGTTGAGGGAGTGCTGTTGCATGCACAAAAGCATTGAAAAGGGGGTGTGATTTTAGGGGCAGGGAATGTACAAATAAGGATTTACTCATTGAAACAAACTGCTTTGGAACTGAGGTAGAGGTAAGATTCAAAAGTAAACTGAAAGGAAAACAGATAGCTAGATTGGAGTAATAATTAAAAGGTGAAGAGATGGGGAGAGATGATGAAAGAAAGACGAGATGTAAAAGATCAAGGTTGTGAACTTGAAAGGGACGGTAGGAAGGGAAAAGAATGCCTGTGTGGGAAGACATATATGTAGGCAAAGACGTTGGCCCTAAATGGTAATCTTTAATTTGTTCAAGTTACAGTCTAGCCCCAGCCCTTTCAGCTCAATTCAGTAGAGTGAAGGTACTCTTCACTGGTAAGCTTCTCTTCCCAAATATACCTACTTAACTGTTTACTCCTCTCTATAGGTCTTCTAGAGGTTTTTTGACACTATCCCTTTTCATAAAATTATTCATACTTTTATTTCCTTTCCCTACTCCACTTCCTATTACATTTACAAAATGCTGCTTCGTGAATAGTTTGCACCTTTTCTTTATTCATTAACTCTATTTGGGCCTGCCCTTCATCGTACTTAATTTGGTCTGAAAATCCTACAGCTCTTCACTTCTAATTAGATCCAAAACTTGAGGCCTTGACTTGCCCAGAAATGATAGAAATTTGTCTGACTGAGAACTTGAGTTCTCTACACACGTATTTCTTGTTTTAGGCTCCAAAAAGTTTTAACGCTACATCCTAGAATTAAGTATTTTGGGGTAGTCTCTTCTTGCTGTATGGTTTTACACAGTCAGGTTAATGCTCTGTGATTGTCAGTGTTTGACTTTAAAACTGTTAATCACAGTTTTAAAAAAATTCCTTGGTAATCCAGTGGTTAGAACATGATGCTTTCACTGCTGGGGCCTGAGTTCAGTCCTTGGTTGCAGAACTAAGATACCACAAGCCACATGGTGAAATCAAAACTTAAAATTCTTTGTGTAATTATTTTAAATAGCTATAAATAAGTCATTGAGTTGGGCTACCATATTTTACATATCAGTTACCCTATTAGCTATGTGGATAGTTTTCCACTTTTGTCTATTACAGATTATGCTGCCTGGACTTTGAGTTAACATAATGGATACCACAAATGCTTTAGTACTAGCTGCTTCCTTGAACTCCACTGAAATGACATACTTCTGAAGGTATAAATCTGTGGAGCCTGAGAATGTAAGCTGGACAGCGGACCAAGGAGTAGAAGCTGATTTGAGTACAGTAGAGGAAGTGTACTAATTAAGTATGGAAAACAATGCATATTTAGAAGCAAGCTGATTTGCTCCTTAAAATTCAGAATAACCTAGAAACGGGAGGGGGGAAAACTGCTGCTGAATGTGGAAATCAGATTTTGAGCTGGAAATAGGGGTAATTGAAAGTCTTTTTAATTGTATGCAGCTAGGTAGCTAGATAGATTACCTTTTACTGTGGAATGATAATTGGTGTCTTATGAATTTGAAACAAGTCTTCAAACTGAGAGATAACCAGTCATGGATTGAAAATGAAGATAAAATTCTATTTGGATGGCATATTCATAGTTTCTAAAATGGTGACAGTTAAGTCTCAGGGGGAAAGGGGGAAGATCATTTTCTGTAGAAACTCAGTGGTCCTAGGCAAAATACCTGGAAAGAGATTTGGACATAGGAAGATTTGTCCAGTGAACAAGATGAGTCCCTACCAAGTGAATTTTAAAATATGAACAAACTCAAAAATCAGACTTTTGAAGATAAAAGCACTAATAACAAAAACCTAAACAGAATCAATATAGAGATGAAAACCTGAAAATGTTTTCAAAGATAAATTGTATCCATGAAAAAACTACAGAATGCTTTAGAAAGTAGATTTTGTAAAATACAGCACAAGTTAATATATTTAAAACAAGTTTAAGAAGTATGAAAAAGAATATAAATACAAAAAGATGGACTTTTTTAAAAAGAAGATCACTCCAGAAGGTCTAACATCTAACAAATTTCTTAAAGCAAAGTATCAAAATAATTAATGACACTTGACACACTATGCCACTTTGAGAGCACTTAGCAAAATGAATGCAATGAATGGAAGACAATCCATGGTAAGGCAATTGTTTGAGAACATAAGGAGAAATGAGAAAGTCCAAAAAAATGGGATTGGAATATGGAGATTGGGCCCCTAAAATGAATTGGGAATAAGAATGGCATCAAGTTTCTCATCAGTGAAATGGGAAGCAATGGCTTCTAAGTTTTGAGTGAAAATTATTTATAATAATTCTATTTCAAGCTGAGGTGTCAAGTGTAGAATGCTTTCATATATTCAAGGTGTCAAGAACTTTTTGTATTCCATTGCCCCTTTCTTGGTAAGTACCTGAATGATAGAATCAATCAAAACTGAGGAGTAAGCCATGCAAAAGAAAGGCGAGGTACAAATCAGCTAGTTACTTCTGGAATGAAGAAGAGAAACCTGAATGCCAGCTGTGTTGCAGCCTTGAACAGCCATTTTAGTACCGAGAGAACTAGAAGGATGAAATAATTGGGGGCAAGATTAATGAAACTGAGGAACTGATAGATGATCTGATGGTAGCTAATAAACTAATCACAGTACTCTTAATCACAGTCTTTCAGTGCCTCACTCTTAACCATATGCAAAAAGCTTAAGATAAAAAGTTTGAGAAATGACAACGTAAAAGAGACTGGTGGAAACGATGTAAGGAACAGAAGAGTAGTTTAAAAAGTCTAGTTGAGATGACATTGAAGAATTCTTTGGATCTATATGATACAAGTTGCTGTGGAAAAAGAGTCTTTAAGAAATAAGAGCTTTTAAAAAGTTAAAAAGACCATGAAGTTAGAAAAAACTTTCAGATTTATTTCTGTGCTGACAGGATTTCAGGGAGATCCAGAGGAATGCCTTGTAATACAAGACTACCATGACCTGTCACACATTTTATCACCACAAACTACCTAAGGGATCCATCCTGAGAAGGAAGCTATAATCATAACTATAAGTTATAGAGATTTTTCAAAACTAATTTTGTCATGCTTTCATCTGTTTTATCTTACTCATCTTTTTCAAGACTCAAAGGTTATTTGACAGCACATAGATTTTAACCCTAAGAAACTATTTCCTAATCTCAGTCTTACTAACTGACCCTTCTCCACATCCTTCCACCATGCCTAATTCTTGGAATTGGCATAATGAAAATGAAGCTTTACTCCATGAAGCCACTGTTTCCCTGAGTCTTCTCAATTGGTGGTGGTGGTGATAGTGGTTTAGGTGCTAAGTCATGTCTGACCCTTGTAACCTCCTGAACTGTTGCCAGCCTGGCTCCTCTATCTATGGGATTTCCCAGACAAGAAGACTGGAGTGAGTTTCTATTTCGTCCTCCAGGGTATCTTCCCAACGCAGAGATTGAGTCTGAGTCTCCTGCACTGCAGGCAGAGTCGACTGTTGAGCCACCAGGGAAGTACTCCCCACCCCCAGCCCCGCCATTGGTACCTGTACTTTCTTTTATGTTGACAATAATGTAATCTGTGACTAGAGACAGTTTTACTTCATTTTCAACCTGGTAAGTGTGATGTTGAGTACAGGTGGTGGTAGAGGCCATCCTTGAATTGTTCCCAGTTTTAGGGGGAAAGCCTTTAGCCTCTAACCATTATGTTAAATAATTTAGAGAAGTTTCCTTCTAACCTTAATAGATGTTGAATTTGTCATATTCTTTTTCTATGTTTATTGAGATGATCATGTGGCTTTTCTTAGTCTGTTTAAATGATTAATTTTCAAATATTGAACGAGCTTTTCATTTTTGAAATGAACCCCAGTTGGTCATGATGTATTATCATTTTTATATGATGCTGAATTCAGTTTGTGAATATTTTGTTGAGAATTTTTCATTTATGATCATAAGGGATATTGGTTTGTATTTCTCTTATTAAGTCTTTGGTGTTGTTATTAGTGGCTTCATAAAATGAATTGAAAGTATTTCATTTTTTTCCATTTTCTTGTGTAAATTTAGTATTTTTTCCTTAAATATTTTTACTGTTTTTCTGTTTTCACTTTCATTAATTTTCCATTAGTCTTCATTGTTCTTCCTGTTTGCTTTCGATTTAATGTGCTTTTTTCTTAAGGTAGGAGTGTAAGTTCCTGATTTTAGAGCTTTCTTTTTTTTCTTATATAAACATTTAACACTTATATTACAAAGAACTATGAAGTATTTCTTTAGGTGCGTCTCACAAGTTTCATTGTTATATTTTCATTTTTTTCAGACTGTTTTTTAAATTCTCTTGAGACTTCCTGTTTGATTCAAGGGTTACTTAGCTAGTAGGTATTTGGAGGTTTTCCAGATATTTGTGCTGTTGATTCTAGTTTAATTCTATTAGAATCTGATAACATGTTTCAGATTTTTCATTAAGTTTATTAAGATTTGGTCTATAGCATGGAATATACGGTCTGTTTCGGTGCGTGGTTACATGTGTACTTAAAAAGAAGTGTAACTTGACATTGTTGAGTGGAATATTCTGAATGTCAGTTAATCAAGGTGGTTAATGGGTGTTGCTCTGGTCATCAATGTCCTTATTAATTTCCTGCCTACTTGTATTATCAATTGCTGAGAGGAATGTTGAAGTCTCCAGCTATATTTTTGGACATAATATATTTTTCTTTTCATATATATTATGTTTGCCTCATGTATTTTGAAGCTCACTTATTTTAGGTGCATTCACATTTAGTGTTGCTGTATCTTGAGGAATTGACATCTGTTATTTTCTAGTGTTCCTCTTTATCTCTGATAGTATTTGTAGTTTTGAAACTTTATATGAAATTAATATGAACACTCTAGCTTTCTTCTGGATAATGTTTGTGTGGTATATCTTTATCCCTTTACTTTATAAAATATATTTTTATTTGTTTATTTGGTTGTGCTGGGTCTTAGTTGTTGCATGTAGGACCTTTGTTGTGGTGTGTGGGATCTAGTTCCCTGACCAGGGATTGAACCCAGAGCCCCTGCCCTGGGAGGGAGGAGTCCTAGCGACTGGACCCCTAGGGAAGTCCCTGTCCCTTTACTTTTAATATATTTTTTAAGTAGATTTCTTATCACTAGCATATATACAGTTTGATCTTACTTTTTAATCCACTCTGACCGTCTCTTTTTAATTGGTGTGTTTAGATCATTTACATCTAAAGTGATAATTTATGTAGTTGATTTAAAATGTTCAATAACTATTCTTTTGGTCGTGCTGCAAGCATCCTAGTTCCCCTACAAGGGACTGAATCCATGCCCTCAGCAGTGGAAGCTCGGAGTCAACCACTGGACCACCAGGGAAATGGCCTTCAGTAACTATTTTTAATCCCACAT
The DNA here is from genome assembly GCA_007570785.1 of Antilocapra americana. Taxonomy (NCBI): domain Eukaryota; kingdom Metazoa; phylum Chordata; class Mammalia; order Artiodactyla; family Antilocapridae; genus Antilocapra; species Antilocapra americana. The sequence continues at coordinate 13,057,539 of ML662436.1, read as the reverse complement.
CCCATATTCCTGCAGGTGAGACTGATACACTGATAAACAGTTTGTTGAAATCTAAACAATCCAGTTTAGATTTCATGGATCATCAGTATAGCCATCTCCGTATTGTGTGCTTGCAGTACCTTATCTCTGACTAATCAGCTCCTACATATATCTGCATGGCTATTTTTACCTGGACAAAGACACAGTGGTGCTGATTGTTCTCACTGTCAACTGATAACCACTATTTTGAAGTGGGCCTTTAGTGCTTGGCTAAAATCTTGTCTCTTTCTGACCATTTCAATCTTCCACTCTCTGACTTGACTTTTGCACAACTTAATACTTGCCTCAAATTTCCAACAGCTTCTAATCACTCATAACTAATCAACTAACTTTTGTAGTATTGAGAGAGAAGCCAGGAGTATTACATCTTTTCATTATCAAATGTATCTGCCTACGTGCCTCTGGATGAAGCACAAGCTGTAATCAAGATTGCCGGGGGAAATATCAATAACTTCAAATATGCAGTAACCTCAGATATACACCACTCTTATGGCAGAAAGTGAAGAAGAACTAAAGAGCCTCTTGCTGAAAGTGAAAAGAGGAGAGTGAAAAAGTTGGCTTAAAACTGAACTTTAGAAAACTTAAGATCGTGGCATCCGGTCCCATCACTTCGTGGCAAATAGATGGAGAAGCAGTGGAAACAGTGGCAGACTTTATATTTTTGGGCTCCAAAATCACTGCAGATGGTAACTGTAGCCATGAAATTAAAAGATGCTTGCTCCTTGAAACAAAAGTTATGACTAACCTAGACAGTGTATTAAAAAGCAGAGACATTACTTTGCCTACAAAGGTCCATCTACTCAAGGCTATGGTTTTTCCAGTAGTCATGTATGGATGTGAGAGTTGGACTATAAAGAAAGCTGAGTGCCAAAGAATTGATGCTTTTGAACTGTGGTGTTGGAGAAGACTCTTGAGGGTCCCTTGGACTGCAAGGAGATCCGATAAGTCCATCCTAAAGGAAATCAGTCATGAATATTCATCGGAAGGACCGATGCTGAAGCTGAAACACCAATACTTTGGCCACCTTTATGAAGAACTGACTCATTGGAAAAGATTCTGATGCTGGAAAAGATTGAGGGCAGGAGGAGAAGGGGACGACAGAGGATGAGATGGTTGGCTGGCATCACTGACTCGATGGACATGAGTTTGGGTAAACTCTGGGAGTTGGTGATGGACAGGGAGGCCTGGTGAGCCGCAAGTCCATGGGGTCGCAGAGTCGGACACGACTGAGTGACTGAACTGAACCTGCCTCTGGTGTTACAAACACACTCTGTCTTCCTTCTAATCTATTTAAGGACTTTACTCACATCTTGCTCCTGAATTATTAATTTTTCTCTTTTTTTTCTTTTACTTCAGTCTACAAACTTCCTCTTATAGTTCCATCTTAAAGAGAAACAGGGAATCTTTGTAGGCTCCATTCCCATCCAGTCTAGGAATTGAACTCATGCATGCAACTTATATCCTTCCTTTTAGCCATTATGTGGGACATTTCAGACTTACAGTTAAGAAACAATCCTGGGAATTCCCTCATGGTTCAGTGGTTAGAACTGCATGCTTGCACTGCAGGGGACTTAGGTTAGATGCCTGGTTGGGGAACTAAGGTGTAACGAAAACAAGCAAACAAAAAAAACCAAAGTCCTGTTCCCACTCCATTACTTCCCATATCTGGTGGTTCCTCCATCTTTCTTTACAGAGTTTAATGATAGATCATTAATCCAACTGCTCAAGCAAAAACTTGGCAAATCACCCTTTACTCCTTTTTTTTCACCTGATGGTCCATGTTCATTAACAACTCTTAATAGCTCGACCTTTAAATACATTCTGGTTCTGATTTCCACCTATTGCTGCCTGCCACTTACCTAACCAAGCCAGTATCACATATAAAGTAGTACTTACCTGTTCACAATGGCTAAATTTAGAATAAAATCCATGTTCCTTATCATGTCCATAATAAGACTGACGGACTTTACCATCCTGTCTGCTCCTGACTGTTCCTCCAAGGAAATTATTTTCTCTCCTTTGCTCGTTCTACAGTATATGTACTAGCCTCTTGGTATTGTCAGTCACATCAGACTTCTTGCAACCTGTATAGTCTGTTCTCTTTGCTTGGAATTGTTGTTGTTCAGTCACTCAGTCATGTCTGAGTCTTTGGACTCTGCGACTCCATGGACTCCAGTACATGAAGCTTCCCTATCCTTCATATCTCCCAGAGTTGGCTCAAATTCATGTCCATTGAGTCAACGATGCTTGGAATGCTTTCTCCCAGATCCTTACATGTCTTGCATAATCATTTCATTTACATTGCTGTCAATCCTTCCCTAATTCTCTTACCTAAAACAGCTTTTACTTCCATTCATTTCTCCTCCTGATTGCCTAATTTTTTTATGGTACTTTATGGCACTATTAACCTACTTTTAAATTTTGTCCAACCTACGGGTTCGGATTATCTCATGTATTACTTTATCTCCAGTTGCCAGAACATTGCTTGGGATGTAGACGAATGTAGTAGGTTAGTCATCAGTAAATACTTGTTTAGTAAGGGAATGAATGAATAGAAAAGTAGTAGAGGATGTGTCAATGGAAAAAACAAAACCAAAATGGAGAAGATATAAGCAAAAATAGGAGGAATGGACCAAACAAGAAGTTTCAACAACTGATCCCAGAAAGAGAATAAATTCCACCAAGAGAGAAAGAAACGGGTTCCATTACCAAAGAAATAGTACAAGAAAAATGTAGAGCTGAGGGACACAAATTTCCAATTTGAAAGACACAGTAGCGTAGTGAAATCAATCAAAAAAAAGATATATCTCTATCAGACTTTGGAGCACTGGGCAGAAGAAAGGATCCTAAAAGCCCCTTGAAAGAGAAAAAGATAATGGCATCAGATTTCTTTAAAACTACACTATATTCAAGGAGTCAGTGGAGCAGTTTTTAACCACTGATAAAAACTGTTTTCATCTAAATTTAGATTTAGTTGTCAGTCATTTGTTAGGCTGGAATAAAACTGTTTTTGAAACAAAAACTGAGGAATTTTACTTATATACACCATTTTGAGAAGTTGCTTGTAGGACTTCTCTGGTGATGCACTGGTTAAGAATCTGCCTGCCAATTCAGGGGACACAGGTTTGATCCCTGGTCTGGAAAGATTCCACATGCTGCAGGGCAAATCGGCCCAGTGTGCCGCAACTGCTGAGCCCGCACACTAGGGCCCATGTTCCACAAGAGAAGCAACCCCAGTGAGAAGCCTGCAAACTGCTGAGCCCACACTCGAGCCTGGGCTCCACAGCACATGCTCCACAAGAGAACCCACTCAAGAGAGAAGCCTGCAGACCCACACAGCCTACTAGAATCCTCCACTTGCAGCAATGAAGACCCAGCATGCCCCCAAATAAATGAAATTTTAAAATGTGGTAGAATAATATGTGTTTTTTAAAAGGAAGTTACCTGTAGGCCAGTTCAGTTGCTCAGTCGTGTCTGATTCTTTGCGACCCTATGAATCACAGCATGCCAGGCCTCCCTGTCCATCACCAACTCCAAGCTGTAGCAAATTGGGAGTATATCAAGAAATAAAGATACTTGGGATCAAAGAAACGAATCCAGAAGAGTAATACAGGAAAGACCCATGATGACCACACACACACACACACAAAACAGTTGGAGCAGGACAAAGTTTTGGGTGGAGGACTCAGAAGAAAAGACTTGGTAAAATATTAAGATATGGAGACATTGCCTTATAACCACATTTATTGTTTCCATGTGAGTGGGGCCCCATGGTGTACAGTTCCACGTGGATGGAGCAGCTGGAAAAGCACAGGAGAAAGATAAATGTAAACTCGAGTACAAAACCCACAGTAATAGGAGTAGCTAGCATTTTCTGGCTATATACTAGGTACCAGCAATTGTTCTACATACTTTGACATGTACTAACTCATTTAATCTAATTTTATCACAACCCTGTAGGTCCTGTGCTCATTTTGCACATGAGGAAATGGCCGAGGGATTAAATAAATAGCTTGCACAAAGTTAATACTACTAAGAACTGCCTTATTCAGGGTTTGAACTCCCAATATGGCTGCAGAGCTGCAACTAATAATCCTTTCAAGAGGAGAAATATAGCAATTCAACTATACAGCTTGGTACTTCATGAACAACATTTGCAAGGCAATAAACTGATAATCGATTTAACCAGATGCAATGATAAATCTGAGTTGTAGGATGAGGGGCGGTGCTGCTTTGTGCGTGCGTGCTTGCTAAGTCATGTCCAGCTTTTTGTGACCCTATGGACTCTAGCCTGCCAGGCTCCTCTGTACATGGGATTTGCCAGGCAAGAATATTGGAGTGGGTTGCCATTTCCTCCTCAAGGGATCTTCCTGACCCCAGGATTGAACCCACATCTCCTGTCTTGGCAACCTGGTTCCTTACTACTAGCGCCCTCTGGGAAGCCCCAAGTAAAGTGTCAGATTTTCATCTCAGAGGAGATTGTAGATATATCCAGAATTTATGAACTAAACAACAGTATTCAAAGTATATTACTTTAAAATATGATGGCCCATGTCTGAAGAAATGGTTGAGAAAGCTTATCTATAAAAAAGTAGGATCAGAGACTGAAAAGGCTGGGCAGAAGACTTATTTTCACTATAAGTCTTTTGTCTCTTTGACTATCATTTTTTTCTTTTCATTAAATGTTTATATTAAAAGAGCTTCCATTTTCACTGTAATGTTTCTCCAAGTACACATTGTACTTTCTGTCACTGTGCATTTAAAATTAATATTGCTTCTTTTGGATATGATTCACTTCTGTTTCCATAAATCGAAATATTTTCCTCCAAGTCTGCCCCCAAATGCTACCACCTCAGATTTCTGAAAGGACTCCTTAAATGTTCCAGTACTTGTCCACATTCTGCCTTATTTCCTTGTTAGTTGTTTACCCAGTTGATTGTAAATTCCTTTTTGTTGTTGTTGGTCTCACTTCATTGCCTGCAAGATCTTATTTCCCTTGTGTATGTTCAGTCACTCAGTCGCATTTGACTCTTTGCCACTGCATGGACTGTAGCCTGCCAGGCTCCTGTGTCTATAGGTTTTTCAGGCAAAAATACTGAAGTGGGTTGCCATTTTCTTCTCCAAGGGATCTTCCTGACCCAAGGATCAAACCTGCATCTCCTGTGTCTCCTGCATTGCAGGTGAATTTTTTACTGCTGAGCCACTGGGGAAACCCTACCAGGAATTGAACCTGGGGCCACAGTAGTGAAAGTGCTGAGTCGTAACTACTGGCCTGCCAGGGAATTCCTTCTCAACTCTCTCCTTTTTTTTAAGTTGTAAACTCCTTAGATACAATCTTGTTACTCTCATGACTTAAACTAGATACTTAATAAATGTCAGGTGAATTGAATTCTTTGTGTGTACTGAAGAAAAGGATCAAAAAGGGCAGACGAAATGGGAACCAGAGGAAACAGAGATTAAATTGCCAACATCCACTGGATCATAGAAAAAGCAAGAGAATTCCAGAAAAACATCTGCTTTATTGATTACGCCAAAGCCTTTGACTGTGCAGATCACAACAAACTGGAATATTCTTCAAGAGATGGGAATACTAGACTGCCTTACCTGCCTCCTGAGAAATCTGTACACAGGTCAAGTAGCAACAGAACTGCACATGGAACAGACTGGTTCCAAATTGGGAAAGGAGTAAGTATGTCAAGGCTGTATACTGTCACCCTGCTTATTTAACTTAAATGCAGAGTACATCATGTGAAATGCTGGGCTGGATGAAACTCAAGCTGGAATCAATATTGCCGGGAGAAATATCAATAACCGCGGATATGCAGACAATACCACCCTTATGGCAGAAAGTAAAGAAGAACTAAAGACTTGAAAAAGGAGAGTGGAAAAGCTGGCTTAAAACTGAACATTCAAAAAAGCTAAGATCATGGCATCTGGCCTCATCACTTCTTGTCAAATGGATGGGGAAACAATGAAAACAATGAAAAATTTTATTTTGTGGGGCTCCAGAGTCACTGTATGTGGTAACTGCAGCCATGAAATTAAAAGATGCTTCCTCCTTAGAAGAAAAGCTATGACCAACCTAGACAGCATATTAAAAAGCAGAGACATTACTTTGCCGACAAAGGTCCATCTAGTCAAGGTTGTGGTTTTTCCAGTAGTCATGTATGGATATGAGGGTTAGACTATAAAGAAAACTGAGCACCAAAGAATTGAAGCTTTTGAACTGTGGTGTTGGAGAAGAATCTTGAGAGTCCCTTGGACGGCAAAGAGATCCAACCAGGCCATCCTAAACGAAATCAGTCCTGAATATTCATTGGAAGGACTGATGCTGAAGCTGAAACACCAATACTTTGGCCACCTGATGCAACTGACTCATTGGAAAAGGCTCTGATGTTGGGAAAGATTGAGGGCATAAGGAGAACATCGACAACAGAGGATGAGATGGTTGGATGGCATCATCAATTCAATGGACATGAGTTTGAGCAAGCTCTGGGAGTTGGTGATGGACAAAGAAGCCTGGTATGCTGCAGTCCATGGGGTCGCAGAGATCAGACACGACTGAGTGAACTGAACTGAATGGGACTAAGGAGACAACACCAGCAATATTAATGGCATCAGAAAGATGGAACTGACTTGAGCTGATGGTTTCATAGGTTAAATATTTTCAGCATTTTGTTAGTTGTTTTCTTCCAGTCTGAGCAGTTTTGATCACATTATAGGATTAACAGCTAGTCTAGAAGTTAAAGTGGTGAGGAGAAACTTAAGAAGTTGGGCTGTTGAAAGTAATTACCAAGTAGAATCAAGTGCAGGTTTACTTTCTTCTTGAGGTATGATAAACTCACACCCAGACTCTTTTTGTGACCAAAGGAGAAATGCCACAGGGAGAGAGGAATTGAAGATGTTAGGGAGATGGAAGATAATTATCTTTTGGTGGGAAGAGAAATCAAGAAATACATTGTTATTTAGTTGCTAGGTCATGTGTGACCCTTTGTGACTCTGGTCTGTAGCCTGCCAGGCTCATCTGTCCATGGAATTTCCCAGGCCAGGAATATTGGAGTGGGTTGCCACTTCCTTCTCCATGGGATCTTCCTGACCCAGGGATCAAACCTCCGTTTCCTGAATCTCCCACAATGGTAAGCAAATTCTTTATTGCTGAGCCATCAGGGAAGCCTAGATTGTAGATGGCTGTAAATATATCCTGTAGGAAGTACATAGAGCCATAGAGATCTTTCAGGAAATCTTGCTTGTTTTTATTGATGAGAAACTCACGTTGAGATGTGACTTGCCTAAGAGTTATGTATACATTGTTAATCAAGTAGCTGAAATTCAGACTATCTCAAAATCCGTGTTCTTCACATCTTCCAACCCAGTCTGAAATATCCTTTCTCCCTGCTATTTAAATCCCTTTTTAACTAAATGTCACTTTTCTAAATCTTTCCCTCTTAAAGCTCTCTGAAGTCCCTCTCTTTCAGACACAATAAATTTTTTCCAGACTCTCAACTTTTTTTTTGAAAATGGTTATTATAGCAGGCTTATAATCACACTGTATTAGCAGAGTTTGTTTTCATGTCAGTCTTTTACTCCATAGTGTCAGAGTCACATATTTTTTACCTTTAACCCCAGCTCAGAGACTGGCAGAGTACTAATGCTCAATAAAAAGGTAATGCCAAAGAATGCTCAAACTACTGCACAATTGCACTCATCTCACATGCTAGTAAAGCAGTGCTCAAAATTCTCCAAGCCAGACTTCAGCAATATGTGAACTGTGAACTTCCAGATGGTCAAACTGGTTTTAGAAAAGTCAGAGGAACCAGAGATCAAATTGAGAACATCCAATGGATCATCAAAAAAGCAAGAGAGTTCCAGAAAAGCATCTGTTTCTGCCTTATTGACTATGCCAAAGCCTTTGACTGTGTGGATCACAATAAACTGTGGAAAATTCTGAAAGAAATGGGCATGGCAGACCACCTTACCTGCCTCTTGAGAAACCTGTATGCAGGTCAGGAAGCAACAGTTAGAACTGGACATGGAACAACAGACTGGTTCCGAATAGGAAAAGGAGTACGTCAAGGCTGTATATTGTCACCCTGCTTATTTAACTTATATGCAGAGTACATCATGAGAAACGCTGGGCTGGAAGAAGCACAAGCTGGAATCAAGATTGCCGGGAGAAATATCAATAACCTCAGATATGCAGATGACACCACCCTTATGGCAGAAAGTAAAGAGGAACTAATGAGGCTCTTGACAAAAGTGAAAGAGGAGAGTGAAAAAGTTGACTTAAAGCTTAACATTTCAGAAAACTAAGATCATGGCATGTGGTCCCATCACTTCATGGCAAATAAATGGGGAAACAGTGTCAGACTTTATTATTTTGGGCTCCAAAATCATTGCAGATGGTGACTGAAGCCATGAAATAAAAACATGCTTGCTTCTTGGAAGAAAAGTTATGAACAACCTAGACAGCATATTAAAAACATTACTTGGCCAACAAAGGTCCATCTAGTCAAGGCTATAATTTCTCTAGTAGTCATGTATTGATATGAGAGTTGGACTATAAAGAAAGCTGAGTGCCAAAGAATTGATGCTTTTGAACTGTGGTGTTGGGAGAAGACTCTTGAGAGTCCCTTAGATTGTAAGGAGATCCAATAAGTCCATTCTAAAGGAAATCAGTCCTGAATATTCATTGGAAGGATTGATGCTGAGGCTAAAACTCCAATACTTTGGCCACCTGATGTGAAGAAGTGACCCATTGGAAAAGATTCTGATGCTGGAAAAGATTGAGGGCAGGAGGAGAAGGGGACGACAGAGGATGAAATGGTTGGATGGCATCACTGACTCAATGGACATGAGTTTGAGTAAACTCCGGGAGCTGGTGATGGACAGGGAGGCCTGATGTACTGCAGTCCGTGGGGTCACAAAGAGTTGGACATGACTGAGCAACTGAACTGAATGCTCAGTAATGTTTTCAGATGGAAATTCTTATGAACCATTTTGACCTGTGGAAATGGTCCCAAAGGTGTTTATATGCCATGCCAAAGATATGCAGGCGGTTTATGTTTGTGGACAAAATTTTGGAAATAAGAGTCATCTAAATAGCCATCAGAAGTCTCAGCTTAAAAGCCCATCAGGATTTGGGTGATTTTAGGTCTTAGTGCTCAGATTGTAGGCCACTATGAAAATCAGGCAAAGCGTTATTCTAAGAAATGATTTAGAGAAAAGGGAAAGTTGATTGAGTGTAAATTAACTCTGTTCAAAAGTTAATTATGTTTGTTTGTTTGTTTTTCTTTAAAATTTATTCACTTATTTTTGGCTGCGCTGGGTCTTTGTTGCTGCCCGTGGGCCTCCTTTGTCGCGGTGAGCAGGGGCTACTCTGCATTTCTTCTCTCCGTGGTGGTTTCTCTTGTGGTGCATGAGCTCAGTTGCCCCAAGGCATGTGAACTTCTCCCAGACCAGGGATTGAACCTATGTCTCCTGCATTGGCAGGTGGAGTCTTAACCCTTGGACCACCAGGGAAGTCCTGTATTTTTCTTGTGAAGGTCTGTTTCTGTTCTAGGTCCTTATCATACTTGTTTTCATTTATCCCTTGACAAGTATCAGAATAGATTTGAGGGACGTTTTAAAAGCAAGAAGAATAAATTAATGGTACAGTAATTGTATTATGATCAAGAAGAAGAGAATAGAGTCAAGAGCAAAGACTCTTGAGAGTCCCTTCGACAGCGAGGCGATCAAACCAGTCAATCCTAAAAGAAATCAACCTTGAATATACATTGGAAGGACTGGTGCTGAAGCTGAACCTCCAATACTTTGGCCACCTGATGCAAAGAGCCAACCCATTGGAAAAGACCCATATGCTAGGAAAAATTGAGGGCAGCAGAAGAAGAGGGTGACAGAGGATGAGATGGTTGGATGGCATCCCCCATGCAATGGACATGAACTTGGACAAACTCCAGGAGATAGTGAGAGACAGGGAGGCCTGGCATACTGCAGTTTAAGGGGTATCAGAGTTGGACACAACTGAGCAACTGAACAACAACACATTTACCTATTTGATATAATAATATAGAGAAATCATTCCAGTAACTACTGTTCCTTTTTTATTTTTTATCAATAACATACCCAGTCTATTCAGCACCTGTAGTGGATCATTTTTTAACACCCTTCATGCTACAGGATTATTTACAGGGATCATTGAAATAATAAAATACAGTGAAATTTTTCTTTTATTGAACTTCATGTATGTATAATCACTTAAAATCTCAGAGTGCAAATGAGGCAAAGTAAATAGTTTTATATTAATTTGTTTTTTGAGAAAGAAGAAAATGATATTAGAATGATATAGAATGAATATAGCAATATTTGAATCTTCTCTAAATTTAGTAATATTATCAAAATTGATCTTTATCTATTAATGTTCAAAAAAGATTATACCCAGAATTTAATTTATTCTCACTATACAGTCCATGGAATTCTCCAGGCCAGAATACTGGAGTGGGTAGCCATTCCCTTCTCCAGGGCATCTTCCCAACCCAGGAATTGAACCTAGGTCTCCCACATTGCAGGCAGATGCTTTACCAGCTGAGCTGCAAGGAAAGCCCAAGAATACTAGAGTGGGTAGCCTATCCCTTCTCCAGGGGATCTTGCCGACCCAGGAATTGAACCAGGGTCTCCTGCATCACAGGCGGATTCTTTACCAACTGAGATATCAGGGAAGTCCATACTAATGTTCAAAAAAGATTATACTCATTTTCATTTACCCTTACTCATCGTTGAATAAAGAACTTTTTATTTTAATTTTGAAAAGTATTGCATGAAGCAGTAGTTTACCAGTTACAGGAAAAGTATTTAAGGATAGTGCCAAAAATTTATAAAGTCCCATATCACAGGATATTCAGAAATTGCAGTGCTCTCAACATTTTGCTTTTCAGGATTGATTCTAGCAACTTGAATAGAAAAAAAAACCTGAAAACAAAAATTCCAAGTTGTAGAGTGGCAAGTTTGCTGTGATTGACGTTTACTTTCTTTATTTCATTATTTTAAATCTAGGTGCTTCAGGCTTCTGCCTTCTGCCTAGAATGTGGAAAGCTGTAAAGAGGGTGATTCCCACTCTAATAAGAGAAGGCAGATAGTCCACAAAGTCATAACTTCTCTTGAACCCATCAGAGAACTGAAGTAACCCAGTGGCCTAAAATGTAAAGACCGGTGCCTGAGACACACAGGGGGAGTCATGCCTACACGCAAGTGTTTCTACGTGTCCCTCTGTCAGCACTCACAAGGAACACTCGATACTGGTGGAGAACTGGGATGAGACTCTTGGTGAGGCTAGGGAGAAGTGAGGAACTGCTGCTATGGACAAAAAACCAAGCCCTGCCCATGCTCATCTCTGCCAGGTAAGAAAAGCAGTATCTGCTTGAGAAGGAGAGCAGCCTTTTACCCCAGACTACAGGTGAGGATCAAATAAGGCTGGAGAAAGCAAAAGAAAATTCCTTGTCCCATGGGGAAGAGGAAGAAAACCATCCTGGACCCAGGCGATTGGAGTCTCCTACTGCTGAGAGGGGGTCAGGGTCATTGAGGAAGCCGCATGACTTAAATGTTCTACTGCCAGCCGACCCGTTTCTGGTGAGGCTTCTTCCTGGACTGTAGATGGCCACCGTCTTACTCTGACCTACGTGGCCTTTCCTCGGAGTGCAGGTGGGGGGAGAGTGTACAAGTTCTCCAATTTCTCTCAACAACACTAATTCTATTGCATCAGGGGTCTATCCTATTTTAACTACCTTAATTAACCTTAATGACTTAATTTAACCTTAATTAACTCCTAAAAGCCCTCTTTCCAAATACAGCCACATTGTGAGTTAGGGCTTCAGTATAATGAATGTTAGTGGGGGGTGGGAGGGACTCCGTTCAGTCCACAACAGGTGATAATCTGATGAATTGTTCACTACGGTGTTCATAATAACGTACCATCCCTTCATACCTGCTGGATTTTCACTGCTTTCTACCCTTACTGGGCCCAGGAGCTAATAATATCTAGATTACCCTCCATTTCCCCGAGGGTCTGCTGCCAGCAACTACTTCCAGTACAAATTTGTTAGTAAGAAAACAACTCTAGCTTATTCAAGAAGAAAACAAATTTGTTAGGACTGAGTAGCTCAGAGTCTCTGGGAGGACCAGAAAACACAACTCAGATTCTAGAGCCAGAAGCAATGCCAAAAATAATATAGCACTGGTCCTGTGAAGGTTCAGCCTCCGCTGCCAATGTCTGGGCACCCAGCCAGCCCACAGCACTGCTACCACTAGGTCTCCTGCCCCCCACTTCCAGAGTGACATGGCCCCTGTTCGGTGGTGTCACAGTCCACAACTTAAAGTAGGTGTAAGTGTTTCAGCATCCAGGTCATAGGTGTGAGCTCTTGGTGCAAGGAAGACTGGGAAAGTTGTGTTGGTGATTATAGCGTCTATAGAGGGAGATGGCTCTGTCCCATAGGGTGTCAGCTGGGGGGGGGGGTGTTCCCCAAATCCCCAAGGTGCTTTCAGAATACTGTCCAAAAACTGATGATCAAGTTTTACTTACAGATACAGCCTCTTTGGGGTTGAACTATATGGGAATGTGAGGAAGTGGAAACTTTCTACCTGGCTCAAGAAAGACTAATTAACAGAAGTGAGGTGGTTGTCTCAGAGCCTGGAAAACAGATTCAGCAATAGAGAGCAGACGTATCTGAGTGTCTTTGGTCACGGCCTGAGGATGTTCTGGTGGGCTGCCAATCTGCTTGAATGGTGACAGTAAGCTGTGAGCAGGTGAGAACTCGCTATGGCCAGGCATTCTGTGAGCTGTTTCCCACTTTTTACCCTCATGACTGTGAAGCACTTACTATTTTACAGGTGAGAAACTTGAGTTGTGAGCGGTCCTATAAAATTGCCAAAACCTCACAGTGCCAGGTATAATCAGGATTCTGCAGGCAACTGCAGCTTTTGGAAGGTGATATGAAGATGACCCACTGAACTCTTCCTGTGGAGTCTGCACTTCCCAGACTTCATTCAGCTTAGCTTCCCACAGACTTCCCAAGCAGAGAGGAGGAACTGATAAGTCACTGTGAACATGCTGGTCTCTGGTTTACACATAGTCCTTTGTGTCTGGTTAATAAGGCCAGTCCCATGGGAAAACCGTTTCCTGACACCACCCCCTCCCCCCAGCTAAGGACAAGACTAACCCCAGCGAGTAACCCTCTGAAAAGTGGAGCTCACTGATGGGAAGATGGTGTGCCTATATAACCAGTTATTGTTAACAATGGTGCTTTCGACATAATATGGATTCAATAATCTGTTTCTTAAGTAGATGCAGTTTTGTTTTGTATAGGTAGACTTACTTTTTTTGAGATGTCTCATTTATCTGAAACTTGAAGGTACAGATTACATAAAACATACCCCTCCTTAAATGTTTAATCAGTTCAGTGATTTTCAGTCAATTTACTGAACTGTGTTACTATCACTATGATCCAGTTTTGGAGCATTTCCATCACTTCAGTAAGATCCCATGAGCCAATTTACAGTTAATTGCTGCTCTCAACCTTAGTCCCAGGCAATCACTAATCTACTTTCCATCTATGTAGATTTGCCTTCTCTGGATAGTTCATATAAATGGAAGCATACAATATGTACTTCCCTGCATATGGCAGAATATTTCTGAGCTTCATCTGTGTTGTAGCTTGGTCAGTATTTCCTTCCTTTTTATTTCTTGAAGTGAAGTGAAAGTCGCTCAGTTGTGTCTGACTCTTTGTGACCCCCTCTGGAATTGTCCAGGCCAGAATACTGGAGTGAGTAGCCTTTCCCTTCTCCAGGGTATCTTCCCAACCAGGGCTCGAACTCTGGTCTTGCGCATTGCAGGTGGATTCCTTACCAGCTGAGCCACAAGGGAAGCCCTTTTATTGCTTAGTAGTATTCTATTGTATATATATATTTTGTTTATATATTTGATATATATGGATAGGTCGTATTTTGTTCATGCATTCACTAGCTGATGGATTCTTATTTAATTTTACCTTGATTTCCTTAGATTATTGTTTGCATACATGGAGGCAACAGCAAACAGTAGGTGGTATCACCCCAATTTCTCTGTCATTTTGTGTTCCTTATCGTTTTTCCTACTCTCATATTACACTCACCATCAAGTCCTAGAGAGGTTGTGGGCCTCTCAGAAAGCTGGTTGGAAAGGTTTAAACAGGAAGCACTGAGTTGTACAGTCAGACTATGTAGGTTTCAACTTCCTCCTTCTTACTGAGACTTGGGCTTATGATTTTAAACACATCTCTGAGCTTCCCTGATAGCTCAGTTGGTAAAGAATCTGCCTGCAGTGCAGGAGATCCGGTTCGATTCCTGGGTTGAGAAGATCTGCTGGAGAAGGGATAGTACCCACTCCAATATTCTGGCCTGGAGAATTCCATGGATTGTATAGTCCATGGGGTTGCAAAGAGTCAGACGTGACTGAGCTGCTTTTGCTTCACTGAGCTTCGATGGCATGTGTAAATGGAGATGAATGTAGTAGTTATGAGATTACTGTGATGATTACATGCACCAGTGTATGTAAAGTGCAAAGCTTTTGATAAGTTAGTAATTTTTATTAGCTTTGGGTGTAGGACTAAAGGTTAGGCAGAACAAACAGGCTTTTCTCTGTTTCACTTTCTTTTAGTTAGAACAGAGCCAGGACAGACTAGGCAATCAAGGACCAGTACACTCTGATCTGATGGTCAGGGTGGGAAATGTACTAACTGGACAATCTCCAAAGACTGGCCGAATCTTGCCCCATGAAAGGAAGGGGCTCTGTGGAATAAGGAAAATGAAAAGCATCTCAGTGGTGCTGAGCTGTATGAGGCCCAAGGAAGCAAATCTTAATTTGAATTCCTCAGTAGGAAAATATTCTGGCCTTCTTTACCTAATCATCTGGTTCCAACACAAATGAAGGCCTGTGTGTCAGACTCTAATCCTGCAGTATGGGACCCCTTCACAGCCGTTAGAATTCCCCAACTGGGCTTCTCTTGAGGCAGTTGCCCTTCTCAGTATCCAGGAGAGATGGTAAGGCCTCCCAGGCCTGTTGGACTTTGCAGTTATTTTAAGGCACATTATCATCATCACCTGTTTCCTGCCACTTGATTGATACTGTGAGATATTCAACCCTGGCCTTCAAGGTTTCCTGCCAGAATTCACAGAGCAAAAGTGTCTCTGTATCTGATAAGTGTGTGCTGTCATGATTCAGCTTTTCTAAGGGGATGAGAAACTAGGTGCAATGCCAGCCCTTTCTGGGCTTCTCTGTTCAACTGTTATTGTTAAAAAATATTCACTAGAAGCAGGGATATTAAAATGAATGGGAACACAGTGAGAAATGTTTCTAATCTGATTCTTCCTACTTTCACAACTCTGTTCTCCCCAAAGCCAAATGGTAGTGAAGGCCATGGGTTTGTACAGTGGCTTTCTTTTTTAGAAATTTTATTGAAGTATAGTTGATTTACAATATTGTATTAATTTTGCTCTACAAAGAGTGATTCAGTTATATGTATATTATTTTTCATACTCTTCCATTATGCATTATCACAGGATGTTGAATATATTTCCTGTGTTATACAGTAGGACCTTATTGTTTATCTGTAATAATAATTTGCATCTGCTAATCCCAGACTCCTTATCCTTCTCTCCCCAATCCCCCTCCCCTTGGCAACCAAAAGTTTTTTCTCTATATTTGTGGGTGGATCTGTTTCACAGATACGTTCATTTGAGTCATATTTTAGATTCTACATACAGTGATATCATTTGGTATTTATGTTTCTCTTTATGACTCACTTTACATGGTATATAATTTCTAGGGCCATCTGTGTTGCTGCAAGTGGCATTATTTTGTTCTTTATGGCTGAGTAATATTCCACTGTGTGTATACCACATCTTATTTATCCTTCTATCTGTTGATGTACAACATTAGATCTGCAGATTGTCTTCATGTCTTGCTACTGTAAATAGTGTTGCTGTGAACATAGGGGCATGTATGTTGCATACATGTTGCATGTATCTTTTTGAATTAGAGTTTTCTTCTGATATATGCCCAGCAGTGGGATTGCTGGATCATATGTTAACTCCACTTTAAGTTTTTTAGGAACAACCACACTGTTTCTATAGTGGCTGCACCAATTTACGTTCCTACCTACAGTATAGCAGAGTTCCCTTTTCTTCACACCTTCTTCAGCATTAATAAATTCATAGACTTTGTAGTGATGGCCATTCTGCCTGGTGTGAAGCGACATCTCATTGTAGTTTTGATTTGCATTTCTCCAATAATTCGCTATGTTGGACATATTTTCATGTGCCTATTGGTATGTCTCCTTTGGCTAAATGTCTGTTTAGGTCTTCAGCCCATTTTTTGGCTCGGTTGTTTCTTTTGTGTTATTGAGCTTTGTGAGCTGTTTATAAATTTTGGAAATTAATCCCTTGTCAGTTGCATCATTTGCAAATGTTTTCTCCCAGCCCATACGTTGTCTTTTCATTTTGTTCATGGTCTCCATTGCTGTGCAAAAGCTTGTAAATTCGATTTGATCCCATTCATTTATTTTTGCTTTTATTTTTATTGCTTTGGGAGGCTGACCTAAGAAAATGCTGGTATTGTTTATGTCAGAGAAATTTTTTTCATTACTTTTTTGCTGTGCTCGGCCTTCATTGCTGCATGCAGGCTTCCTCTAGTTGAGGCAGGTAGAAACTAGTTTCGGTGTGTGGGCTTCTCGTTGCACGGCTTCTCTTGTCGCAAACCGTGAGCTCTCGGGCAGCTGGTCTTCAGTAGTTGCAGCGTGCGGGCTCAGCAGTTGTGGCACACGGGCTTAGTTGATCCACGGCATGTGGGATCTTAGTTCCTGGACCAAGAATCAAATCTGTGTTCCCTGCATTGGTAGGTAGATTCTTAACCACTGGGCCACCAAGCAAGAACCATAGAATGTTTTGCCTCTGTTCTCTTGTAGAAATTTTATGGTGTCACATCTTTCTTTAAGCCATTTTGAACTTATTTTTGTATATAATGTGAGGGGTATACTCTAACTTCATTGATTTCACTGAAGAGACTGTCTTTTCCCCGTTGTATATTCTTGCTTCCTTTGTGGAAGATTAATTGGCCATAGTATGTGGGTTTATTTCTGGGCTCTCTGTTCTGTTGTTCTATATGTCTGTTTTTGTAGAATACCATGTTGTTTTGATTAACACAGATTTATAATATTGTCTAAAGTCTAGGAAGTTTATGTTTCCTGCTTTGTTGTTTTTCTTCAGGATTGCTTTGGCAATTATGGGCTTTTTATGGTTCCATATAGATTTTAGGATTATTTTTTTCAGTTCTGTGAAAAATATCATGGGCAATTTGATAGGAAACACATTAGATCTGTAGATTGCTTTCAGTGCTATGGCCATTTTAACAAGGTTAATTCTTCCAGTCCAAGAGCATGGGCTATCTTTCCATATCTTTGAATCATCTTCAGTTTCCTTTATTAATGTTTGTAGTTCTCAGCATGTAAGTCTTTTAGCTTCTTGTTGAGGTTTATTCCTTTCATTTTTTGTATGTGATTTTAAAAGAGATTATTTGTTCACATTCTCTTTCTGATATTTCATTGCTTGTGTAAAGAAATGTAACCAATTTCTGTATGTTGATCTTATATCCTGTTACCTTGCTGAATTTGTTGATCAGGTCTAGGAGTTTTTGTGTGGAGTCTTTGAAGTTTTCTATATATACTAAGGCATCTGTATCGAATGACAATTTTACCTCTTCCCTACCAATCTGAATACCTTTTATTTCTTTTTTTTGCCTGATTGCTTTCTGGCTTTTTTTTTTTTCCACTTAATTTTCATGGAATGCTTGTCATTTCCTTCATTCTTCCATAGGAACTGTAAAATTTAGGTAGCTCTGATCTTCAAAACATGACGCCAGAATTATCAGTGAGAGAAAATACACATTAGTGAAGATCAAGCCTTTGGACACACTTCATTGCCATTTGTTACCATTGTGATGAAAAAGTGGAATTAGCAGGAGACTGAAATTGATGTAATAAGACTTCTGGAAAGAGGCAGGCCCTGCTGCCCATAATTCTAAGCTTCTCTTGGCAGGCCAAGCTTCCAAATGGGTCAATTGGAAACTTAGGCCAATTCTATGTACCGCAATTAAAAGAACCTCCTTGTAAACTGTTCACAAGTGAGGTAGTTTTAAGGGTATCAGCCTTCTACCTTTCAGCTCTTAACCTGAGTTGGGTGGCGAAGGGGCAGGTTACTCTTTTGTCTCTGCAGCTGACCTTTCTCTTGGAGTGTACACTCCACTGCAGGCAGGTAAAGCCAGACAGTGAAACTGCCAAGACTTTTCTGGGAGGGAAAGGGTTTCAGGAGATTTTGGGGTCTTGGGGTATGTGGCATTGGGGTGATCTCTTCTGGAAATGTTCAGAATAAAACTGAGTCTTTGAAGGGTTGCTGCCTGGGCCCCCATCAAAATTTGCTTCTTGGAGCTCACTAAACCCCTAGTTTGTCCAAAGAAGCCACAGTATTTGTGCTTTAGATAGGGGTGCATTCAGGATGGCGGGCAACCAAGGTTTGGGGGCTGGTACCAGGTGCTCCATGCTTCCCAAGTGGCGCTAGTGGTGAAGAAGCCGCCTGCTAATGCAGGAGATGCAAGAGATGTGGATTCGATCTGGGTTGGGAAGATGCCCTGGGGTTGGAAAAGGCAACCCACTCCAGTATTCTTGCCTGGAGAATCCCATGGGCAGAGGAGTCTGGCTGGTTATAGTCTGACATACAGTCAGGTACAACTGAGTGACTAAACACGCATACCAGGTGCTCCAGAGTCTGAATAGAGCAGTGTTTTGCACAAGGGAAGTGCTCAGGTGGTGTTTTCCTTGTTGAAGAGAGAACA
Source organism: Antilocapra americana (assembly GCA_007570785.1). NCBI lineage: Eukaryota > Metazoa > Chordata > Mammalia > Artiodactyla > Antilocapridae > Antilocapra > Antilocapra americana. The sequence continues at coordinate 13,038,590 of ML662436.1, read as the reverse complement.
TCTGCCCTTAGTCCACTTTTACGGTTACTTCTTCCCAGGCCACCCTGAATCTGGAGAGCCGACTCCTGCATCAGGTTCAGCTCAATTACTTTTAGGGACCTACATGCTCAAAACAGTTCTCAGAATAGCACTTCTCTAGAAGAGGTAAGGGTTTTCTGCTTCTACTGCACCCATGAGGTCTCACATCCAGGCATGTGTCACCTGGGCAGCCATGTATGCCTGTGTTGTGCTGTCTGCTTTATATTGCTAGTCCTTCCAAGGCACGATCTTAGTGTTTTCAATGCCAGCCCCCACTGAGCCGTCCGTACAGAATGGTTACCTCCAGCCCTTACATTTTTTCTGTGGCTTCCACAGATCTGAACTTTGCACTATGGTGCTCCTGTGTATAACTGACCTTCACGTGATTGCTTTTCAAGCTTCTGAAGAATGGATAGTGTTGTTTCTTACAGAGATGCATGGTCTTTGCTAGAGAAAGGAGTAACTAGAGAATGAAGGGGAGGAAAGTGCTGTAAGTTGGAATCAGCATTGATTACAAAATGTTTTTTTTGAGAAATACCCCCAAAATTCAACTCCTGATCACCGGCTTGCCTGACTCATGTCCCTGTTGGACTCTGAAATAAGCACAAGTGAAGGATATTATTACTCTTAAATGGAAATGAGAGACTGGCGCTCTGGTTTACAGACTGTCTCATTATACTCATTTCCTGGCTTGTAGCAAACTTTTAGCTTCTTGTAGGCGTAGCTATCATTATTATTTAGGTAGGTTGCAAAGATTCTTATCAGACTGCTGGAGACTTGTTGGCCACTAGTGGCTTCTACTGACAGTTATTTATGTGAATGAAAAGTATCCAAGTGTGGAATAACAACCCCATTGTGGGTAAAGTAGAGAAACCAGTCATGATAGCTTCTCTTATTTATCATTCTGTTCACCTCTTATTTCAGATACATGTATGTAATCTGCTTGTTCTCTATGAATTAGTTTTTGAAATAAATGTGCATGTTCAGAATTTGCGATAAAGAGGTCTATCAAAGGGTTAGTTTAAATGAAAGGCCAGTTTTAAGTTCTTAAAAGACAATTTCTAAAGTTTCCCAGATGCCCATAAGAATTCCTCCTGTTATTATATTCTCCCTCAGTCACTATAAGCCATGTAGTCAGAAGTTTGAAGGTGGCATTTGATTCCTTATGGGGATGTGCAAGGTCCAGAATCTAAACAGAAAATATGCGAAGACATTTTATCGGCTTGTGACATACCAAGCGGGTACATGAATATTCAGGGTTCCACACTACTATATAATGCTGCATTTCTTGGTTTTATTTGAAACAATGCATATTTTTAGCATTTTATGGTAGGATTTTACACTTGTCATTTACACAAATTACAAGGTTCTCTTCAAGTCTTTAAAAAATTTTTTTAAAAATTCAGCCCATGTGCAGCACAAGAATATGCAAAACTACTTTACAATATACACACTTTTATCAAAGGAGATACAAAATTCTGGCTTGTAGTTTTAGACAAATACAAGAAGCTTCAAACTAGACACAAGGGTTAACATTAATTCTCAAATATAAGTCTGCACTTTGTGTTGTTTCTCTGAGATGTGAATACCAAATTCCTAAGAGATTTTACTTTTTCCTTTTTCAAAGGAAAAATGACAAATTTCCCTTAAACAAGTCCCTCCCCATCAGCTCAATCTTACCATCCTGCTCTCCCATCCCTTAGTGCCAGACACTTGCTTCACAGTAAAAAAATCTGTGGTGGGCAGTTTACATTTTGTATGCGGACCAGATCCTTTTAGCTAACTCTTCTCTTGCAAAAGTCTCAGCAGCCATAACTGACGGGAATGGCTGCTACACTGTGTTAGATCCGACTTCACGCCACGTAATCTAGTCGGCTATGATGCTGAATGACTAGTTAAAAGGAGATGAGAGAGAGGCAGCCTCTGCCAGTGTGCTTTTTATTGGTGGCAAATTTGTGGCCTTGAGTCAAGTTGTCTGATGCTAAGAGAACTTCAGAATCTAAACAGACATGCCCACTGATGGCTTGAGGGACTTCTCTGTTGCTTATGCATAGATATTCTTTTTCAGCATGTTGGAGGCAATACTTTATCTAAAGGGTTATGAAGAGGCAATAAGGAATAGTAGGACTTTTTCTGCCCTTTTAAAAGGTAATATCTGGTGTCCATTGTTCCCTAGCCATCATCCAATACCTAAATGTGTGTATATGCATATTTAAAAGAATTACCCATCTTTCAGTCAGTATACAGCCAACTCTTGATTACCTATGAGAACATTAAGTGACATTTACTACCCACAAATTTTACATTTAACATTATCAACCTTTCTGGACACAGGTCATGTTCACTCTTTACATCTCATGTAGACTATAGCCTGTCAAGACCAAGTTATCACACAAACGTTCATGTCCTCAGACCCACGCTAGGTGTGTGCAAGGACACTGAGCACATTCAGATAGGGCTTTGGGGAAACGGCTTAAGTGGAGTGGGGGCAGGCGAGAAAGGACCAATCTAAGTTCCTCCTGAATTAGCTCTTATGGTATGCTTTGTTATTTTAATTTTATGATTAATTACATGATTTTATGCAAAATCCAAAACCTGAGGCATAGTCACTGTTTTGTATAGATAATGGAGAGTTGACTGTAATCATGTTGTTTCTTTAAACTTTAGCCCTTTCACATAAAAACTTCACAGGAAAACATAGTGTGATAAAAAGATTAAAAAAGACTACCATATGACATCTAGAAGCATTTATTTTATGCAAAAAACTTAAATATGAATATGTGTACACAAAAAGTGCACACATTACCTATGCTGAACAATGCCAAGAAACAATATATTGATGCAACAGTTGTCTTCAAAAATAAACATAAAAACGGAGCCCAGACTGGCAGACAAGAGTAAAACACTTATTTCCCAATAGCACAATGCTGAAATTGATAGCAATCCTAAGCACCTCCCACTTTCCTTACAAAGCTGCCAAAAGTCCAACTATTTAAAAAGAACTGACTTTTTTTACATCAATAATAAAAATCTGGTGACAAACATTATAAAACCAAATGCTGGACAGTTTTTACTCCTTTAAAATTTCAAATATTCCAACATAATCACAGGAGTAAAAACCACTTTAAAGTGATATGCCTTATGAAACAGACAACAATATGTACATTTATTGCAAATTATATTAAACTAAAATGGAGGGGAAATCAAAATATGAAGTGATATGAAATCAATAATAATTTTAATTATTTTCTCACTCTGATAAAAATCAGAAAGCAACATTTATAAAATTGCCACCACATCACTTTTCATAGCAGGGAACTGAAATCTGTACATCTCATTTTGCAGAAAAGTAGGCAGGCAGAAAGAATTATACATAAAAGTTTCCAAAAGGAAAAAAAAAAAAAAGACATATTTAATCTGATTTCTCTTCTTCTAAAAAATTAATTCAGTAGACTTCTATTTTTTTTTTTTCTTGTGTAACACGGGAAATTCCTGGCTCTAAAATTGATGAATTTTCATTGTCAGTGTAAGGACATCCTGTTACTTTCTTTAAAATAAAGACTGCAGCATGGAAATTAATGGTGTATTATGCCGTTAAACTCCAGATATGCAGGAACTGGAACCAAGTGTTAAGCAATTTGCTTAATTATTGACTTTTCATAAGAAAAGTCTGGGGGGAGGGTGGAAAAGAGTTGCTTTTAGCTTCTCTCTCAAGAGTTTCTGCTGTACATTTCCATCAAAGGACTTGTGGTCATGTGAAAAAAGGAAGTAATAGCTTTTTTCAGTTTTCAAGGCAGAAAGTGTGTTCTGAAGTTAACTTCATTTTCTGTTCAGGGTCATTCTGAATCCAAGTTTTTGCAGAAGCTAGAGCCTGCTTCTGTTTGGCCTTCATTTTCTCCCTTTGCAAATAAATTTTCTTTTTACCTTGGGGATAGGAGTAGAAGAAAGCAATGTTAGTAAGATAAAAACAGAAAAACAAACCATACATAGATTATTTCTTTTCTATCATTGTTATCTAAAATCTGAAAACATTTTTTTCATTTTTCATATGAGCCTTTACTTGATTTAGGAATCTTACCCTAAACTATATAAAAACAAAATAGCAATTAGTAAGTTTTTATAAGCATTGCTACCTGATGCCCAATTTGCTTATTACTACAATAAAACACTAAAAGCTATTTGAAATAATTTTTAGTTAATACTTCCAAAATTATATAGTAGAAAAATTACTACACAACTATGGCAAAATGAATTTAAAAGCATCAACAGTAAGTTCTGTTCTTTAGTGTACTAAAAAAGGAGGAAAATTTAGCTTAATTCTGCTGTGAAGAATCCTGCATTGATTCTATTTCCTGAATAGGGAGGGAAAATTATGACCCCTGGAAGGATGACGCAGTGGGATAGGGTCTCTTCTTCTCCCTTCATCTACTCCTCTCTGGGATGAGAAAGAAGCCGCCTAAGGGGTGAGGGGGTGGTGGGTGGGGAAAACTGAGCATGCTGGTGTTTTGGTCTGTGTGAGGTTATTTGTTCAATTTAGGGGCAAAGTACTAGTAGTTACCTAGCCTATGTCATTCCACATTGGGGGGTGGGGTGGAAAGTCATGGCTTACAGGATCTCAGTTCCTGGACCAGGGACTGAACCTGGGACAGGGCAGTGAAAACCAGGAATCCTAATCACCAGGCCGCCAGGAAACTCCTTATCATTCCACATTTTTAATCAGCCGTTAAGACTGTGTCTCCTTGATGATTCCAAACTTGGGAAAGAAAGATGAGGGGGATGTTTACTTATATTCCCAAACCCCAATGTTATTTATACCTTTTATAAAGATAACAATGCTAACAACAAAAAAAGTTAAGTAATTAAGATTCTTATATAGAGTATTAATTTGTTGTAATAGAATTTAATAATATGATATCAAAGAATCCTCTACAAGCTGCCTGCTGCACCTTCAGGAAGCTTCCCTTTACTAGCTCTGAGTCCTCAATATTTTCCTGGCTGCTCTCACAGACTTTTAAACGATCCAGGTCACTGGAAGAATTTCCTGGACTCGATTCTATGTCCCAAAGTGAATCGCCATCACTTCCGAGCACTTGGCTTCTGAAAAATTTCATATTATTTTGATAAAAATGCCCTTGTTACTGAAGAATATTTATATTAAACTAATATACGGTTGTTTAATACATAAGGAAACATACTTAGGGGATACTTCTACAATATAAATTTGTGATGTGAAGAAACCTTCTCAATATACCAATGAGCACAGGAAATCAGTAAATTCTTTGCTTCATAAAATAAAAATTCCAAGATCCTTAAACACTCTAATACTAAGCATACTACACAAAACACATTAATCTAAAACTGCTGTTATCCTATTGATAAGTTCCTTAAATTCAGTTTTCCCATATGTCCCAAGTTTAAGGATTTTATCTCCACGGGTGTTTACTGATATTCTTTTTCAGGGAAGAATTTGGCCTTAAATAAATAAAACATACTCAACAATCAGCACACCTATAAAAACATTTTCAGTGCAAAACGTTTGGGATTGTTTGCCATTTGGATAATAGTTTAAAAACAAAGGAAAAACAAGTGAACTAATAACAACTAAAAAGATGGTGAATCCTCCATTCTCAAACTCATGAGGCCAACATTAAGTGTCCAGTTGTACAGACACTATTTCCCAACTATAGTATACAAATGGTTAAGTTTTATAAACCTACAGAGTAAATTCAAGGAATTTTCTCAAAAGAAGTAACAATTTCAAATGCAGCCCAAAATATAAACAGGAATATCTGTTGGAACACACACACATAGCAGCTGATGGAATACATTTATTGCAAAAATCCAAAAGGATCTAAAAAATTCTACAGGTAAGTTTACAAAAATCCTGAATTAATAAATGAATTATCTAAGTAGAAATCATACTAAAAATTATTATTTACTCAATGTTGTCAGTGAGAGGACCTAATAAGAGGAATTCTAGAGGGGTGTGCTGCACTGTGTAAGTGATGGCCGTGGTATTTAAATGGCCGCAGAGGCTACCAGTTAAGGGTCCTGCTTTATAGGGCTGAAGGAGTAAATGGGGTTACAAACAAAGCATCTAGACTGTAGCTGAAATATACTAGGGCCTCAAAAATGGTTTTCACTAATTAATAATAAAGTTTAAATAATCATAAAATATGTTAAGAATATAAATACCAAGTAACAAAACTGGGCAAGTTTTCTGGAGGTGATGCTAGCAGTGCCCAGTGGAGACGGACTGACTACCTTGGGCAGATCTGACGCCCAGATCTAAAGGAGAGATGGAGTACAGGAGGTAGAGTGATGCCAGGAAAGGCGCTTTCCAGACGTTAATGTAAAGACAGTTGTGACTAGAGCAGGAAAGAACCTTCAGTGAGGTGAGAAGTAAGACGTGTGCAGAGTAATGCAAGGTAAAGACGGAGCAGCGTCTGAAGTCAGACACTAGGGTCACAGAGAGGCACAAGTGTGCCCGGCCTTGTTTCTCAGAGGCTTACATTCAAGCTTCACCTCTGGGGGCAAGTTAAATTACTTTCAGTGCAGTGATCCAGATCCAGATCCGGTTTCACAACGCAAGGATCCTAGGCTAGCTACAGTAAGTGACCTGACCCTACCACTCTGGGTTCACCCTTAGCTCAGAAATGCAGTGCCTGATGGCGGTTGGCATTGGCACCCCTGTTTCTTTTATTAGTTACATGGTTGAAAGTGTACTGTAAAGGTTATCCTAACAGGCTGATTCAAGGTATTTATATTAGCTCTGAATTATTCAGTCTTGTATCTGATTCTCACTGGGTCTCAGGAAAATAAATACAGGTGAGATGTCAAATCATCACAGGTAATTTTTGCAGTAAATGAAAAGGAAGGTGAAAGATAAGAGTTTCCCATGAAATAAAAATAAAACTGGCACCTTCAGAATTTTAACCAGTATTTTCTCCTCAAGCTGAAGGACAGAACAATAGCTGAGTCACAAGGAACTTTTGTCTTAGTGTGTCTATGCCTGTTGCTTGGTGGTGGTGGTGGTTCAGTTGCTAAAGTGACTCTTTGTGACCCCATGAACTGTAGCACAGCAGGACCCCCTGTCCTTTACCATCTCCTGAAGCTTGCTCAAACTCATGTCCATCGAGTCGTTGATGCCACCTAACCATCTCACCCTCTGTCACCCCAATTTTCCTCCTACCCTCAAATCTTTTCCAGCATCAGGGTCTTTCCAATGAGTCAGTTCTTTGCATCAGGTGGCCAAAGTATTGGAGCTCAGCTTCAGCATCAGTCCTTCCAATGAATATTCAGGACTGATCTCCTTTAGCATGGACTGGATCTCCTGGCAGTCCAAGGGACTCTCAAGAGTCTTCTCCAACACCACAGTTCAAAAGCATCAATTCTTCGATGCTGGCTCAGCCTTCTTTATGGTCCAACTCTCACATCCACACATGACTACTAGAAAAACCACAGCTTTGACTATATGGACCTTTGTTGGCAAGGTGATGTCTGCTTTTTAATACACTGTTTGTCATAGCATTTCTGCCAAGGAGAAAGTGTCTCTGAATTTTGTGGCTTCAGTCACTGTCTGCAGTGATTTTGAAGACCAAGAAAGAAAATAAAGTCTGTCACTGTTTCCACTTTCCCCCCTCTATCTGCCATGAAGTGCTACACATTAAAACATCTCCTTTTTACACATTAAGAGGAGAAACCAACGTGAAGAGTTGTGAATGTTCATGGTTTAAAGGAGAAACATAACCAACTGCAGCTGTCACTATTACAGTGCAGTGTTAACAAGGGACACGACCTGGATTCAAAACCCCCGCTCTGTGTAGCACCAGCCAGGTGGCTGGGAAATAACTGTTTCAGGTCTAACCTTATTTCTAACATACAGTTAGTACTTGCTTTATAGAGATGGCTGCCTTAAATAGACATCTAACAACCTTTCCCTATTACCACTATTAATTCTACCAATATACCAAAAACCCCACACGTTATTCCGCCTACTATTCACTGCAGCCCTTCAGTGCTCTCATAGGCTTATGTGCTCTGTTTCAGTATGGCACTTCCAAGATCATCTGATCTCTCTCTGGGTTTTCTCCCTCTCTGAAGCTGAAATGCCAGGGCTTTTCTCTGCATGAATTCTGAAATAGGTTTAAAAAATGACTATAGTTTTTGTCTGATTTAACCTATGATTATTTTAATAAACTAGCTTAAGTAATAATTATAAAAATTAACTGCAAACACTCTCCACTTTATGGAATAAAGTTTCACATATATAAACTACATTAGTTATTTAAAGTAAGGAAGTATTTTCAAAGTATCCTCTATCAAACTAGTTTTGTATGCGTGTATAGTACTCACAGAATTAAGATTTAATTTTACCTTATATGGACTCCAGAGTGACAATGCCTGCTTTTAATCCTGCCTCTACTTTGCTTATTCATGTAAGCAAAGGGACCAAAAGCTGCACAGACTCTCTATTCCTGGATTTCTTCCTCTTTATAAACTAGGGATAATGATAGTACTTACCCATATATCGATGTTTAAGCACTTAATAGGTTAACAAAAAGCTTAAAATTGAGCCTAATAATAAGCACTGTATTAGTGTTAACTATTAGCAGTCTTATGTAACAATTTTTAAAGTGAAACAAAATATGTAATATAAAATTTACAACTTTAATCACTTATGTACACAGTTCGGTGTACATTTACACTGTTGTACAATCACTGCCATTCATCTCTACTAGGCTGGTACGAAAGCAATTGTGGTTTCAGACTGTGAATTTTAAATCATTATAACTAGGTTCAAACATATCTTTATTAATCAAAATAGGAACCACTACAACCAACACGTTTTTCCCCAACTAACACATTTTTGTCAATAAGAAATGTTTGTTTATTCCTGTAGTGTAAAAATCCATGCTTCAGGATTCAACAAACTCTTAGAAAATATTTTCTGCCTCCTGTTGGCTGTGGAAGCATTTTCCTTGCAGAAAATTGTCGAGATGCTTAAAGATGTGGTATTCAATTAGCGAGAGGTCAGGTGAATATGGTGGATGAGGCAGAACTTTATAGCCCAATTTGTTCAACTTTTTAAGTGTTGGTTTTGCGATGTGTGGTTGAGAATTGTCATGGAGTAGAACTGGACCATTCTGTTGACCAATACTGGCTGCAGGCATTGCACTTTTCAGCGCGTCTCATTGATTTGTCGAGCATACTTCTCAGATGTGAGGGCTTCTCCAATATTCAGAAAGCTGAATACCAGCAGCAGACCCCCAGATAGTGACCGTGACCTTTCTTTTGGTGCAAGCCTGGCTTTGGGAAGTGCTTCTGGAGCTTCTTGGCCCAACCATTGAGCTGGCTGTCGCCAGTTGTCATATAGACCCACTTTTTGTCGCCTGCCACAATAATCTGAGAAACGGTCCCCTATTGTTGCTCAGAATAAGAGAAGATGACGTTTTAAAACGACTACTTTGATTTGCAGTCGGCTCATGAGCCACTCACTTTTCACCTTTCCAATTTGCTTCAAATGCCAAATAACCGTAGAATGGTAGGAAGTTGCTTCTGCAACTTCCTGTGTAGCTGTAAGAGGATCAGCTGCGATGATTGCTTTCAACGGGTCATTGTCAACTTCTGATGCCCTGCCACTATGCTCCTCATCTTCAAGGCTGTGTCTCCTCTGCAAACTTCCTGAACCACCACTGCACTGTACGTTTGTTAGCAGCTCCTGGGCCAAGTGTGTTGTTGATTTTGTGACTTGTCTCCACTGCTTTACGACCCATTTTGAACTTAGAATCGTTTGAACTTGCTTTATGTCTAACATCATTTCTATAGTCTAAAATAAATGTAATGTCATTAGCAAAAAAAAAAAATAGCAAGAAGTGCACAGTAAAACATAAATGCATTTATTTAAGAATGTATATGAATATCAAAGAGCAGAGTTCAATAATGCAAAACCTCAATTACTTTTGCACAACCTAATAAAGAATATTAGGGTTAATATTTTAATAGAATATTTTCATCCTCCCAAACTGAAACACTGTACCTGTTAAACAATAATGCCTAGTTCCACCCCCCAACCCCTGGCAACCACCTCATTCTGCCTCTATGAATTTGACTACTCTAGTATCTCACGTAAATGGAATCACACACTATTTGTCCTTTTGCTGCTGCTGCTAAGTCGCGTCAGTCATGTCTGACTCTGTGCGACCCCACAGACGGCAGCCCACCAGGCTCCTCTGTCCCTGGGATTCTCCAGGCAAGAATACTGGAGTGGGCTGCCATTTCCTTCTCCATATCTCTGATGAATAAATGGAAATGTTAGTTGAGAAGATAAAGCACATTAGAAGTGCTTTCTATTAGTTTTTTTGTTAAAAATAATTTAAGGATATGTGTCCAAGGGAATAAAGGAAACAAATTTCTGTTGCAGTTTCAGTGGCTTAAAAAAAAAATAATTAATTAGGGTTTGCTGGGTCTTAGTTGTAGCATTTGGGATCTAGTTCCCTAACTAGGGAATGAACCTGGGCCCCCTGCATTGGCAGCAAGGAGTCTTAGCCACTGGATCACCTGGGAAGTCCCTCAGTGACATGTTGACACAAATTCATCTTCTGCAATTAATAAGCAGGGGAAGTATATTCTTTGACGGCAAGAATCCATCTATTTTGGATACTTATGTATTGCCGACACCCCACACAATGCTGGCAGTCTAATCCGTCTGTATTTGTTAGATGAACAAATGAGAAGTGTAAAGAACAATACTCATGTGCCTACAATGCATTTATTTCTATGCAAGAGGATATTGTGACTAATACAGAGTTTCCAAACAAAAGTCATAATGGTAGAATTTAAGGGCAGAGTCGTATATTAGATTCAGGAAAGAATGGAAAAGACAAAAGGAAGCTTGGGAGAAAGTTTCAGAATGTCCTTCTATGTTTTGTTAGCCATGCATTAATAGTCAAAAAACCAACCAGCAGTTTCTAAGACAGGTGCACAGTACCCACTCTACTGAAGTACTGTGGTATTACGGTACTGACGCACTATCACGAACACCTATCATCAAAGAAGTTTGCATTGTGTGTAACACATTGCCCAACCGATCTACTAACTGGCATACGTAAGACTTCTAAGGTATCGTTTCATTCTTTTTTTCCTTTTCACTCTTAAAAGAGATATTTTAAGATTTTTCAGAAGGCCCAAAGCCATTTTAAATAAAGAGCTGTTTCTGGCATGTAAGCCGTTTTTGTTGGGTTTGTTCAGTGCTTTGGGGGCATATGGCATAACTAAAACCAGAGTAATGGGTTTTACAATGCTCAATTTCAGAGACAAGGTTGGTTGCGACTGAAAATATTTTCAGGGTTCAAGTAAGTGCCTGGATATTTTGGTAAGACAGCAGGACAGCTCATGACAGATAAGATCAGGTGGCTCAGGTGGCCTGGGTGTGATAGCAGTAGTATTTTATGTGGGTGAGGAATGGCCAGAATTCTAGAAACCCTTTAGAGAATTCTGGCTATCTCCTCCAATGAAATTTCTTCAGTTTTTGCATAACTAAAACTATATTAAGGGGTAAAGTAACTAGAATTCAAAACAGTGGTTAATTACTGAGCATTTATTCTACACAAGGTGTTTCGTTAAGTGCTCTCTATTTAATGACCTCTTTAATTCTTAGAACAATCCTTTGAGGAAGGTATTATCATACTGTCTTACTGATGACGACAAGGAGGCCAAGGTTAAGTATGTTGTTCCAGGTCAAAGGTACAGGTTTGAGGAGAAAATAATAAAATTTGCCCCCAATACTGGCTTTCTACTTTCAGTCCATAAAACAGGAAGTGACTAAGTAGAAGAAACAGCCATTACTTAGTCAGATTTGGGCCTGGATCAGCTGCCATTAGATGCTGAAAAAGGTACATATTTAAAATATGACAAATTTAATAACCCCAAACTTCAGAATTTCATAAATACTAATTTAAAGCCCAACTCAAACATGATCAAAGATGAGCAGCTGTGAGGTTATTCTCATTGGGAAGGGTAGGGGAGAAAATTAAGTTGCTGACTTAAAGTTTACTATAACAAGCGGAATTAAAGAGCAAGATATACTTGTTCATGTATCATGACATCTATTTACTCCATTCTGGGACTTCTGTATCAAAAAAGGAGCCCTTTATATTTAGTAAACCCCATGCAACTATGTGAAGAAGACCAAGATAATAATATCCTTGCTAATAAATAGAAATACCAAAATACCATATCCTAATTTAGGAGATCTCTCTTCAAATTGTTGTCCTGAAGGTTATGAGATTAAACACAAATGCCATCATAACTTACTCAGGAAAACCAGGGGGCAGTTTTCACTCCCAAATACCTAGGTATTTGGGTGTGATTGGCAAATAGGAATAAAACAAAATGTCCAAACTCAAAGTTCAGAAAGAATGGAGTACGTTACCTTTGCAAGTCAATCTGTCTCTCTGTCGGTGCTGCCTTTTTGGCTGTGTCTTGCAGTTTGGGTGCTTTGGCATTACCTGCTTCCAGACCTCCAGGGCTCTCCTGACTGACTGTGGCTCTCTTTCTTCCCTTACTAAGAGGTTTATTTATATCATCATTTTTGGTTGCATTGCCCTGAGACTCAGATTTGGGTCGACGTCCTCTCCTGGGTTTTGAAGGGGCAGGCGGTCCTGATTCATCTGCTTTCTCATCTGTTTTTTGTTGGATATTCTCTGCACCAGCTGCTGTTACTGTTCTTTTCTTTCCTCGGTCACTGCTGATGTTGCCCTGGGCAGACTGATCAGAATTAATCTCCTAAAAGAGCAGAAAACAATTTTATGAACAGGAATTCCTTAAATATCACTGATCTAACTAGAAGAAGCATTCTGCAAGTATTTTAGGAGTTGGGATTCCAGGGTTTCTAACTCACTGCTTACATTCCACGAGGAATGTAAATTCCTTAAGGGTAAGCACTGAACATCATACCTAACCATAATGTGTGGCATATATAATATACTCAGTAAATATGTATTAAATGGCACAGGCAGTTATATAAGAGAAAACCTACTCAGCTGTTCTTTCACACTCATTTTAAATAAAAACGTCCTTTTTATTGCTAGTATGTTCTTAATGTTACCATTTTTCAAAAGCAGGATGTTTTCATAATTCAATGTTATTTTCTTTCTCTACGATGCATCTAACTATAATAATCTTCATAGTTCTGTAATAGAAAGTTCTTTAATATCTCCCTTCACTCATTCATTCAAACTTCTGTCTCTTCTTATTGTATCGGTCATTAACCTTTTTTCTGAACATTCTCTTTTTTTTCCTCTTTCTAGTTTGGCATACATACATATTCTCATCTAAAATGTTTAAGCAAATAAAATTCCATTTTAGTGTAACAGACATAATGGACATTAGAAGGAATAATAGTTTTCAGGATGAAAGTGACCTTTATACAAATGAAATTTAGGAATCAACTGTAATAATTTGAATTGATTCAAGGGAAACAAAGGACCACTATCATCACTTCATCAAAAATTAAGACTGTATCTTTTCAGTTAATTAATTTTCATTTCCCCTCAAAATGTTTTCAGAATAACCAGGAAACACATATAAATCTTTCATGTTTCAAGATAATTTACTTAGATGAAAACTCATGAAAGTAGTATCTTAAGTTAGAAAATCCAAAAACCAGTGTTTTGGGAGGATTAAAATATTAAAGTAAGCTTTATCTTAAGAGAACAGATAATACATGAAGGAAAAAGAGTAAGGTGGTCCACACAGGGTAAACTGTTAAACAGTATACAATGGATTAGAGCGGACATATGCAAAGTCATCCAGTGAAAGATGGTGATTCCTGGGCAAAATAAAAAGGCCAATAAAGATGACTAAGTGTGGTTAAACCTGAAGCAGAAACCATTCACTCAACTTAGTGTCTATTATGTGCAGTGGGTGCTGTGCATAGATTGGGGAACAAAACTGATACTGTTCTGGTCCTCAAACAGATGATTAACCTTTTTTAGAAGAGTAAACAAACATTAAGTACAGATTACCCTAAGTGCTAAACAGATTAAAGAAAGGGGCATTCAGGAAAAAAAAAAATCAAAGGAAACATCAATTTGATTATTCTGGGGACTATGAAACAATATCAGAGCAAGGCTTACCATGTGAAAAGTAAAGTGTTCTAGACAGATGCAAGAGGCAGCATGAAGCACCCAAAGAAGGAAGAGCTTGGAAGATTTAAGGAACTTGAAGTGATATGAGACTGGTATAAGGCAGAAGCAAGCATGGGACAGATCATGAATGCTTTATGGGACCTTTAAGAAATCTGATTTTATTTTAAGTGCTAATAAAAGTTGTTGTATAGTTGCTAAGTTGTGTCCGACTCTTTTGTGACCCCATGAACTGTAGCCTACCAGGGTCCTCTGTCTATAATAAAAGTCGCTGATGGACTTTAAACAGAGAGCAAACATAATCCAAATTATATTTAAAAAAGATCACACTGGGTACTACATTTGGTTGACTAGATCAGAAGGGAGCAAGAGTGTTAATAAGAAGATATAACTACTACAGCATCAGAAGTTGAGTTACTGAGTTTCCTGGTGGTCTGGGTTTAATGTCTAGTTAGGGAAGTTCCCACAAGCTGTGCGGCATGGCCGGAAAAAAAAAAAGAATAGAGATAATTTAAAAATGGGCAAAGACGAACAAGCGATTCACATAAGAGTACATCTAAATGGTCAACAAAAATACTGACTGAAATGTAAATGAAAGCAATGGTGGGGCATTAGTTTTGATATTTTAAATGGAAAAAGATTCAAAAGAACTATAAAACCTGCTGATGGTTGATATGTAAAGAAAAAAGTACCCGTTTAGTAAAAATGTCAGGTGTTCTAACTTTCTGAGAAAACAATATGGAAGTATCTAAAATCTCTAGAATTTTACTACTTGACCCAGCAATCCCACTACTAGAACTCAGCCCCTAGAAAAAACCCCACAAGTTTAATGCAATATTGTTTGCACTGAAAAAGAAGAGGGAAAGGATTTATGTGTATACATGGAAGAAAATGACAACTCTGGAGAGAAAAAATTGAACACACAAGATAAGGCTGTTTAATAGCGGAAAAAAGACTATTAAAAGTCAGGTACATGGTCATATTTACATATTTATGAATATTATGTATATGTGCATATGTATAACAAACTCATAAAAACCAAATGAAGAGGCATGAAGGCATAGTCATGCCTACAGTCAGCTATAGGCATGAAGAAAAAAAATCTAAAGGGCCAACACTGGCGGTACTGCTTGCCTGCATCCATGAAATGTTAGCATCTTACTTCTTTTATTCATTCTTCATATTACAATTTGATTTCTCTCACAGAGTAAGTAAAAGAAAATATTCTGATCTGTAAACATGCATATCCAGTTTGTTGGGTAGTTTTTATTTCTATAAATAATTAACTGGTTTAGGCATCAATCTCTTTGAAAAACTGGTTAGCAAGAAATACTCCCTTAGATCTTATCTTCTTTTAATATACTAGCAACACAGTGTTTTGAGCCTGCAAGACTGAGGATCAGATCCTGGAAAGAAATGATCATATCAACTTATGGGAGATCTGACTGGGAAGCTATCAGGCTTTTGCCAAAATACGACCTGTCTCTTTAGGCAACAATGAATCGTTAAAACATTCTTTGGAAGTATTAAAAAGTTAAAACAGGGTTTGGAACAAAATAATATATTATAGGTCAATCAAAGTCACATTTTGGCCCCTCAAAAATTAGAAATTTAAATATCCAATTTATCTTTTATACAATTTTACTGCAGAGGTTGGGAAGGTTATTGATAGCTGTTTGTACTAGTTAAACATTTGCATCCCTGTACTACCTCTTAATACACATTACAAGCATGTCTAACTAAGTATCTATAACAATATGCATTTCTGAATCTAAGCATGTTTATGTTGAATATTTAATTCCATAAAAAGATCCCACAATATCTAAATCTATTTGTTTCTGAATTCTAAGATCTTTGCGAGGTTCCCTGATACTGACATAGTGAAGTTCAGCTAGCAAAGAGCAAGAGTATAGACAGTGAGAGACTGACCAAAAATGAACCTCATCAGGACTTCCCTGGTGGTCCAGTGGTTAAAAATCACCTTCCACTGAAAGGGATGCAGGTTTGATTCCTGGTCAGGGAACATACCACATACCACAGGGTGACTAAGCTTGCATGCCTCAACTAAGACTCAATGTAGCCAAATAAATAAATATATAAAAAAAAAATATGAACCCCTATCTGTTCAGTTTGAGTTCAGACAATGAGTTTCGATAAAAAAAGTTCAGCTACTGTGAAATGACTGTATAGTCCTATATTTTATTTAACTGAGAGTAATTCCTAAAACATCTTACAAATAGCATAAATATATGGTGTGTAAAAAAAGTATGTCAAGAATATGATTCTACCGAAAAAACATTAGTATTCTTATACTATTCCAACTAAGGAAAGTTATCCTCCTACCAATGTTACATTCCTTTCTATCCTGCCAAAAAATGAAGAATACTGGGAGCTACAGATAAAAGATCCACCATCATGTAGCTGACACATTTTGATAAATAAAATATTATTATAACTGTCATTAAAAAGAATGAATAAACAAAAGAAATTTTCGAAGTTTAAAAAAAAAAAAGATCTACCATCAAAGAAAGAATGCAGCTGTTAAATAAATAAAAAACCAAACATTAAGGCTAGCTCATAAGTTTAACTTAAACAAATGAGAAATGTTGATCTCTGGCAGGAATCAATGAAGCATTGAAAACAAGATCTCAAAACCCTTGTTTCTGTTCTTTCAAGGTACTGGGAAAAGTAGTGTGGTTGAAGGATACCATTATGGGTGACCACACAAACTTGGTTAAATGAAGGAAGTGAACACAGAATCATTTCTGGAAAAAGAAAGCACAGTCAGTACAGGTATACACACATGTATAGCATGCAGTATACATTAATGCACGGACCAAGGGTTTTTCACTCCTATCATGAAACTATAGTAAGAATCTCCATGGGAGGAACTCATTAAATTAAAAAATTTACCTTATTCTTTACTGGGTCAATATTCTTTACTGGTGTGACAGAAATAATTCTTACAGGGTTCTCCTCATTTTCACTAACACCAGTTTCTGCTGCCTCTGAACTCTGTTCCCTGTTGAAGAGAAACAAACCAAAGCTTCTTTATTTGACCACATGAATACAAACTTTACTCTTTCATTATACCAATAAGAAAACAGGAGGCTTAGACTGGCTTAGAAGGCTGGTCAAGTTAGCAAAACTCATATCTGTGGCTACAGCCTATAGCCCTATTACTCCCAGTTACTGATTTCCATTTAATCTTACTAATGTAAGAAAGAAATGACTGCCTAAAATCACCTGATAGATTAGTTGTCAAGAAACAAACAACGTAATTATTCTATAAGCCTATCTGTTGGGGGTGGAAAACGCTAAAAGCAAGCAAAAGTACAGCAGATTAAGACTATTGTTTTCTTCAGACTGTGTTCTTAATTAGCTCTGTAAGAGATGGGGCTGCTAGAAAAGGCCATGGGAGAGGTGTTTGATGCCCACCATCCATCTAAATCACAGATGTCCCATGTTAATATCTTTGGATTCTACTGCTAAAAATGTCTTTAAAACACTACCGGTTGAATTTATTCTTAAAATATCATGAATCAGAGTAAAATCTTTAAAAGCCTCATTATTCAGTGTTCATAAGAGTAGGGTCAGGTGGAAATTTTTATGCAGTAGCTAAGACAGTAAACACCTGACATGTTAAACATGGAGTCTTTAATAATAAATGGAAAATGTTATTAACAATGTTATCTTTATTCATGCTTTACTAAATCTGTTGAGTTAAAAAGCATATAAATAAATTTGTTTTGAGTTATATTTTCAGTTTTCCTAAGTGTTAAATTTGCACATATAAACACAGACTTCCAAGTAAATTAGTTTTACTGTACTAAAAAAATATTCTTGATGTTCTCTAAAGTCCATTTTTGTGATGTGCTTTAAGAAAAGGAACTGAAAGATAAATCAAGTAGTGAGTGATCATAAAAACAACTGAAGAAAAAAAATTGCCTTGGTCGATTTCCGGTGGAAGGGTTCAGCTCTGAATTTACATTAATATTGCTTCCAGTCTCAGCTCCAGTGCTTCTAACATATGGTTTCCTTCCCGTTGCTGACAAAGGCTTGTTTACAGCACCTAGTACTCCAGCAGGTTTTGGCTAGAAATTACAAATATGCATGTTATTTTATCTCTTACTAAAAGGAATATATATAAATTTATACATATGCAAGGGATTATTGTTTTGCTTAAGCCCAGGAATTGTTGTTAAAACAGTTGTTGTTGGCAAGTTAAATCCTAAATTTATTAGAAATTATAATTCTGTAATACTCAGTCTGAACATAATTTGAAGTCAGAAGTATTCCTTCCTTTAAAAAGAACTATGCAAAAAATACCCAAACAACTATGCAATATTTAATTATTCTTTATTGTTTAATTAAAATAAAAAGTGCTCCTAAAACACAGTGAAATACATAATGAGTAAGACATAGTAAAATGCCTTACAGATAAAAACTACTGAGTGTATATAGTTTAACAATTTAGATACTTTATCAAATATTAAGTTTTTTTCCTTTTGCTGTTTTAGATGTCGTATTACCTTTATACGATATAAACTAACTTATTAATACTTTAAAATTATTTCTTTTTCTAACACATCTAAATTTATTATATCATTTTTTCAGGGAAATTTGCGTTGTGAATCCTAAATAACTTGAACCCTATCTGTACTGATGAGGACACATGGTTTTAACTCAAAAATGGTTCATGACAGAACAAAGTCCAAGAGAACAAATGCTTTTAGATGCTACAATGAACAACATGATGTCAAAGAATTAGGAACTATAAAATCTGAGGGACGTCTACAGGTTAACAGTAATATGCACAGGAGATAAAGATCCCCCAATTATCTAGTATATAATACCTTTCCTGTTAACAGAAGTACTCTTGTCTCTTCTGAAATATAACTCTTGTCATTACAGAAGTCCTATCAAAAAAAGAAAACAACAAAAAACAAAAGTGAACATGCATATTTTTGTTGTTCATAAAAAGACTTTTCAGGCATTATGCCTTACAGTAACAGGTTCACTTAGGCTATGAAACCTATCAAATCATCAAACCATATTTTATGAACCATACTCTAAGTTTAGTTTTAAAATTAAATCAGGTGACACACAGTTCAGTTGCTCAGTCAGGTCCGACTCTTTGTGATCCCATGAACTGCAGCACGCCGGGCCTCCCTGTCCATCACCAACTCCCAGAGTTTCCCCAAACTCATGTCCATTGAGACCATCGAGAACAGCAAGGGAAGATAAGAAAGCCTTCCTCAGCAATCAATGCAAAGAAATAGAGGAAACAACAGAAAAGACTAGAGATCATGTCAAGAAAATCAGAGATACCAAGGGAACAATTTCATGCAAAGATGGGCTCGATAAAGGACAGAAATGGTATGGACCTAACAGAAGCAGAAGATATTAAGAAGAGGTGGCAAGAATACACAGAAGAACTGTACAAAAATGATCTTCACGAACCAGATAATCAAGATGGTGTGATCGCTCATCTAGAGCCAGACATCCTGGAATGTGAAGTCAAGTGGGCCTTAGAAAGCATTACTACTAACAAAGCTAGTGGAGGTGATGGAATTCCAGTTGAGCTATTTCAAGTCCTAAACGATGATGCTGTGAAAAGTGCTGTACTCAATATGCCAGCAAATTTGGAACACTCAGCAGTGGCCACAGGACTGGAAAAGGTCAGTTTTCATTCCAATCCCAAAGAAAGGCAATGCCAAAAAATGCTCAAACTACCGCACAATTGCACTCATCTCACACGCTAGTAAAGTAATGCTCAAAATTCTCCAAGCCAGGCTTCAGCAATACATGAACCGTGTGAACTTCCAGATGTTGAAGCTGGTTTTAGAAAAGGCAGAGGAACCAGAGATCAAATTGTAACATCTGATGGATCATCGAAAAAGCAAGAGAGTTCCAGAAAAACATCTATTTCTGCTTTATTGACTATGCCAAAGCCTTTGACTGTGTAGATCACAATAAACTGGAAAATTCTGAAAGAGATGGGAATACCAGACCTGTCTCTTGAGAAACCTGTATGCAGGTCAGGAAGCAACAGTTAGAACTGGACATGGAACAACAGACTGGTTCCAAATAGGAAAAGGAGTACTCAAGGCTGTATATTGTGATCCTGCTATTTAACTTATATGCAGAGTACATCATGAGAAACGCTGGGCTGGAAGAAGCACAAGCTGGAATCAAGATTGCCGGGAGAAATATCAAAAACCTTAGATATGCAGATAACACCACCCTTATGGCAGAAAGTGAAGAGGAACTTTTTAAAAAGCCTCTTGATGAAAATGAAAGAGGAGAGTGAAAAAGTTGGTTTAAGGCTCAACATTCAGAAAACTAAGATCATGGCATGTGGTCCCACCATTTCATGGCAAATAGATGGGGAAACAGTGGAAACAGTGTCAGACTTTATTATTTTGGGCTCCAAAATCGCTGCAGATGGTGACTGCAGCCATGAAATCAAAAGACGCTGACTCCTTGGAAGGAAAGTTATGACCAACCTAGACAGCATATTAAAAAGCAGAGACATTACTTTGCCAACAAAGGTCAGTTTAGTCAAACTTATGGTTTTTCCAGTAATCATGTATGGATGTGAGAGTTGGACGATGAAGAAGGCTGAGTGCTGAGAACTGATGCTTTTGAAATGTGGTGTTGGAGAAGACTCTTGTGAGTCCCTTGGACTGCAAGGAGATCCAATCAGTCCATCCTAAAGGAGATCAGTCCTGGGTGTTCACTGGAAGGACTGATGGTGAAGCTGAAACTCCAATACTTTGGCCACCTCCCGCGAAGAGCTGACTCATTGGAAAAGACCGTGATGCTGGGAAGGATTGGGGGCAGGAGGAGAAGGGGACGACAGGGGATGAGATGGCTGGATGTCATCACTGACTCGATGGACATGAGTGACACACAAGACCTAGTCAAATTCAGAGATAAGTTATGCAAATCACTTTTTGTTGTTTTCGTGCCACACGGCTTGTGGGATCTTAGTTCCCTGACCAGGGACTGAATCTAGGATATTGACAGTGAAAGTATGGAATCCTAACCACTGGATCGCCAAGGACTTCCCTTAAATTACATTTAAAATAAAACATACTTCTTCTATTACAGTCTCCAGTTTACTCAATGAACGGTGTTCACCTACACTCCATTATAAAAATTACTTCTTGCTCTGGCTGCGTCACACATGTGGGACTCTTTCCCACCGGGGTTGAACGCAGGCCCCCTGCAATGGGCGTGCAGACTCTTTAACCACTGCACCACCAGGGGAGTTACTTCTGTGCTCCCAAAGCACCCAAAATGGTACTATGCATGTATCAGGCACTTAATACTCACTCAAAGAACCCCACATAGGATCTCAAGAAAACTGTTTTTGTTTGGCTGCTAAGTTGTGTCTGACTCTTGCAAATCCATGGTGGTAGCTCATCCAGGCTCCTCTGTATATAGGACTTCTCAGGCAAAAATACTGGAGTGGATTGCCATTTCCTTCTCCAGGGGATCTTCCCAGTCCAGGGATCAAACTCCTTTCTCCTACATTGGCAGTGGATTCTTTACCAGGGAACCCTCAAGAAAATTATCCTTACTGAAACAAAAAAAATCTTTAATTTTAATTAAAAATATTTTGCTTCTTAGAACCATAAGTAGACTGTGCAAATCATAAAGGTAAATACAGTATCAAAATCTAATAAAGTTGATCATAATGTTCTTGGGCAGCAGTGATATTAACTAGTTAATAAATGAATTTAAACCAAATGTGGACACTGATGATCCTTTCTTAAAAGTTATATTTATACAAAACTTAGTTCAATCTGATCATGTGGTGCCTCTCTCTGTTAATTACTCTGAGAATAGCACAAGTAAACCACAACAAGTCACAGAACCAAAATGATCTATTATCATCCGGATGTTCATCATTTCTAAGTAATCACCTTAAAGATTATTTTTTCTTTTTTTAAGTTGACCTTCACACTAGTGTTATAGAAAAGAACAAGACAGCTTAAATGTGCCTATGAAGAAATCACACTTTCGATATGCACTCTAGGAGGACCTGTATCTTTCTTTTCTTCCTCACAAAGGCTTTCATACAGCCAAAATAAATGTTACATCAAGATATACTATAATATCACTAGGCTCGCGATCTTAATATCCCTAATTTTTTGTTTGAACTTACATACACCATATTAAAAGTGGTATATTAGAAAAGGAAATGAGAAAAGATGCTCATTGAAAACGGAAAACTCTAAATTATTATTATGAAGGCTAAAAACATTGTAAGTTTCATATCAAAACAAAAATCAATTAGAATGAGATATAGTAAAAAACAGCAATTTAAATTCTTGATCACAGGACTACTACTGTATGTAAATTCTATATAGGTACTATTCTAGTCATAATAGCCATGGGTCAGCAATAAAGTAAATTTAAATTCAAGAGCTCATGTCGGAGTATTTATAAAGACCAGTAAATTCAATTAGAAGGCAAGTAACTTTGCAACCTTTAGTATTCCTATTAAAACCAGGCATAAATTCTGAGTTCTAGATCATTAAAGAAAATTGGATACAAATTTTTGTTGAAAAAACTTCCATTTTTTTCCATTAAAAATATTTATTTTTTTAAAAAACAAATGACAAGAAAGTTAAAACTTCAAAGTATCACCTTAAAGTGGATAATAAATAAAATGCAATCTGTTTAAAAAAAAAAAGGTCTTAGGTGGGAAGGGGGTTCTGGAAGGGGAACACATGTATACCCATGGTGGATTCATGTCAATGTACGGCAAAACTAACACAATAATGTAAAGACAATAAATAAATAAATTTAAAAAAAAAGAAAAGAAAGGTCTTAAAATACAAATTAGCTGGAAAAATTTAAAGAGATATTAGTTGGCTGAAAAATTTACTTACTTGGAAAACTTCATTTGTTGATAGCAGAATAAATGTACTACGAATTATTAATAATGTTCTTTTTATTGTTCAGTCGCTAAGTCAGGTCCTACTCTTCTGCAGCCCCATGGACTGCCTGCTAGGCTCCTCTGTCTGTGAGATTTCTCAGGCAAGAATATCGGACTGGGTTGCTATTTCCTTCTCCAGGAGGTCCTCCCAACTCAGGGATCGAACCCACGTCTCCTGCACTGGCAGGTGGATTCTTTACCACTGAGCCACCTGGGAAGCTCCATTATTAATGATACCACTAATTAATGCTTCCTTTTGACAAACTCTTATAGACCTAGGCATATTAGCAATAGTTCACAGGTATTATCATCTGCATTTCAGTGATGAAGAACTGAAGCTCAGAAGAGTTAACCTGGGCGCATGTTCAGTGGTTCAGCTGTGTCTGACCCCATGGCCTGCGGCCCACGAGGCTCCTCTGTCTCTGGGATTCTCCCAGCAAGAATACTGGAGTGGGCTGCCATTTCCTCCTCCAGGCGATTGTCCTGACCCAGGCATCAAACCCATATCTCCTGCATTGCAGGCAGATCCTTTACCGCTGAGCCACTGGGGAAGCCCGTTAACTTCGAATCCAGGTGTGTCAACTGCCAAGACCAATTCCATTCATACCAACACTTTATTTCATATATAGATGTATATAATTTACACTGTATCCAACATTTTGTTTATTTCTTGTCTGAAACAATACTAACAGTGTTTTAATAGTATGAGATGAAAACAATTTAAGAAATTTGAAAATTCCTCTTACATATTAAAAATATCCAGAAGGAATAGCTCACATAGGACCACCACCACCAAGCTTGATTTGTATTCTCAACTCTATAAGGTGAGAATGATATTTTTCAGGCTTTGGAAGACAGTTTCCCTTTTCTTGATAAACTGAGTTTTTTGTTTTTTTTTATTTTTTTCACTTTGTAGTCAAGACAGTCTAGTATTTGCCACCAGGATGACAGTACAAATTTAAATAAGTTCAGTATGGTAGAAAAATGAAGAGAAGAAAGTTACCTTTTCAGGTTGTGTAAAAAATTTCACTGGCAGGACTGGATCCTTTGGTGACTCTGCATTGCACAAAGCACTTTTACTATTTATCACGCACAGGGCCACATCACACACTGTATAAAGTTTCTAGGGAGGAAACAAATCACGTAACTTTCAGGACTGCAAAATAAGCACAGGTACCAATTCTACCCAATATGTAACATGGAATCAACACAGTAACATGGGCTACTGTTTATTCCTTGAACATTCTGCATGTTATCTCTGGTACTTCTTCTGATGTAGCCTCCTAGTAACAAGAACAGTAACGCCCCCTTCATTTTACTTTAACATGAATGCCAAATAAGCATTAAAAGCAACAAAACAAACTCAAGGAAACCTACAAGAAGAATATTTACTGGTCTGTAACACTTACTTACTAGGTCTTAAGACAGCATAGTTGTTTCACTAGTTCTTATCCCCATGCTTTGTAGATATTTTAATATCTTTTTCAGAGTAATAAACATTCTTAAAAAAATAGAATTCAATGTAATGAAAGAAAAAGTACATCTATTTATAAACTGTTAAGTATATATTTTTATAAGCATTCTGTATTCTCTTTATTATACAAATAGGAAAAACAAGTGCGACAAGGGTCACATTGCCTTTTCCCTGAAATTTCTTAATAGTCACTGGCCTAATATATATCTTACTTCATTTGTTTTGGATTCATCTGGAGACTGGGCATCTTTTGTTAGCTTGATGTTCTCTGCCATCTTTTTCATAAAGGCATGGCTATTATTTTCATTCTTTGTCATTAAAACTTCAAGCATGAACCAGAGGCACCTAAATGAAACATATTCACTTAGTAAAGAGACTAACTGCAGGTTCTTTTGCTGAGTGGATTAAATAGTTTACTGGGAAGTTCTGTTTTTCGAGTATAAAAAGAGTAAAACACTAATGATTAATAGAAATATCCTATTAATAATATTCAATTAAAATAGAATACAACATCACAAATAACAAACATGAACATATAGCTTAATATGAGAAAGCCTGACAGTTTCATGAGACATACACATGAAGAGTCATTCTATAGGTATTTAATAAACATTTGGATGATATGTATTAATATCCAGCAATGATGAGCAAACCAGCAGACAGCACGGTTTTGCCATTTTGACCATTTGTAAACTATCCTATGATCTAGGGCTCATATGTAATTCTACTGTGACATAACTCTGAATTTCATGTGTTATAATGAGACTGGTATGCATATAATCAGTAATTCAGCTAAATAGTCACATTCCAAATCATTTTTCTGCTTTCCACTTGTTATTTTATAGTCATTTAATACATGAAGTGTCTGGTGACACCTGAATTTCTAAGTAAAAATGAATCCCAAATTGGGATGAAGATTAGAATCATCTGAGGAACTTACATTGCCAAATCTAGAATCAAAATCTATTATTAAGTTCCCATGATGATTTTTCAGGCAACCACATGGACTTAATGTTTTACTTCACCAAGAGGAGAAAAAAAATCCCTTGAGGATAATCTGTGTGTACTTCTTTGCCTACAGTATATATATATGTTTTAACAGACTACTGTAAAGGAAAATTTAGCATTAGGTTATGGAGTTTGCTTTTCGTAGACCTGTCTTGCAATACATAATAGACTCAGTCCTTCAGGCTGAAATGAAAGAACACCAAACAGTAACTTGAAACCATAAGAAATAAAAAACACTGGTAACATAGCTAAAATATAAGGCCAGCATTACTGACCTTCTGATTTGTAACTCCTTTTTAAATATATGACTTAAAAAGCAAATGCAGGGAATTCCCTGGTGGCTCAATGGTAAAGAATCTGCCTGCCAATGCAGGAGACGAGGGTTTGATTGCTGATTCAGGAAGATCCTACATGCTGCAGAGCAACTACATGCTGCAGAGCAACTAAGTCCGGTACCCCAATTGTTAAGCCTGTGTGCCAGAGCCCGGGAACCACAACCACTGAGGCCATGTGCTGCGACTAACGAAGCCCATGTGCCTCAGGGCCTGTGCTCTGTAGCAGGGAAGCCGCCACCATAAGAAACCTGAGCACTGCAACTAGAGAGCAGTAACAAAGACCCAGCACAGCCAATAATACACAAATAAACCAAATGCATAAAAATAATCAGATATATGAGAAAGGAAACAATATATAAAAATATAATTTGTATCAATTACAATATAAAGGGAATGAAATAGAGATGTATAACAGCAGAGAAGGAAGTGGCAACCCTCTCCAGTACTCTCGCCTGGAAAATCCCATGGATGGAGGAGTCTGGTAGGCTATACAGTCCATGGGGTTGCAGAGTCCGGTACAACTGAGCCATTTCACAGTGATTTCACCTTTCACAAGAGCACCGTATCTATACACTAGTGAAACTAAGTTGCTATTATTCAAAATAGGTTGTTACAACTTTAAGATGTTAAGAGTAATTGTTAAGAAAATAACTGAACAGTGCAGGAAAGCCTCCTGAAAGCCGGAAAGGCCAGGGAAGGGGGAGCTTGCCGGTCTGAGATCCGAGGGCAGCTTAAAAGGGGCACAGAGACACTCTCAACCTCCCCTAAGCATCCTTTCTCCCGACCTGAGCGTGCGCTCCAGGAGCTGTGGGACATGGCCTTCCTCGTTCCAAGACATGTGGAAGCTTCCTGGACCGAGGATCAAACCTGTGTTCCCTGCATTGGCAGGTGGATTCTTTGCCACTGGATCACCAGAGAAGTCCCTAAAGTGGCTAGTGGTGAAGAATTTGCCTGCAAGAGTCATGGGATCAATCCCTGGGTCTGGAAGATCCCCTGGAAGAGGGAGTGACAATCCACGCCAGTGTTCTTGCCTGGAGAATCCCATGGACAGAGGAGCCTGGAAGGGGCTACAGTCCATGGGGTCAAAGAAAGTGAAGACAGGACTGAGCTACTTATTGTGGGTGTATGCAATGATAAGCATACTTTTATCAGTGATGGAGAAATAGCCTTTTATTTTAAAAGCGATGGAGAAATAGGTCTTTTCTGATAATATTTCAAAGAATCCTATTCTGAAATACTATGAAAAAGAAACAGAGTATTTCACTGACATTTTTATGTGACCTTGTTAAAATGGTATTTGGGAAACCCTTGCATACTATATGGTCAGTTAAACAACATACTTTAAAGTTAGTTTTGCATGTTCATTGGTAATGTGTTTTGACATGGCTGATTTAAAATGGAATGACCTTTTAATTCTAAGTGGCAGTGTTGATCTATGACAAGTCATGTCACACCCTGAATGAATGAGTGAAAACTGAAAAAAAAAAAAAAAGAAAATAACTAAAAGATATATCCTAAAGAATAAAAAAAGTTCCCTACAAAAAACAACTACAGCTGATCCCTGAACAGCACAGGAGTTAGGGGTGCTGACCCTTCCACAGTACTTTGCATCTGACTTAGTCTTGGCCCACTGTAAACTCGGTTCCTCTATATATGAAGTTTGTCTGTGTCTGTGGGTCCACCAGCTGTGGATCTTGAAGCACTATCGTATTTACTATTGGAAAAAATCTGCATGTAAGTGAAGCTGCACAGTTCAAACCTGTTCACACTGTAGAGGTCAACTGTAAACACAAAAATGAGAAGCCATAATGGAGCAACTCAATAACAAAAAATAGATAAGACACAGAGAAAACTAATAATTATATGGCAGAAGTAACTTCTTATCAGTAACTACTTTAAATGAAAATAGATTAAATCTCCCAATTAAAAAGTAGAGAAGCAGAGTAGATTAAGGGAGAAAAAAGATCCATATATATCTTGTCTACAAGAGACTCATTTCAGATACAAAAACACAAAGTAATTGAAAGTTAAAGGATGGGGAAAAAATACATTTCATACAAACAGTAACCAAAAGAGAGTTAGTGGCTATTTTATAACTAGACAAACTGGATTGCAAAACACCCAGAAGGACTGTGTTGAAGAGGATATGACTATTATAAACACAAACCTAACAACAGAGCCCCAAAACCTATGAAGCAATAATTGACAGAAGTAAAGGGAGAAATTCATGTTCCACAATAAGAGATTTCAATACCTTATTTTCAATAATGGATAGAAAAAACAGAGAGGAGACCAAAGAGAAAATAGAGAACTTGAACAACATTATAAACCAATCAGATATATCAGACATAGATGGAATACTCCAACTAACAATAGCAGAACACACATTTTCCTCAGGTGAACTTGGAATATTTTCTAGGATAGACCATAAATCTTAACAGGCCTCAACAGCAAGCCATAAGTCTTAAAATGTATCTTTTCTGACCAGAACAGCATGAAACTGAAAGTCAGTAAAAGAAGGAAAACCGGGAAAATTGGAAAACTCACACATATATGGAAGTTACACCACACTCTCACTTTTTTTTTGGCCATGTAGCTTGCAAGATCTTAATTCTCTGACCAGGACTGAACCTGGGCCCTTCGCAATAAAAGCGTGGAGTTCTGACCACTTAGATGGCCGGGGAATTCCCAAACCACACTCTTAAAACAATCAACGGGTCAAAGAAGAAATCACAAGAAGAATTAGAAAGTACCTTAACACAAATAAAAACACAACGCACCATACTTATAGGATTTGTTGTGCTGAAAGGGAAATTTATATCTGATAACACCCTATATTAAAAAAAAGCCTTAATAATCCAACTGTGTACTTTAAGAAACTGTACACCTTAATTAGAAAAAGAAAAGTTAACACTTCAAACTACACAGTAACTTGAAATGTTTAGAGATATTCAAAAGCATTGCATACTAGGTAGAATCAAAAAGTATGTGCCAGTGATTTCAGCTCTAACTTGAATGACTTCAGTGCTCTTCCCACATCCATGCTGCCTCTCTGAAGTTTGACCTTTTCCCACATGATGGCCTTGCAACTGAAACAGGACTCAAAGTTTCCTTAACACAGACCTTGTGTTCTAGGCAAACATATACATTCCTTTTTCGCTTTATCAAAGTGCTTTTCGGGAAATCCCAAAATAAAAGTTATTAAAAAAAAAGAACTGGCAAATAAAATATATTTAGAAAATAAACAGAATCAGAATTAGAAGACATTTTAGGAATTACCTATTTCATATCCTGTACTTTATGGACAAGGCAACTGAAGCAGAGAAGCTCAGAGAAGTAAAACTTTTACTCACATAGCTGAGACTAGAACCTACGTCTCCTGAAAGAGCTACAGGAGGCAGAAATAAATGTTGATTACCACACAACTTAGCGACTGAACAACAACCTCAAATAAGATTTGAAATAAAAGGCATCATGTTAAAAATCATAGTATTTTAAATACAAGCTGAAGGAACCAATTTAAAGGTGCAAAAGCAAAAGCAAAGCAATGGCAAAGTAAATACTGCTTTAAAGTTTCTAGGAGGTCATTTGTAGACAATTCTAGGCCACCTTGTGCTTGTTTACTCACCATCCATCAATATACAAAGTTCTAGTTTACATAAAAAGTTCTATTTCGCAATTGTTTACTTGCCTGTCTTTCCACTGGAGACAAATCTCTCTGTGACTGGTATAACATATCTAATTTTGTATTACTATAGTCCTGCCACAGAGTATCTTTTATGTGTGTGCATATTTTTGAGGTCGAAAGTGTAGCTTTACAGAGAGAAATTTTCCCTACATAGCTTTCACATGGCTTTCTAAATGATCAAACTGATGTAACTGAAGCCCATTTTAATATAAACAGTAAAAATAACACAAAAACCAAGTCAACCTATTTCAAAGACTCAGCTAAAGCTAACTGCAAGCAACAGCAAACAAACAAAACAACCAAATAGAACTTATTAGACAGAAACAATTTTGTAAGATGAAACTTACAATGTATAATAAAAGAAAACCATGAAAAAATTTATTCTGATGGGGATAGTAACAAAAAAATTTAGTTTTTAAGAAGTAAAAATATTTAAAAAAATTCTTTAAAAATCAACATGACTTACTCTTTAATATCACGAAGCTGATCAACATCTTGTGATCTGGTAAAATCTGGATCATGAGCTAGCAGGTGAATCATATATGGAACTACATACTCAGGCAACAGTGATAATAGTTTCTCTAGAGTGAAAACATTATTATTAACAATAGTAATAATAGCTTTTATAAAAATCTCTTCCTAATGTCCTAACCACTTCAGTTAACATTTTTCCCTCAGTTATTTCTAAATCAGAAGCAACATATCACCTGAATGGTACTGAAATACTTTTTTCAATTTTGAAGGCTACTAAAAACAAAGGATAATTTAAGACTGAGTCTCTGGGCAAAGCTAGGGACTTTACTCTCCAACATCAGAGCAATGTGTTCATATCAAGCCACGCTGCTCATCCTATAAGATAAAATGCAGTTCTTCCTTTTATGCATAATAAACAGGACTCAGAAACCAAAATCTTAGATTTTACTTACATCTTAACTGCAACAGCAACATTCTATAAAAGTCCCAGTGTTATAAACTGTTGGCTTGGCCATCTTATGGAAAAACTTGAAAGAACTTATTGGCCAACCCAATACAACAGAAATATAAGAAATAAAACCCTTCACAAATGGATACATTGACAAGATACATTCGCACACTGAGCACTTTGAAAGTTACTTACCAGTAGCCATGGGGTTCTGTTTAATGTACTCTCTGCGTATACTGATATTTTTTAGTAAACACTGTCGTGCATGCGCTCTTCTCTCCTTCACAGGATCTTTGGCACACAAGGCAAAGATGGCCATATACTCCAATGGGAGCAGTAACTTCACAAGTGCCTTGTGCAGCTTCTGAGCAAATATCTGCCTGACTTGATAGCACTCATCCTACAGCAGCACAAAACCAAAACTACTTAAAAATATTAGCACTTTCAAAATCATTAACAAAAGCCCCTAGTTTTTGAAAAACTGGCAAACATTTACAAAAGAACACTCTAAGCATTTTTAATGTCTTCATTTTAAAAAAAGATTAATAGCAATCCCTTTTGTGCATACATCCACACAGTAAGTGGATCCTCAATCTGTATTAAGTATATAATCTGTATTAATAAATTTAATGTTGAAGGCCAAGTAAACGACAAAATAAGACTGTTACTTACATTAATAACAAGTGCACAGAGCTGAAATTGTTCTGGGGTTATAATTTCATGGTAACAAGGTTCCTGAGCAAGCTTCATTATGGCACTACCAGCAGCTAATCGCAAGCGAGACATATCAGATTTACTATAAACAAACAAGAAAGAAATAAACATTTCCTATAACCATTATCATTCATAAAACGCTTTGATCCCTTTTTGACTGTTAAGGTCTTTAGCATAATTTATACTTAAACTGACATAATGTACAAATATGGGAAAGATCCTTTGAGTCCCTGAACTCAACAGAGGGAAGAAGGCTCAAATCATTTTAACTATCTGATACTACATTTATCTGCCTTTGTTAAAAAATTTTTATTTACTTATTTTATTCAGGTATAGCTGATTTATTTTATTAATTTCAGATGTACAATATAGTGGTTCAAAATTTTTATAGCTTATACTCCACTTACAGTTATAAAATCTTGGCTATATTTTCCATGTTGTACAATATATCCTTGTAGCTTATTTTACATGTAGTAGTTTGTACCTTTTAATCCCCCACCTTGCTCCTCCCCACTCCCATCTCCCCAGGGGTAACCACTAGTTTGTTTTCCGTATCTGTGAGTCTCTTTGTTATATTCACTAGTTTTATTTTTTAGATTCCTCATAGAAGTGATAACATAAAATATTATCTTTGACTTATTTCATTAAGCATAATACTCTCTAGGCCCATTCATGTTGTATCAAATGGCAAAATTTCATTCTTTTTAATGGCTGCCTTCATTTTTAGTTACATTTTAGCTTAGATCCTCTACTATAACTAAGGAACTCTGCTTTCATTTACAACAGCACCAACTGCAAAACTAGCAAGAATCATTTACATTAGGAACTGTATTTCTCATTTTAATAGGCATTCACATGTATCAAAGAAAACGTGATACTAAAAACTGAGAAATTAAAATTCACTTATCATTTAAAATCTATTTCCTACAATGTTTAAATGCATACACATATTTTACACAGGGGCTTCCCTGGTGGCTCAGATGCTGAAGAATCAGCCTGCAATGCAGGAGACCTCGGTTTGATCTGTAAGTTGGGAAGATCCCCTGGAGGAGGGCATGGCAACCCACTCCAGTATTCTTGCCTGGAGACTCATCATGGACAGAGGAGCCTGGTGGCTACAGTTCATGGTGTTGCAGAGTTGGACACAACTGAGCGACTAAGCACACGCACACATTTTATACAGAAATCAATCTTAAGCCTAGATATGTCTGGTGAAAGAGGGGCTATGAATTGGGAAGTGATTTGTACCCTAGAGGAGGAGGCATCAGACAAATATCTAAAAGAAAAGACTATGAAGGTGAGAGCCAGTGTCTCTCAGGTACTAGTCTATAGGGCAGACTTTCCTTTCCAACAGGAAGTTTTCCAAGGGAATCTAGAAGGCCCAGGAACCTCCACTCCCCACCCAGTCAACTTTAACTACCTAAATAGTAAAATGTGACACTGATGTGGTGAAAGGACAATCTTCTTACTTCAGCTGCTAAATGGAACATAACATAGCTTTGATATTTTAAAGACTTCAAAAAATGTGGAAAGCTGCCCTATATCCATAAGGGACTATTATTTACCAAAGAGGAGAAAACATGGCACTCTTGGACCACATGACCATCAAAGTGAGCACTGGTAACAATAAAGGACTCTCAAATGGTATCTGAGGCAAATGATTCAGGAATTTTAAAAAATTACTAATGCTACTATCTGGATACATTACTCTGGAAGAGGGGGAAACTGAGGCTTGGAAAACTGACTTATGCAAGTTTACACAAGTAGTAAAGGGAGCAAGGAGTTGAGTAAGTTTCTGATTCCAGAGTCCAAGCTAAACTATGGGATACATAATATCTAATTAAGACCTGCCTAATATTTCATAATATGCATGTTTCACAACTGACCATTCTCCTATCTTTTGCGATGAAAAAAAAACACTGGAAAGAACATGTTAGTATCTTTATTTTTATATGATTCTTTTAATTTCATGAACATAAAAATAAAGCCAAAGAATAATATTAATACTTTTAAGGACTCAGAAACAAAACATCAAACTGTCCTGCCAAGACTATGCCCATTTATATTCACAGGAGTAATGAGTGAAACCGTTCTCCCTGATCCCATAGAGTAATGACTGCCTAAAAAATTTCTTTTTGATGATTTGATAGACAAGAGGTTCCACTCAAGTTAAAATTGTATTTATTGATGTCAAACATTTTTTTTAAAGATAAACTGGCAATATATAGTCTTCATCTTTATTGGGGACCCTGCCTATTTATCACTGATTTGTAAGAGCTCATTATTAAGCCTTTGCTACACACTGTACATGGTTTCCCAAAATTTAAAACTCGATGTCCCTACTCTTCAATCTGTTCATGCAAAGCTACTCTTGACTTATGATAAAAATAATTTTTGATTGTTTTCTTGTTTATCAAAGCATTCAGCATCTCTACGGAATGTAATTGTGTATTTTCTATCTTCTCCAATAGAATGCATATTCCTTAGAGGGATAAACTGTTGTACGTTTAAAAGCTTTGGCAGTATCTGGCATGATAGTGTTCAATAAATACTGAAAGCATAAATGAATAGTTAAGTCTATCCTCTAACACAAATTTTAAAGAATGCATCACAAGTAGAATTTTTCAGTGATTTCACATGAAAACCAGTAAATTAAAAATTTGACTTTTATTTTCATCTTAAAAGGTACAGAAAGAAGAAATGGTGATTTCACAGATTTGAAGACTGAACATTTGTAGAAATGGAAACAACTTTTTCTTTTTTCCTGCATTTGCAGAATCTTGTATAGTCTTCTGTAAACCACCAAGAGGCTGCAACTCTTTCTTCTTTGAATCTACACTGAAATTTGTATTCCTTTCATGGCACCAAAACACTACATTTGTTCAATCACTGTACTTAGAGGGTAAGTTGTTTAAAGGCAGGAACTGAATTTTTATCTTTTTACTGCAATGCTTTTCATAGTATTTGGCAAATATTCAAAAAATATTTGTTTAATTGATCCAAATGTTGAAGTGAACTATAACACTGCTATAATGATTATGACTACAAATTTACTGGTAAAAGGTCAGTCTTTAGAAATGAAAATATACCATTATTGAGATATATACCCGAAGTAAGTACATAACTTAAATACAAAACATATAGTGCAGTTATAACAGCTAATATTAAGTAAATAATTCTTACGTAAGCTCTACCAACATCCTGAGGCTAACAACACTGGCAAGGAAGAACGTCTTACCTGATCCTCTTCTGCTCTGTCAGGTCGCCCTCACTAACCAACATTGCTGATAATAACCGAAGGGTTGAATTGGCAGATTTAGACTGGTTGTTTTTCATACCCAACAGCCATCTTACCAGAAGTTTAATTGCCTGTACCTATAAAATATTAACATGCTAAAAAAAGAAAGCAACTTAAAATTCCACTTAAAGGGAAGATTTGTGTTAATTAGATTAGTGAGATTACTTAACTGCCAGCAGACATGTTTTATTAAACAAGTCTATAGGATAATAATAATGAGAACTAATACTTATTCTGTTTATGACAGGTGCTTTCCTCACATTTGTACATGTATTATGCTATTTAATCTCCCAAACAACTCTGTGAGGGAGATACTTTTATTTCTAATAAGTAAAGCAACTTAAGACACATTACTATGAGATAGCTTGCCCAGGCTCTGGCTTCTAAATTCAGACATTTCACACCTGGGCACTTGCTTTTCAAGTCATTAAAAAATACTGATATATTTAAAAAAAAATAACCGAACCACACAGATTGTAGTGGTTAAAAATAATGAGACAGACTTTAATTCTTATAGTACTGAAGAACAATTTTGATCAAAAAAACCCAGGAGGTTTTGTAATTATTTGTAGTCATAATTGTTTGGAGCCTTATACTCAGGACTGTTATGAAATCTATGCAAGAACTAGCTAAAGGATGTAGACATAATTTACTACATTTATTTATTGACAACCTGGAAAAAGGAACTGATGGAATAAATGATGCCTATGAAGCTATTCAAGGGGAGATAGATTATCAAATAAGATAAGATGATAAAGAAGGCTTGTTTTAAATCCCAAGACTACCACTTTAAAAATTAGCTTTACTGAGAGATAATTTATATCTATCAAAAGTTACCAATATGATGACAGTCATCTGTTTTTGCCAAATTAATATTCACATGCCTGTAGATAAAAAGAGGTAATGAGGCTAGACCTGAGGTGCTTCTGACATCAATATTCTACAATCTCTATGTAAAAAAGCCTCACTGAAATCATTTCAGCAAGGCAGGAAGATCTACAAAATATGCTGACATATATGTAACTAACTTTAACAACAGTTGCAATTTGAGAAGCATACAACTTTTGGTTTAAAAACAAAGCACCTTATTTAAAATGCTTTTTAAGTGTTAGGCTTTTTTTTTTTAAAGGATATCTATAAATGTTCATTAATTCAGCATAACAGTCATCATGTTCTACTCAGTTTTACCTTTGCTAGTACTTCAGGGGAAACCTCTTCATCTGGAGACCATAATTTTCCATTCTTCTCACCTGTTGACTACAGACAATTGAATAATTTAACTTCTAGAAAAAAATTTTAAATTTGCTCATTAAGGTTTTCATGATGAACAGCACTGTGCTCTAGGAGCCCCACAAGAAAGCCACCAAACGGGCTGGAAAAGAAGAACAAAGCTGGAGGGCTAAAACTTCCCGACTTTGTTATATCATATATGAAAATTAACTTAAAAAAAAATGGATCAAAGATCTTAAGAGTTACAACTAAAAAACTCTCACAAGAAGGTACAGGGGAAAATCTTGCTATTCTTGGATTCAATATATAAATATTCAGAATATACAAAGAATTTTTTACAACTCAACAATAACAAACAATTCAATTCAAAGTGGGCAAGAGACTCAATATTCAAAGAAGATATACAAACGGCCAATAAGCACATGAAAAAAAAAATCACTAGCCATTAGGAACACAAACCAAAACCACAAGATACTACTTTGCAACTATTAGGATGACTATGATCAAAAAAACAAGTAAAGAATAAGTGTTGACCAAGATGTGTAGAAAATGTAAGCTTTGTGTATGGCTGCTGGGAATGTAAAATGTTATAGACACTGTGGAAAAACTTTCAGCAGTCCCTCAAAAAGTTTAGAATGATCATGTGATCCAGCAATTCCACTCCTAGGCATCTACTCCAAAGATCTGAAAACAGGAACTCGAATGTTCATATCAGCATTATTCACAACAGTCAAAAGGCAGAAAACACCCAACTATATATCAATAGATGAATAAAGAAAATGTAGGTTAAATATATAATGAAATATTATTGTGGCACAAAATGAAGTTCTGATACATACTATAACATAGATAAATCTTGAAACCATTATACTGATAGAAATAAGCCAGATGCAAAAGGATAAATATTGTATGATAAGAAGGTATCTAGAATAAGCAAATTCATAAAGCAGGCAAGTAGAATAAATGTTACCAGAGGTTGGTGGGGAGGAGGTATTGGGGAGTTACTGGTTAATGGATGTAGAGTTTCTCTCTGAAATGATAAAGTTCTAAAAACAGATTGTGGCAATGGTTACACAGCAATGTGGATGTATATTTTAGGTGGTAGCCTGGACCACTGTGGAGATTTACTTGGCTTTACTGGGTTATCCCTTGTGTATATGGGTGTATGCATATATTATCAAATTTGTTTAATAAAACAAAAAACCAATAAGAACATGGTGTATATAATGTAAGTGAGCTGTACACATAAAAGGGGTAAAATAGCGAAGTTTATATTATGTATATTTTACTACATACAAAAAACAGAACCATATTAAAATAGAATTTATGAACAGTCAAGCCACCATCTAAGAAGCGTCAAATGTCACTTTTGTTGCCAGCCATGTCTATCAGTATTACAAAGAACAATGTGAAATTGTGGAGGAGGAAATGAGATTCTGGCCATGCTCTTGCAGCCTTCACTATTATATTCAAATAGAGGGAGGATAAAGAGGAAGGAGTGAACTGCAAAGTATTTTTTTTTTTGAGTTTGAATACTGAGGGTTCTATTTTTCACTTCATGATTCATTTATCTCACGTTCTCAATTTTTTCTTAAAGAAAAATTCTAGTAATAGCTACACAGCAAGATTTTCTTTAAGTAACAAATAAGATGTTATTTTAAGCAACAACAAATAAAAAAGTAAAAGAGAATTATACACAGAGAAAAGCAGACGTGTTGTTTCTGCGACAAATAAAGATGTAAACCGTCTTAATCTTATGATTCTAAATTTAGTGAGAAACTTACCCTGTCATTCATTAGCAGATCTTTCACAATAAAATTTGCTACTACAGATTTCATTGGGGAAGCAAACTGATCTGGTGCTAACATAGAAATGTGGCCCAATGAGACTAACGGAGTTATAAGTTGCTCTGGTACGTCAGCATTCAGACTCCTACTGAGTGGCTATAAAAATAAAACAGTCAAAGTTACTAGTTTGTTTTATAGATATGTAGACATTGTACAGAATAGTCTATGTTCCCAAGTCCTCCTGAATTTATTGTGCCCCAAAAATCTGTTCTAAAGAGATGATTAAAGGTAACTTCAGTCACATTAGACACTTGATTCTTATTTCACCTATTGAAATTAAATAAAATTGAAAAAATGTAAAAGAAAAGGAAAAAGGAAAACCCACATAAAGCAAAAACAAGAAAATTCTTCCATGGTCAAATCAGCCTTATTTTTAAGTCAGTTGTGTTGGTGGGTTTCTTGACCTGTGGGAACATTTAAAATGACCACGGATCATAATATTTAAGTTCACTGGATTCTGTTCATATTGTTTTCAGTTTATGACAATAGGAACACTTTTCTAGTAGTAGAATTAGGCAAAGGATCATACATAAGGAAAGGCAAACAAAACTAATTTTCAAGTAGGGTTGTCAGGTCCATAATAGTTTCTCAAGCTAAATGGACCACTCAGCCAATAAAGCTAAAATTAAGTAAAATAATGTAACACAAAATACATAAAACATCCTTCAATGTGTAGTGTTGAACATATAGTCTGATCTAAAGGTTGGGAATATCTCAAGTACTAAAAAAATTAGAGTCCCTCCTCCCGTGGAATTTATATTTTAGAGTGGGACTAAAGAGCTTAAAAAAAAAGTGACTTTTTAGCTTCATCAAACCACAAAGAATAAAAATAAAAATCAACAAAAACACATCATATGTAATTATATATACCTCAAAAATCTGTGCAAGCTGGACTTCTTTATTTGTGAATATGGCATGTATACAGTGAACAGCCTGTTTTGCTTGGTGTGGAGTACCTCTCTTTGCTTTCTGATGTAAAATGGGAATTAAGGTTCTGGAAAAAAAATAAAATTAAAAATCATAGTTTATTTTTAAAAAGCCCATAAATCACAAGTAGTTCTTTTGGTTGTCTCCTACTTCATCAGTAACTATTTGGAGGTATGCTCAAAGAAAGCTTCTCTTCTAAACTATAAAAAGATTTAAAGCCCCTTTCCCCATCCTCAAGTACAATATAAGAAATACAATGACTCTAGAATAAAAGAGCTACTCTAGAAAACAATTTTCTTCTTAATGCTACCTCGTAAGTACGGAGGAATAAACAAACTCAACTGAACAACAAATCTTAAGAACAAGAGATTTTATTCCTCATGTCCAAAAAAGTTACCTCTTCTAGTGTTCCTTCTGAGACAGAATTCTTTTAAGTACATCCTTTACCTTAAAAAAAGTATAGATTTTCCCACCTTGTAAAACTCACAATAACTTTAGCCCACTGTATCAATCATTTTTTTCTATAATGTACAAAGATAAAGATTATCATTCCTAGAGTATAAACTCTTTGACAGCAGGGACTGACAGTGGTAATCTTTTATATTAGCCACTACAATGCTGACGATGAAGAGAATATACAATAAATGTTGAATTATTTCTAAAATTAAACTATTAGCTCAAAAATCCAATGAAAACTTAAGGAGTCATGAATTCTCTTGTTCTATTATATATCATGAGGAAAAATGGGTTTGATTTGAATTCACCCCAAAAACTATTTACATAAATACCTTGAACATCTGATTATAATAGCTATCAGCAATGTGCTCTTCCTCCAAAAGACATCTCCCATATCTTATGTCTAAATCACACTCTCAGCACAAATTTTGATCCTAAGGCAACTTCTTAAAGCTGCCAAAGTAAAAATACCAAAATGTACTTCATTCTTATGAGGCGAGGGGAGGTAATCTAGAGAGATAAAAGCACCATGACCAACAACTAAGCAACTAATGAACATTTGATTAAGGACCTTGATTATACAATTCTTGAGTGAGATATGAAGGCAGTACCTACTGAATTTGGAGTTGGAGAAAAATAAATAAATTAGGAAGATATATTAATCCTAAATCCTAAATTCTGTGGTGACTTTTGATAATGAATATTAATATTTTAAAACGAAAGCTTTA
Organism: Antilocapra americana; assembly: GCA_007570785.1. NCBI lineage: Eukaryota > Metazoa > Chordata > Mammalia > Artiodactyla > Antilocapridae > Antilocapra > Antilocapra americana. The sequence goes on along the minus strand of ML662436.1, from coordinate 12,998,845 downwards.
GGTTGTTCCTCTGCCCATATTCGAACGGTAGAGGAGGTAAGTCAGACAGAGAAAAGATGAAAAAAAAAAAAAGATACAGAAAAGCAGCTTCTAAATAAAAGTCATTTTTCCTCCCCCATATTTTTCTAAAGGAAACAATAACCCTATGATTCCCACACTTATAAAACTTTTGTGTTTATCATAAGAAACAGCATACTCACGATCGTATTTGGGGTAGGTCTGTTTCTATTTTGTGGCCTGTATTTCTAAAAATTTGTATAGCAGCTTCTGCTACCTTGTCATCTTCCATTCTGAGGCACTGTAACAGGGACTCATATGTCTCTGCAGAGTGGAACGAGGTAGGATGTGTGAAAGACAGAACCTAAAGGAATAGATATAATGTTTTAAGTATAGACCATGGTTTTAATCCATTAAAAGAACTATCTTCTACTACAAATAAAATTTTAAATTATGAGCTGCATATGCTAGCAATACAACAAAGATTATATCTTGTAGTCTCCCCGGGGGTGAGTTGTGGCTAACAATTCTTGACTCTAACCCTTGTCCTGTTTTCTTCTCTACCTCTTAAGTCTATTCTGATACTGGGAATGTGGGAAATGTGGCTCCTTTTTTATGGGAGTGATAGATGTGAACAAAATGCTAACACTAGGCTTTATTTCACTGGCAAAAGATACCCTACAAGGAAATATTTTAAGTGAAATCTATCACAAAAAATTTACTCATCGTAAGTAGTCATTATGGAAAATTTTAATCACAATTACAAACATATAAATAATTGTTCCCTTTATTAAGATATAAGTTCTAGACGATCCTTAAGGAATTTCCAGCAAGTTAATGTGTCTACAAAGTTTACCTTCCATGATGCAGAAACAATTTAGTCAGCATGACACACAGAATAAGGCCTAAAAGAAAAAAATGGAGGTGGGGGAAGTGGAGTATGTAACCCTCATTAACTTATTATATAAGCATTTTTAAAATGGGTTATAAAGTGGAGAGAGAGTCTCATTTGGTAGGGTTCACAGTGATAATATTTACTTATGAGGTTTTAAATACTCAGAGAAAAATGAGGATTTAAATTTGAAAAGCTGAATCAAACAACCTATTAAAAACATTTGCCTTAAAGATGATTTTCCTGTATAAAACAAATTTTATTTCCACAATCTGGAACCTATCTTGTTTTCCATCACCCCTCAAAGCAACACTTTTAACTACTCAGGATACATTCGCAATCCGTAAAACATGCCCCAAACTATTCTCTTTGATGATGCTGTGCTCCCCCCAAAGATTATGTCTCTTATTAATTGTTCAATTCTCTGAACTCTTTGGCATCTGTTTACCAATTGTTAAAAAAAAAAAACAAAACCCAATCAGATAGATGTTGTCTTATAGTAATTCCTGTGAGCAATCCTACTAACCAATATGCAGGTTATTTGAAAGGCAAGACTAAATTATTTAGCACATACTGTTATAAGTATAGCAGGCATGCACATGATGAATGAAACAGGAAAACTCCAAAAATATTACTTTATAATGTAAAATAATTATATTAGTATAATTAAGAAAACATGTTATTTTTATAAAATGTTATATTACAAATTTTAATCTTTTGAATAACTGCCAATGAAATAAAGCCTGACCCTTGCATATCTTTAAGGTGATTCAAATTATAACTGCAGAATACATCTGGAATCTAGAAAAATGGTACTGACGAGCCTAGTAAAGAACATACTTGTGAACACAGCTGGGGAAGTTGATGGTGGGAGAAACTGATTTGCACTGCTGTAAGGCAGAAACTAACACAAAATTGTAAAGCAATTTTCCAACAATTAAAAAAAAAAAATAAATAATAATATGACTACAGAAAAGACAAACTTGTTTCAAAAGTACCTTAAGAAGTTCAAGTCCTGAACGAATAGCTGTATCTGGACTTACACCCTCCTCTTCGTCATCTGCTGTCCCTTCTATTGATTTATTCATCAGTTTTACCAGTGCACTATTAAAATAAGACAATCTAAATTAGCAACACTACTAGATTAGTAACTATATCTTAATTGCATTGTAGCAGACATATACAGACTCTATTAAACATCAAATGAAATATTTTCTGGAAGAAAAAGTTATTTTGTGATTTTTTAAACTTCCCTCTCTACATGACAACTATTTTTAGTTTATCCTCCCCATCCACGTCTAACAGTAATTCTAATGAAAAGCAACAAAACTGTCAAATGTACTAGAAATATGTATTTTAAGTATAAGCAATGTAATATTCATATCCATAAATGGAGATCATTTGCAATTTTAAGAAAAATGTTAGGATGGCAGTTGCTAATTGGACAAATGAGAACTCACTGAAAGCAAAAAACAAATAGTAAACACACAAATGGACAAAGGCATTTAATTAATCACATAATTAATTTATTGAATCATGAATTCCACTCCTAGAGATTTATAGCAAAAAAACTGATAGCAATTCATGAGCATTGTGCTCTCTCTATATATCCACACACAGAATCAACAATTAAAAAGTATTTAATGTTCAACATTATTAGTTTTTCAAATACAATTAACCACCATAAACTAGAAATTACCTGGTCAACAAGATACTATTTTAAGTTAAAACAAACATGATCTTTGTTCTTGAGGTTTCATTTTCTCGTTTGTGATGACCCAGCACAGGCAAATTCTCAACAAACTTGGCCTTCACTCTACCTTACAACAAACTCCCTTCCCCATTAGGTGTACGTGTGCTCAGTTGTGTCCAATTTCCATCAGGAGTCACTCCTTATTCACCTTCAACTCCTTCAGCCCTAAGCATCCTCTAATCTACTTTGTGTTGCTATATATATTTGCCTATTCTGAATAATAGTTCATATAAATGGAGTTCTCAAGGTGCATCTTCCCCTGGGTCAGGATGATTCTCTGGAGGAGGAAACAGCAACCCACTCCAGTGGGTCACAAAGAGTTGGACATGACTGAGCACATGCACACACATATGGTACCTCTATGCTTAACTTTTGGAGGAACTGTCAAATTGCTTTCAAAAGCACCAACATTTTACACCCATTAGCAATACATGAAAGTTCCAATTTTTTTCCCTACATTCTCACCAACTCAACTTTTTTGATCATAGCCATTCTAGTGGGTATAAAGTGGTGAATCACTGTAGAGATATATACATAAAACAACTGTCATCTCCACAAAAACCTACCTTACACTTCTTCTGTGGTTAATTCCCTTTTCCTACTCTGGCAATAACTGATCAACTTTCTGCCACTAGAATTTTACCTTTTATAAAATTCTTTATATTTTACATACTTTGACAACTTCGGCATGACATAATGCTTTTGAGACTTCTCCATGTCGTTGCATAGGATCAGTGTGAACCACTGAATGAACTTTCTCTCTATTACTGGTAAGTATTTTGTTGTATGGATATACCATAGTTATTTTTATCCAATTATCAACTGATGGACTTCTGCATATTTCCACTTAAAACACAAGTAGCGGTGGTGGTTTAGTTGCTAAGTCATGCCTGACCCTTGTGACCCCATGAACTGTAGCCTGCCAGGCTTCTCTGTTCGTGGTATTTCCCAGGAATGACTACAGGAGTGGGTTGCCATTTCCTTATCCAGGGAATCTTCCTGACCCAGGGATCAAACCCGTGTTTCCTGCATTGCAGGTAGATTCTTTCACTGCTGAGCCACCAGGAAAACCCAAAGACATAACGATGGCTTCCCTTTTTTATAGGCAAACGTCTAATATTGGGATTCCTGAGTTGAGACAATGTTGAGATAATTTGATGTTAAAACAAACTGCTTTCAACATCACCAACACACTGTTAGTTAAGCATAGATCCTCATCAACCCTTTGTATGGTCAGTAATTAGGAAAAAATTTTTGATTTTTATTTTTGGTTATGCTGCATCCTTGTTGTTGCTCAGACTTTTCTCTAGTTGCAGAGTGCGGGGGCTACTCTCTAGTGGTGGTACACAGGCTTCTCATTGTGGTGGCTTCTCTTGTTGCAGAGCATGTAGGGCATGTGGGTTTCAGTGGCTGAGGCACGAGGGCTTAGTATTCTACAGTTCCTAGGCTCTAGAGAAAAAGCTAAATAATTGTGTGTCACATGAGCTTAGCTGCTCCACAGCACTTTGGATCTTCCCAGAACAGGGATCAAACTCATGTCCCCTGCACTGACAGGCAGATTCTTAGCCGCCAGGAAGCCCCTGCATAGTCAGCAATTTTAATTTTAGTCAGTATTTTAAAATTTAGCCATTCTAGTGGGTTATTTCTCACTATAATTTGAATTTTTCCCCAATGAGTAATAATGTTGTCTTTTCTTGTGCTTATTTATTATTTGTATGGATATGTCATATTTGGTAAAATTCCTGTTCAAATTTCGTTGTCCATTTTAAAACTGGTTTGTTTGTATTACTGAGTAGTAACACTTTTTATTCTGGATATAATACTTTATCAGATATATGCCTTGCAAATATTTTCTCCCTGCCTGTGGCTTAACATTCCATTTTCTTAATGATGCCTTACAGAGGAAAAAAATAATCTTTCTCTCCTTGTTTGTACTCTTTATGTCCCATCTAAGAAATCTTCCTTACCCTATATTTTGTTCTAAAATTGTTACTGTTGACATAATGTATTAAAACAGATTATTTCCATTTTGAAAAAAATATTCTGATTTAAGTTTTCTATGAGAAGAAAATTCCATAAAACACGTGAGTTTATCAACAAAACCATAAATATTTGATAAAATTTATACCTGTATCTGAATACTTATAATAGTCAATGCCTGCATTTATTTAATATGTATTTACTGACTACCTATTGTGCACTGAGTCTTAGGGTCTATCCTGGAAATGCAGTGTAAAACAAGGCGGGTATAATTTGCTTTCATTACGATATGGGTGGGATCACCATTATAAATCAAAAAGGTGGATCCAAATCTTGAAGCCAGAACTATAATCCTTCTTTTTGTGAAAGTAATTTTACGTAATTGTATATCAGATAAATACATATGCCAAATACTTCACAGAGTATGATGAAGGAAAAGATCGTCACCAATCCAAATGCATGTTCAAAACCACTTGGGAAATCTTTCATGTGTCCCTTTCTCTTCTATCCTATGTAACAACTGCTATAAGTCTTTATCATTCTAACTCAGGTCTCCTTTCTAAATTCTTCCACTGAGTAGACTACCTCACTTTTGACCTAAAGGAGAACAATGGAGCTTTTAGTGAAAACTGTAATTTTCCATACCCTATTTTCTAACTTCCTTTAATTTGTAATCTATCATTTTTTAACACCATAAGGGAAGATTTTCTTCTTACTGGTCCCTTTTTTTTTTACTGATGGTGCTCCATCATACTTCTATTCCCCTTAACCCTTAACCTATCTTCAACCTCTTTTCTTTCAATATCTTAAAAAAAAAATTTATTTATTTGGCCATACTGTGTCTTATCAATAGCCGTGGCATGTGAGATCTTTAGTTACACAGCATGCGAACTTTCAGTGGTAACATGCAAACTCTTTAGTTACAGCATGTAGGACTTCGTTTCCCAACTACAGACCAAATCAGAGGCCCTGCCCAGAGTCTTAGCCACTGGACTACCAGTAAAATACCACTTAGTACCCTTTAAAGGAATTTAAATATTCAAAATCACTCCATCAAAAACAAGAAAAGACCTGCATACATATTTCTCAAGAGGCAGGTCAGGTGGTCTGGTATTCCATCTCTTTCAAAATTTTCCACAGTTTGTGGTGATCCACATAGTGAAAGGTTTGACATAGTCAATAAAGCAGAAATAGATGTTTTTCTGGAACTCTCTTGCTTTTTTGATGATCCATTGGATATTGGCAATTTGATCTCTGGTTTCTCTGTGTTTTCTAAAACCAGCTTCAACATCTGGAAGTTCACGATTCATGTATTGTTGAAGTCTGGCTTGGAGAATTTTGAGCATTAATTTACTAGCGTGTGAGATGTGTACAATTGTGCTGTAGTCTGAGCATTCTTTTGCATTGCCTTTCTTTGGGATTGGAATGAAAACGGACCTTTTCCAGTCCTGTGGCCACTGCTGAATTTTCCAAATTTACTGGCATATTGAGTGCACCACTTTCACTATCTGAAATAGCTCCACTGGAATTCCATCATCTCCACTAGCTTTGTCTGTAGTGATGCTTCTTACGGCCAACTTGACTTCACATTCTAGTATGTCTGGCCCTAGGTGAGTGATCACTTCATCGTGATTATCTGGGTTGTGAAGATCTTTTTTGTATAGTTCTGTGTATTCTTGCCATCTCTTCTTAATATTTTCTGCTTCTGTTAGGTCCATACCATTTTTGTCCTTTATTGTGCCCATCTTTGTATGAAATGTTCCCTTGGTATCTCTTCAAGAGATCTTTAGTCTTCCACATTGTACAGCTTTCCTTTCTTTGTTTGCATTATCAGTGAGGAAGGCCTTCTTATCTCTCCTTGCTATTCTTTGGAACTCTGCATTCAAATGGGTATATCTTTCCTTTTCTCCTTTCCTTTCTAAGGCCTCCTCAGACAGCCATTTTCCTTTTTTGCATTTCTTTATCTTGGAGATGCTCTTGATCCCTGTCGCCTATACAATATCAGGAACTTAAGTCCATAGTTCATCAGGCACTCTGTCTATCAGATCTAGTCCATTAAATCTATTTCTCATTTCCACTGTATAATCATAAGGGATTTGATTTTAGGTCATACCTGAATGGTCTAGTGGTTTTTCCTAATTTCTTCAATTTAAGTCTGAATTTGACAATAAGGAGTTCATGATCTGAGCCAGTCAGTTCCCAGTCTTATTTTTGCTGACTACACAGAGCTTCTCCATCTTTGGCTGCAAAGAATATAATCAATCTGATTTCATTGCTGACCACCTGGTGATGTCCATGTGTAGTCTACTCTTGTTTTATTGGTTGTTTGCTATGACCAGTGCGTTTGCTTGGAAAAACCCTATTAGCCTTTGCCCCATCATTCTGTACTCCAAGTGTTTCCCGAATTCCTACTTTTGCATTCCAGCCCTCTATAATGAAAAGGACATCTTTCTTGGGTGTTACTTCTAGAAGGTCTTATAGGTCTTTATAGAACCATTCAATTTCAGCTTCTTCAGCATTACTGGTCGGGGAATAGACTTGGATTCTCGTGATACTGAATGGTTTGCCTTGGAAATGAAAAGAGATCATTCTGTCATTTTTAGATTGTATCCAAGGACTGTATTTCAGAGTCTTTTGTTGACTATGAGGGCTACTCCATTTCATCTAAGGGATTCTTGCTCACAGTAGTAGATATAATGGTCATCTGAGTTAAATTCACACATTCCAGTCCATTTTAGGTCACTGATTCCTAAAATGTCAATGTTCACTCTTGCCATCTCCTGTTTGACCACTTCCAATTTGCCTTGATTCATGAATCTAACATTCCAGGTCCCTATGCAATATTGCTTTTTACAGCATCGGACCTTGCTTCCATTCATCCACAACTGGGTGCTGTTTTTGCTTTGGCTCCATCTCTTCATTCTTTCTGGAGTTATTTCTCCATTGACTTCCAGTAGCACACTGGGCACCTACCGACCTGAGGAGGTGCCCTTTTTGCCTCTTCATACTGTTCATGGGGTTCTCAAGGCAAGAAGACTGAAGTGGTTTGCCATTCCCTTCTCCAGTGGACCACATTTTGTCAGAACTCTCCACCATGACCCGTCCGTCTTGGGTGGTCCTACATGGCATGGCTCATAGTTTCACTGAGTTAGACAAGGCTGTGGTCCATCTGATTAGATTGGTTAGTTTTCTGTGACTGGTTTTCAGTCTGTCTGCACTCTAATGGAGACAGATAAAAGACTTATGGAGCTTCCTGACAGGAGAGACTGACTGAGGGAGAAACTGGGTCTTACGCTGATGGGCAGGCCCATGCTCAGTAAACCTTTAATCCAATTTTCTGTTGGTGGGTGGAACTGTGTTCCCTCCCTGGGGCCAAACTATGGTGGAGGTAATGAAGATAATGGTGACCTTCTTTAAAAGATCCCATACATGTACTGCTATATTCAGTGCTCCCAAACCTGCAGCAGGCCACCACCAACCCACACCTCCGCTGGAGACTCCTGGACACTCACAGGCAAGTCTGGGTCAGTCTCTTGTGCGGTCACTGCTCCTTTTCTCCTGGGTTCTGGTGCGCAGGGTTCTGTTTGTGCCCTCCAAGAGTCTATTCCCCAGTGCTGTGTAAGTTCCGGCAGCTCTGTGGTGGGGTTAATGGCGATCTCCTCCAAGAGGGCTTATGCCATACCCAAGTCTGCTGCACCCAGAGCCCCTGTCCCTGTCACAGTCCACTGCTGACCCGTACCTCCACAGGAAACACTCAAACACAGTTGTGGCCCAGTCTCTGTGAGGGCCCTGGGTCCTGGTACAGACAAGGTTCGTTTGAGCCCTCTGAGCGTCTCTGACAGGAATGGGGTTTGATTCTAAATGTGAATTCACCCTCCTACCATCTTGCTGGGGCTGCTCCTGGAGTATCTCTTTTAAAAATTAATAGCAAAATACCTTTTGCTATTACCCAGCTGTAAAAAAACACTGCGTTTTTCTCAGAACCTTAGCTTTCTTGTTTACTAATAAGATTAAAGGATAAAATCTTAGTTACAAAACAAAGAAGTCAATAAACATCACCATTACAGACTGAATTGTGTACCCTAAATTCATATGTCAAAGTTCTAACCTCCAGGACACCTCAGAATGTGACTGTACTTGGAAACAGATGAGATTTTAATTATTTAATGAGATATTTAAGGTAAACTGAGGTCAGATGGTTGGGCCATAATCCCAAATGGCTGTTGTTTCTATGTGAAGAGGAGGTCAGGACACAGATGTTGTGAGGAGAGCAAAGAGGAGGTTATCTGCATGCCATGGAGAGGCTCCAGGAGAAATCAAACTTGATCTCAGACTACTACTCTCCAGAATGTGAGAATACAAATTTCTGTTGTTTAAGCCAAACATTCTGTGGTATTTTGTCCATGGCAGCCCTAGCAAACTGATACAATTGGCATTTTAATACAACCAAACAGTGACTCATGTACTAGTAATGGCTAGAACCAGGTCTTCTAATTCAAAGAAAAGAGAATCAAGAAATGCTAGTTAGTAACCCAGAATGGAAAGTTGTATAGCTGATGAGCTAGAAAAATGATTAGTATAAGGTAATAGTATCCTCAGAAGTTTTATAATTGAAAATCATTAGAAATAAGTGAAATGTAGGAAATTATGGGAACAATTAATCAAAGACAATAGATGTCAATGTTTGTGATGCTAGTCTGCTTATTTTTTACATATTATTAGTAATTTTCACACTCATCCACAAGGAGATGTTATACCCATCTTAAAGTTAAAAATAAATTAAAGCCTTAGATAAATTATAGCCAAAAGTTGGTAACAGAGGTGTGTTTTGAAAGCAGATTAGTTTAATGGCAATCTTGTGCCCCTTTCATAATACTATTCTGTGTTTCAGATATCTCAAGTGAACAGTGATGTAAGACATACTAAAAACTTTATGTGGCCATGAAAAGGGGTTAAGGAAACTCAAAGGCTGATGATAGCTATAGATTTCTTATGTTCTAGGTTTTCTTTAGTGAGAACATACAAGCTAAAAATAAACACAGGATTTCTTTGAAAAAATAAATAAAAAGTAGTGAAACAAACCAACGATCAGAAAAGGAGCCTATCTTTCTTTCAACTTGAATAATACATGATACAGATTCCCTGTATACCTTTTTAGGACTCAATGGGGAACCAGAATTTAAACTTACAATACTGTGGTTTTAAATTATATTTTATTTAAGAGTGAATATAACTCCTAGTTTACCTGATGGCTTCTGAATCAATGTGTACAGGTGCAATTCTTTCCAACAGAAATTTGACCATCTCTAGAAAAGGATTTGTTGGCTGCTTAGGATTGGCAAGTTTCCGGGCTATTTCTCTCTATAGGAAGAAAAAGAGTTTTACTTTAAGTATCATCCTTTCATGCTTTTTAAAATAAAAATGATCCTAGACATCAAAAACATTTAAGGATTCAATACAATCAGATGTAAGAAAAGGAAAAAAGAAAAATCTTTCTTTGCTTTATACCCTGACTAAAATCAGCATGTGGGATCTAGTTCCCTGACCAGGGATCAGACCTGGGCCTCTGCATTGGGAGTGTGGAGTCTTAACCGCTGGACCACTAGGGAAGTTCCTTAATGCTCTATTTTTGAAAAAATTAAAACAATTTACACTGTCATGGGCATGTTTCAATGGTTTACTTCATAGTTTGAAAAAACTTTTTTTCCGGTCAACAATTGTTTTTTAAAGAGAAGAAGACTTATAAGTGCATAAAGTTTTTTAGTTCTGGAAGATCATAGTTGAGTTCAAAGATGGTGATATTTTATCAAAGAGCTCCTGCAAAAGAACTGCTGAAAGTTTCTAAAGAATATAAGGACTTAATGATTATAAGAGACTGAATCCTCCAAAGACAAGGTTAAATTTATAATATGCTGGGTACTGGAGAAAGAAATTTACATTAATAACAAAGCTTTTCATTTATTATCTCTCATGCTGCTGCTGCTAAGTCATGTCAGTTGTGTCTGACTCTGTGCGACCCCACAGACGGCAGTCCACCAGGCTCCTCTGTCCCTGGGATTCTCCAGGCAAGAATACTGGAGTGGGCTGCCATTTCCTTCTCCATATCTCTGATGAATAAATGGAAATGTTAGTTGAGAAGATAAAGCACATTAAAAGTGCTTTCCAAACTATAAAGCAATATAACAGTCACTCTATTAGTTTTTTCGTTTAAAAAAAAAAATTAAGGGGGATAAAGGAAACAAATTTCTGTTGCAGTTTCAGTGAATTTTAAAGAAATTAATTAATTAATTAGGGTTTGCTGGGTCTTAGTTTGCAGCATTTGGGATCTAGTTTCCTAACTAGGGAATGAACCTGGGGCCCCCTGCATTGGCAGCAAGGAATCTTAGCCACTGATCACCTGGGAAGTCCCTCAGTGACACGTTGACACAAATTAATTATAAAGATCATATTAAACTAGATAGCATCCATATTTTCTATTAGAGTATAAAAATCCAAAGGACTGAGATTCTGAAGAAAATTTATTAGTTACTAGGAGGTGCTTGATTTATTTTGCAAGTAGTAATTAATCCAGCAAAATTTCAGCATTTGAGAAAATAAATATTTTAGTCAGTGCTTAGGTCCTTATACACTTTGCTCTATACTACAGATACACATTTAAAATTAACTATGTACTATCTTTTGAAATCAGACTTAACTTTGTGCAAGTCTCCCTAAAGAGGAGATTTTCTCCCACTTGGTATAAAATTTACTTGCTTTAACATAAGATAAAAGTCAGTGACTATCTAACAACTATGCCATTGGAAAATTGCTAAGGCAAACTATATAGTCAGTATTAAAAAATGGAAGAACTAGGCATTAGAAAAGAATTATGGTATTACATATAAGTATAGTAAAAATAAAGGAAATACTAACAGGAAAAAGTAAATCATATTTAAGCACAGTGATAGCACTACATAAAATATACCAATGTATATAAATAATAATATATTTAAGTAATTCTTCAAACCACATTTTATGTATGTGATATTTAGGTAATCTCTCATAACAATTATTTTTAAAAATTATATCTGTCATAATCATAAGTGTAAGCTTATACTGGGGATAAGCAACAAGCCAAATTAGTATGTAGCAAGTAGGCAGCAACAAATAAACAGCTTCCTTTAAATTTAAAAAAAAAAAAAAAAAAAGACTTTCCACATCTCTGTTCTCCTGCTTCCTACAATCAATTCACCCTGAGATATTTTCCTTACATCTGTTTTGTATATAGTTCCTGGATTTGGAAGCTCTTAGATATATCTGTTGTGACAAATTGCAGGAATCACATTACTATCACTTTTCAAATTCAAGTCCCACTTTTCTCAGACCAAAAAGTACCACTTGATTATTCATTCTTCAGATTTGTATTTCTTGAGCAGTACTCACTTTGGGTTCTTGCAAACGATGAGATATACAGAAAGAACACCGTCATGGGTCTATTAAGATCTGGACTCTACCTGAAGTTCAGTCACTAGCTGTGAAACACTGGATGAGAAACTTCACCTCTTTAAAATGTAATCTTTATCTGTAGCATGAAGTGGTTAAATCAATTATCTCTATGGTATTTTTCAAGCCATTTCATCCTATGATCCAATTATATTAGTAGACGCCCAGCAGAACACAGTATCTGGAGTTGGAATTCTAAATACCAAAGAAGTGAAACCTTTAAATGTTCTCAGCAAACCATCCCATTCAGAAGTGCAAAGACAAGGTATTTTAGGCACTTGTCACATTCACATCCCTAGGTACAATGGAAGAATCCACTGCTCTCTTCCCTAAACTGGCTTCCTCCCACCTCTTCCTAATTACTACTCTTTCAAGATCCACTTAAAGACCCTATGTGCCTACTAGACTGAGGAAAAAAAACAACATATTCCATGCTCCCAAATGACTCTGTATATACATCTGTTTATAGTCCTTATCCCTAATCACATATTTAAATAATTATCTTTCTAGAGCAAAGTTAGACATAAATAACTAAAACGATTTTCTTTCTCTTATTCATCTGTATAAGCCTGGTCCTAAGCATAGTGTTTGTCATGTATGTGTAATACTATATTGTGTTATATATGTGTAATACTGTCATATATGTAAAATACAAATTTATTAATATTTAAATCCTGAAGTGCAGCCTGGAACCATGTATTAGGTAGGATACCTATATCCATATCTGTCTATATCCTCTTAACAATCCTGTGAGGTTGTTAACATTTAGAGATGAAAAAAATGAGTCTCAAAAATACTAAACAACTTGCAAGGGTTTTTCCCTTGCCGATACATGGGAGAATATACACTCCCATTAGAAAATTATGTAATAAATGTCTACTAAATACAAAGCATTTTATCTTGCTCAATTCCTAGGATCAATCTCCCTGGCTTACTTCTCTAGTGTTTTTCCTGGAATTTGACTGATTAGTGATAAGTAAAGAGAACTAAGTTGACCACTGATTTACCCCTAGGTGATTCAGAGTTCACAATATTGTTACATTAACACAAATGAAATAATCTATGTAAAGCAGACTTTAATGAAATGCAAGTTTCTATAAGCAAAGCTAGGAGAACAAATACAGAAGTATAATTTACTAACCACACAAACATCTGCCTGTTTGCATGAACAGGTTGGACTGATTAACAACTCCAACTGAGACCGCAGTTTCTCATCATCACCGAGAACCTGGTTAAATTTCTTCACAAAATCTTGTGCTTTCCCAGGATCAGGCAAATTCTCTATAAGATTAAGAGAGAATAAATACTACAAAAGAAAAACTACTAAACTAAAACCAAGCTGTCTTAAAAAATACTGCTGTCCTATTAAAAGACAGACTATATGGGTCTTAGAAATAAAATTATTAAGGATTATTTTTTCTTACTAAGTATTAAACTGATAGTTCCACTGGGTAAATTATTTGATGTCTGCTATATACCCACAGAGTAAACATACTCACTTGCTATGGTCATCAGTTTTCCAAACATAGCAGAACAGTTAGCTTCTGACTGAAATTTAGAACAAAAAGAAATGATGTCATATGCGCTAACAAAATTTCATTAAGAAAACCTATACTCAGTATTGTACATTTTCTTAAGTTAAAAAAATCCATCATAATATACCCAGTAGGAAATGGCTTACCATATTGACACCTTATGTAGATAACAAACAACCATGGAGTAACAACTATTAAACTAGCATAAACAGAAGGAAAGGATACGCCAGCAGGAAGGACGGTAACAAGAACCCAACATGCGAGACAGCAAAAGGAACGCAGATGTATAGAACAGACTCGTGGACTTTGGGGATGAGGGTAAGGGTGGGATGATATGGGAGAAGGACATTGAAACAAGTTAATTATCATATGTCTAATGAATCGCCAGCCCAGGACTGATGCTCAGGGCTGGTGCAGCGAGATTTCCCAGGGGGGGGGGGGGGGGGGGGGGGGGGGGGGGGTTCTGGAGGGGAAGCATATGTAAACCCATGGCGATATCATGACATTGTATAGCAAAAACAATAAAAAAAAAAAGAGAGAGAGAGAGAAAAATAAATAAATAAAAGTTTTGAAACTTATATAACTTTCATTAGGGAAATTACAGAACAGAAAATAATGAAAACAATTATCATTTCAAAATTACTGTGAAACTATACACCAAAGAAAATTAACTAAAAATGTGTAAAGTAGAAATTTTCTCTGTGAATAGTTCTACTAGCTATTCTCTGGTCCATTAATTAATGTATCACCTTCTTTCCTACTGCCCTTTCCTTCATTACAAGAGTACTATTTTATTAATGAATCTGTATGATCCCACGGACTTCCTGCTTTTGTTAAAGTTTTGTTGGATCACAATCATGCCCATTCATTTACGAACTATCTGTAACTGTTTCTGCCTCTGTTTCTGCACCACAGAGGCAGAGTTAAGCAATTCCAGGGACTGGTCATTTACAAAAAAAAAAATAACAACACTTGCTTTAGGCATCCATGGCCACTGAGGGGTCTCTGTGTATGATTCCCTGGCTAAGTACACCTACTCTAGCAAATAAGTTTGGAAGTATTTAGAAGTAATAAGAGATATAGTAGAAAACACCATTTCTGTGTTCATGATGAAAAATAAGATTTTTTTATATTCATGTGAAATGCAAATTTATCAGGGATAATCACAGGAACTAACTGAAATTTGGAAAAGAAAACGCCTGAGACAAGTTTTGCTTGCTTCATTATACAGAAAAATTAACAGTGACTAAAACTGTGAATTTAAACAAATCATGAACCTACTGTAGGTTGCTTGTGCAAATCCAACAGTTCTCGTACATGACTTCTAAGCATGTTCTGACACTTCCACATTTCATTGAGAGCTCTGTAAATAAAGTTATAAATATGAAAAATATACATAATATAATACTGGTAATTATTCAACTTTACTACTTTTCTCACTGCATGGCACAGATACACCGTTCTTCTACATCTACCTAAAATTTAAAGCTTAAGAAAATTTACTTATTAGGATTAAGATAGTTTAGTTTAAAATAGTAAATATAAGGCTTCTTATGAGAGAAAATATTTGAGAAGGTTTCAAGGATGAATAGGATCTTGCCAGGTAAACTGAAGGAATTCAAAGACATTTTAAGCAGAGGTAGCCAGAAAGTTCTGCTACAAAAAGAGAGAAAAATGTCATTAAAGTACATGGCACACACAGGGAAGTGAAAAAAATTTATAGGCTTGGAGCATAGAATGTGAGTGGGGGAGGATGAGGAAGCTGAAAAGTACTATAGAAAAGGATCAGATCGTGAAATGCCAGGATAAGGAGGTATGCATGAAATAGTGCAGATAACTTCAAAAATGAATTTCTTACAAATGATGTGGATTCAAAACATGCCAAATTTAAACTGAATTTCTTTACTCTAGATTCTTTTCTCTCCGTGATAGCAGATTTTCTTCTCTTATAAACCCACTCTGTAATTTCAGGTGCTCAAAATTAGTTTATTTCTGAGTTCTCTTTGCCAAATACAAACAGATAAAGATCTTCGGCCCGGGATTTACTATCTACAGTGAACGTTATAAACTACTTGCAAATCCTTAAAATGATAGCTGATATCTTCTAATAGTGTATGTAACCCTGTGGACCTTCTGCTGAAAACACATAATCTCAATCCAATAATGAGGAAACACCGAATGAACCCAAACTGACAGAACATTCTATAAAATAACTGACCTATGCAACACTGTTCTGAAAACTGTCAAAGTCATAAAAGACAAAGACAAACTGAGAAATGGTTCCAAATTTAAAAAGACTAGAGACATGATAATTAAACATGCAACATGTAATCCTAGAAAGGGAACAAAAATCCATAAAGGACATTATTTGGACAATTGAGGGAATTTGAATACACACTGGATTATACAATATTTTATCAATATTAAACCTCCTGACTTTCATAAAAGCACTCTAGTTATATAAAAGAATATCCCTGTGATTAATTAAGGAATACCTATGTATTAGATGTAAAGGAATGCAGTGTCTGTAAAATACCATCTATGGATCAGAAGAAAATATGTATGTATAGTACGAGCAAATGATAAAGTAAATGGTCAAAAATCAGGAATCTCACTATATGATTTAAAAAGCTTTGTTATTACTTTTGAAACTTTTCTGTAAATACGAAATTACAGGCTATATATATATATATATATATATATATATATATATGTATGTATGTAATAGCTGAGGTTCTTATTCAGGAGAGGAGTTACTTACTTTTTTAAAAGCTTTATTAAAGTGGAATGCCCACAGATCACAGATTCTAAGTGGCCTGGGATAATTAAGGTTTATGGTGGCTGTCTGAACAAAATTATCAATAGTGCCTTCTTTCAATCTCAAAAATTCCTGTTTCGACTATCAATCATATAGTTATTCTACACAGAAGTAATTTGGACACGTTCTCCTGACAAAGAACCAGTTCTTATTTCTTAGGCTTAGTATGGTAAACCTTCAATAATGTGATTTAGATCCCAGTCAACAGGTGCACAAAAGACAATTTTGACGGAAGACTTCTCTAAATTCCTGAAACCATATTGCTCAGTTGCCAAATATACCTATGCATATAGGAATATTTTTGCTTTTAACTTTCTTGAATTTATATGATAAAAATTTTCTCTATAAATATTTATCTGAGGTTCTTGATTCAACTAGAAGAAGCAACAACCCTATCAACAGCAGTTAATTAGAAATGATTAAATAAATAATTATATAAAATATTCAAGAATCATTTTAAAAGTAACTTACTTGACAGCATTTGGATCCAAACTAGCATATAAATAATACAAGCATTTCATTCTCTCTTCTGTTTCCAAGTTGTGGGGGACAAGATACTGAGCAAAGATTTTCTCTACCAACAGTCTATGAAATAAACAAAGAGGAAAAAGACCCAAGTAACAAAATCATTCTGTTTTTCAAAAGCAAAAGCCATTTTATATTTTAACCACCTCATGCAAGGATACCATATGAATGGTGATACCGATGTGTGCAAATAAACGGAAAAGATCAGTATGTGATCAATGTTTTTCCTTGCAAGTATAGTTATTTTTAAATTTAAAGCTACAGTTGTTATTGTGGCTTTACACTTTGTCAGCCTGAAACATCTGTTCTAAAAGGGTTATATATTATTCCTAAGCACATGATGCTAAGCCTATTCTACCTGTTCGTCATCATCAGTCTGGAGCCAACAGAAATTATTTAACATTACATATAAAGCTACGATCAAGAATTACTAATTCTCAAGAAATGTATTAATTTCCTCTGATTACAGTTTGGCTCCTTTCCCATGTTGTCATTTTGTAAAATCAAGGTGATCTTCCTTCATCCTGAAAATCAGCTTCTCTTATGCACATCTGTCTTCATTCCACATTCTAAATTCCTTACCATATTTAAATATCATTCTTGCTAAGCTTATATTTATTATTCAACATCACTGGAATAAGAAAATACAAGGATTCTTCATTAGCCAATGAAATAATCAATAATGTCAGAGTAGTTAGTCTAACTTAATAAAACACTACAAAGTATTTTGCAAAAAACAAAATTATAACTGTAATCCAACAGAGAATTATGAGTAACATTCAGAAAGGGAAAACAATGTAAGTTCTCATCTCAAGAAAAGAATCTTCTATATATGGGGATGGAAGTTAGACTTACTAGGTGATCATTTGGCAATATATACAAATATAGAATCATTATGCTTATACACTTGAAATATGTTATACATCAATAATGCCTCAATTTAAAAAAAAAACAGTAATACCTCAATTGGTACTTACAGTGTTGCAAAAAGGAAAAATAACTAGCACTTAAAAAACAGTGCTATATTGCCAGGTGGTGGGCCAGGGGGCTTTACATTCATTATTTTATTAATCCATAAGACAATCCTGTAAGGAAGGCTTTGTTCTGACTACTTCTTAGATAAAATCAAATGCACAAAAGTTAAACCCATTGTGCAAGAGTACAGATCTAATAAGGGGCAGAATGAACACTTGGTCTCTGGTCTGAGTCCAACTCTCATGCCTATATTTCACAATGATTATGCTGATAATTTTGGCTAGAATCTTATTTAAAGATGGTATGTCTAAATATGCAGAAAGTGATTTCTAAACTTAGAAACTAAGTATTATGAAAAATCAAAACCATATTAAAAAATTAAAAACACTTTTATATTCAACCATTGTACCAACACATGGAACTCACTTGTCATCGATGCTATTCTGATAATATATATGCAAAAGTTTGTCCTTTATCCAGCTGACTTTCTCTGCAGCTTCCTTTCCTGCTTCACCATGCAGACAGTATTTCTTATAAAGCTGAGCCAGACCCATCATAGCTTCTTTTCTTACTCGCCACTAGACAGTACAAAGTTTATTAGATGAGCCAGATACCAAATTTTAGTATACTAATTGGCAAAATTATTATTTCTTCCAATAGGTTGCACAGATTTAGGTGTGCATAGATTAGCACAATATTTATTTTCATAAAAGACAAATCACTTAAACAATAATTTTGATTATGTTTCTGTTTAGAAGTCAGACTAGTTACAAATTATCCAGTGCAAAAACTGCTAGATCACCTATCAGTTTTTTATTTTCTTCAAAGCCAAGCAACAATAAATCTTACAAAAAATTTCATTTGATTCTGTCTAAAAAAAAATTTGGTCAAGTTTTAGAAAAAATTTGGTCAAGTTTATTTTTTAGATTAAAAAATAAGAGAAAGTGTACAAGTCAGTCTACAAACAAAAGCAGAATCATCTGGAATGTTTTATCCTAGTTATATCCTTTTTGATATTAACTCAGAATAAGAAGAGCAAAATTGGGGTGGGAGGTGGGAGAGAGGTTCAAGAGGGAAGAGACATATGTATACCTACGGCTGATTCATGTTGATGTATGGCAGAAACCAAAATAATATTGTAAAGAAATTATCCTCCAATTAAAAAGAAAAGGAGCAAATTTGGTATCAAAATCTTAGAATTATAAAGTTGGAAAGCACCTTAGTGATAGTCTTAAGTGAAATTCATTACTTTGTAATCAAAAGGGCAAATCAGTTACCTAGCCACACCCTAATCCATGAAAGACTCTGGGAGTTAAAGAAATTGGAGGGGTTTAAGAGAAGAGAAGAAAGGTGATCAGAGGAGGGTGGACAGAAAAGGAGATTATAAAAATCTGGAGTCAGAAAGACAAAAGAACAATATAATAATAACCACAAGGTACTTATTGCTAATAAATCAGAACATACTGATCTTTGGTTTATTTAATACTTTCTTGAAATTTTTTTGGTATATAATTTTCTCAATTTTAGGCTACTTATAGTAGGTGAAATGAAACTGTTCCCATATAAACAAGTAAAAGATGCCTTTTGACATTTCTAACATGAAATCAAAGAATGTAAGCAGTAAAATCAAAGATTTTAGTTCGTCCCTGCTTTTTAGAGAAAACAAAATTTAGAAAGGCTATACTCCAGATTATTTAATTCATTACACCAAAATAACAGTTCCTAAAACGTCCAGTAGGCATTATTAAGACTATATCATATAGTCCCAGTTAGCAAGAATCATTTACTCAGCTCATCCTGAAATTATTAACAAATACTGACAGAAGTAGAAGTGAAATGTTTCTAAAAGGAAGAAGTAACAAAAATGGAAATACTTGAAATCTGGTTTGGGGGCTGGGAGGTGGTAATTAACAACTAAGCGGTAGGGAGTGTTATTTCATTTAAATTAATGCCAAGGGGAAAAAACTCTTCAGACAAGAGAATTAATGAACAAGTTAAATGGTGTTTATATATCTCTGCCTCCTGTGACTATTCCAAAACGATTTAAAGAATGCATCTTGCTATATATTTCTACAGCAAGATACTGCTTTTTCTATCTTGAAATTATAGCTAAACTGCATTAGTTTCAGGACGGTAGGAGATTTTAAAACTGTGCTTCAAATAAAATAGCACACTTTCAAAGGCAACCTCTGTTAAAGATGTTAATAAGTAAAATGTTTTATCAGCCTGCCTCACCTATATGTCTCTTATGGTTGACACTATTTCTTAGCAACTATTACTGGTCTTAGTACCACTTTTATCAACCCACATTTTTAACTGCATCCACATACAGGAAATTACACAAAGAGTAATGACTAAACATCACTTTGGCTCTAAGCTTAGCACAGCAATATGGAAACACCACTTTCACAGGAAGTATGATATTCCAAGACAGGTACTTCTGCAAAGGCTAACTATAAAGGAAACAAATGATGATGATCACTAGTCTTCTAAAACTCATCATGTAAGT
This sequence comes from Antilocapra americana, assembly GCA_007570785.1. Lineage (NCBI taxonomy): Eukaryota > Metazoa > Chordata > Mammalia > Artiodactyla > Antilocapridae > Antilocapra > Antilocapra americana. The sequence goes on along the minus strand of ML662436.1, from coordinate 12,978,379 downwards.
GAAAAGGTAAAACAACTTTAATTTTGCTGCTTGTTTTGTAAAGGTGAGCTACAAAACCCATACCTAAGATATGAAAAGCTATAGAATCCAACGTATTCGTTTGTAAAGATAATGAAAAGATATGCCAGAAATGTATAAATCCTGAGTTCTTTATATTTGGTATTATATTAATTTGACTTTCAAGGTAAGTTTAAATATAAAATAATTTCTATTGTATTTTGCTAACAATGTAAACACAGTAAATTATAAAAGAATAAAATTCCTCAGGTTTTACCCGTTTGTCCAGTGTTCTTTCTCTTACAAAGCCAAGTAGCTGATCATTCACTAAGGCAAGGTCTCTTTTGGCAGCAGTTATTATAGTAACAATAACATCATGACGAATAGCTTCTTCTGGATCATGGGATCGAACTTTTAAATATTCTGAAACAGAAAAAATTAAGCTAAATGTAAGCTATAATATGCATTATGTTCACAATGACAAAAAAAACCTTAATGCTTTTATGTCTATAAACTAGAACAATTGTAAAACGAAGCATAAATTAAAATCATTTAATTTTTGAGGTGGCTATTACATAATAACAAAATGAAGTATATCATACTATTTATTACTGAAAAGTTACATCTTAATAAGTAATATTTTATATCAACTATTATGGAAAAGTCAAATCAGTATCTGATTTGAAATCAAAAGCAGCACCTGATTTATACATGTTAAAAGACTCAAAAAAAATACAATAAAAATTCTTATAGCATTATTCAATATAAAATAACATTCTATGACCTCTAGAAAATATCCTAGATAATTACAATATGAACAAAGTTATTCCCTCTTTTTAGCAAACATATTTTTTATTTTTTATCAATTTGGAAAAATTGATAAAAATTTGGTAAAAAATTTGTTTATTTTTATTTTGTTTGCTCTGGGTCTTTGTTGCTGTGCAGGCTTTTCTCTAGTTGCACAAGCAAAGGCTACTCTCTAGTTGCAGTTCTTGAGTTCTCATTGTGGTAGCGTCTCCTGTCGTGGAGCATGAGCCATAGGGTACATGGGCTTCAGCAGCTGTGGTATGTGGACTAAGCAGTTGCGGTTCCCAGGTTCTGGAGCACAGGCTTAGTAGTTGTGGCACAGAAGCTTAGCTGTTCTGTAGCATGTGGGATCTTCCTGGTCAGGGATCCACCCGTGTCTCCTGCATTGGCATGTGGATTCCTTACCACTGAATCACCAAGGCAGCCCGGTAAACGGTATTTTCATTGTGGTGGTTTAGTCACCTAGTCAGACTCTTGCAATTCCATGAACAACAGCCTGCCAGGCTCCTCTGTCTATGGTATTTCCAAGAATACTGGAGTGGGTTGACATTTCCTACTCTAGGGGGATCTTCCTGACCCAGTGATTGAACATGAGTCTCCTGCACTGCAGGCAGATTCTTTATTGCTGAGCCTCCTTATACTGAGCCTGAAGCCCAAGTATTTTGATAGAAGCTATTTATTTGTTACAACCAAATAAGTAGGTTTAAATGCTTTATTTCAAGTGAAGAATGAGAAATTGTACTCATCTATTTTGGAAGAAATCTACTTTTCTACTTATTTTTAGACCTGTTACTATACTTAATTATTGTAGAGATATAATGATTTGTGCCCAAATTGGAACTCATAAGGAAGAGGCTACTTCTTTAAATTATGATTCCAAAAAATATCAAAGGATTACAACGTGAAGATTTCAAATTGAATTTTATTGTATAAACATGAAATCACTTACTAGTCCATGACTGTTAGAGACCTGAAACAGTGCCAGAATGAAACCTATTCAGAAACTGAAGTTAAAGTCAAAGGCCATATCTAAAATATATTTGAGTGATTGTGCTCATATTTCAACAGACCAGCCACCTTACCTGTGAGATCCTTTGCTAAATCTGGGTGATTCATTAAACAGTGACTGGCAAATTTCACACTTTCTAATCTCACAGGAACATGAATGTCATTAAATCTATGTAGAAAAAGATTGCTAAATATTAGTTGTAAGGCAAAATAACTGTTTTCAAATAAGGTACATCAACAGTACATAAATACCTATTAAAAAAAACAATGGTTACTGATTAGAAAATGTGCTGGTTATTAAAATGACAGTTACATCATTCTGAAGGAAGAATATAAAGTAAAAAATATGATTTCACAATATTTTTTTACAATAGGATTTTCACCATGCTAAAACAAAACAGTATAAAATATCCCCCAACTCAAACTATGTCTGTGGAAGAGGCAAAAATTATAAGTTAAAATTATGTCACAAAACAAACAAAATATAAATATTCAAAATGCACAAAATCTATCTGAGAAAAGTTTTCATGAGAAAAATGCTAGAAGAATGTGAGGCAGAAAGCCAGGGCAGACCCAGAGATAAGTACACAAAATACAGGTGCCATACTGCCTCCTAACAAAAAAAGTTTCATGTGGCTAGCTCTTCTTGTTGTTCCTGTTAAGTTGCTAACTCAAGTAAAATTCTCTGCCACCCCACTGACTGTAGCCCACCAGGCTCCTCTGTACATGGGATATTCAGGTAAGAATATTGGAATGGATTGCCTTTTCTTCTTCAGGGAATCTTCCTGACCCAGCGTTCAAGCCCATACCTGCACTGGCAGGCAAATTCTTTACTGCTGAGCCCCAAGTATTCAGTTCAGTTGCTCAGTCGTATCCGACTCTTTGCGACCCCATGAACCACAGCAACCCAGGCCTCCCTGTCCATCACCAACTCCTGGAGTCCACCCAAACCCATGAACACTGAGTCAGTGATGCCATCCAACCATCTCATCCTGTTGTCGATGTTCTCCTTCTGCCCTCAATCTTTCCCAGCATCAGGTCTTTTCAAATGAGTCAGTTCTTCGCATAAGGTGGCCAAAGTACTGGAGTTTCAGCTTCAACATCAGTCCTTCCAATGAACACCCGGGACTGATCTCCTTTAGGATAGACTGGTTGGATCTCCTTGCAGTCCAAAGGACTCTAGAGTCTTCTCCAACACCACAGTTCAAAAGCATCAATTCTTCAGTGCTCAGCTTTCTTTATAGCCCAACTCTCACATCCATACATGACTACTGGGAAAACTATAGCATTGACTAGATGAACCTTTGTTGGTAAAGTATTGTCTCTGCTTTTTAATATGCTGTCTACGGTGGTCATAACTTTATTTCCAAGGAGTAAGCGTCTTTTAATTTCATGGCTGCAATCACCATCTGCAGTGATTTTGGAGCCCAAAAAAATAAAGTCAGGTATTGTTTCCACTGTTTCCCCATCTATTTGCCATGAAGTGATGAGACTGGATGCATGATTTTAGTTTTCTGAATGTTGAGCTTTAAGTCAACTTTTCACTCTCCTCTTTCACTTTCATTAAGAGGTGTTCTTCTTCACTTTCTGCCATAAGGGTGGTATCATCTTCATACCTGAGGTTACTGATATTTCTCCCAGCAATCTTGATTCCAGCTTGTGTCTCTTTCAGTCCAGCGTTTCTCATGATGTACTCTGCATGTAAGTTAAATAAGCAGCGTGACAATATACAGCCTTGACATACTCCTTTTCCTATTTGGAACCAGTCTGTTGTTCCATGTTCAGTTCTAACTGTTGCTTCTTGACCTGCGCACAGGTTTCTCAAGAGACAGGTTGAATGGTCTGGTATTCCCACCTCTTTCAGAATTTTCTAGTTTATTGTGATCCACACAGTCAAAGGCTTTGGCATAGTCAATAAAGCAGAAATAGATGGTTTTCTGAACTCTCTTGCTTTTTCGATGATCCAGCGAATGTTGGCAATTTGATCTCTGGTTCCTGTGCCTTTTCTAAAACCAGCTTCGACATCTGGAAGTTCACAGTTCACGTATTGCTGAAGCCTGGCTTGGAGAATTTTGAGCATTACTTTACTAGTGTGTGAGATGAGTGCAATTGTGCAGTAGTTTGAGCATTTTTTGGCATTGCCTTTCTTTGGGATTGAAATGAAAACTCACCTTTTCCAGTTCTGTGGCCACTGCTGAGTGTTCCAAACTTGCTGGCATACTGAGTGCAGCACTTTCACAGCGTCATCTTTCAGGATTTGAAATAGCTCAACTGGAATTCCATCATCTCCACTAGCTTTGTTTGTAGTGATGATTCCTAAGGCCCACTTGACTTCACATTCCAGGATATCTGGCTCTAGGTGAGTGACCACGCCATTGTGATTATCTGGGTCGTGCAGATCTTTTTTTGTACAGTTCTTCTGTGTATTCTTGCCACCTCTTCTTAATATCTTCTGCTTCTGTTAGGTCCATACCATTTCTGTCCTTTATTGAGCCCATCTTTGCATGAAATGTTCCCTTGGTATCTCTAACTTTCATGACGAGATCTCTGGTCTTTCCCATTCTATTGTTTTCCTCTATTTCTTTGCACTTATCAACAAGGAAGGCTTTCTTATCTCTCCCTGCTATTCTTTGGAACTCTGCATTCAAAAAGGATATCTTTCCTTTCCTCCTTTGCTTTTTGCTTCTCTTCTTTTCACAGCTATTTGTAAGAACTCCTCAGACAGCCATTTTGCTTTCTTGCATTTCTTTTTCTTGGGGATGGTCTTGATTCCTGTCTCCTGTACAATGTCACGAAACTCCGTCCATAGTTCATCAGGCACTCTGCCTATCAGACCTAGTCCCTTAAATCTATTTTCACTTCCATTGTATAATCATAAGGGTTAGGGTTACAGCAAGAATTTAATAAGCATGAAACTCAGTATGTAGATTCAGAACTTCATATAAGGATAAGCTGATCAACTCAAAATTTAAATTTATTGGGCAATTTAAAAATATTAATTATAAATAATGTGATTTTACTCATTTTCTACCTTTTAATTTCCTCTACCCATTTTTTTTTCCCCTCTCCCCACCTCCCTTTCCCTCTGGCAAGTGTTTGTTCTCCTTAACTGTCTTTGTTATGTTTGGTCATTTTTAAGATTTCACATATAAGTGAAACCATACAGTATTTGTCCTTCTCTGTTTATTACCCTTGGCATAATTCTCTCTAGGTCCATCCATGTTGTCCCAAATGGTAAGATTTCCTTCATTATGGAGGAGTAAAATTCCATCGTGTATGTATATACCCCACCTACTTTATCCACTGATCTGTTGTTTGGGCACGTGGGTTGCTTTCCTATCTTGGCTATTATAAATAATGCCAGAGTGAACACGGAGCTAGTGCCTCTATCCTTCCTGATTAGTATTTCTGTTTTCTTCGGATAAATACCCAGGACTGTAATTCCTGGATCACGATAGTGTCATTTTAAATTATCTGAAGGACGTCGTACTATTTTTGATAGTGGCGGCACCAATCTACGTTGCCACCAACAGTGCACAATGGTTCCCTTTGCGCCACATCTCTCCCCACACTTGTTATTTGTAGTCATTTTGATAACAGCCATTCTGACAGGTGTGAGGTGATACTGTGGTTTTGATTTGCACTTCCTTGATGATTAGTGATGCTGAGCATCTTTTTAAAAAGAATATTTATTTTTAATTGATTGACGACTGGTTTACAACATTGGTTTGATTTCAGTCATACATCAACATGAATTAGCCAAAGGTGTACAAATATCCCGATGTGAGCATCTTTTCATATGTCATCTTTTGAAAATTGTGTATCAGATCCTCTCCCATTTTTAAAACAGGCTGCTTGCTTTTTTGATGTTGACTTAAATGAGGTATTTGTGTATTTTAGATATTAACAACTTATCGTGTATATTATTTGGAAATACCTTCTCCCATTCAGTAGAATTATTCATCCTAGTTCTGTGAAAAAGGCCATTGGTATTTTGATAAGGATTGCACTGAGTCTGTAGACTGCCTTTAACAATATTAGTTCTTTCAATCCATAGACAAAGCATATCTTTCCAACTCTGTGTGTTGTCTTCAGTTTGGTTCATCAGTACCTTACAGTTTTCTAAGAACAGGTCTTTTGCCTCCTTAGGTTTATTCTGAGGTATTCTATTCTCAATGATGTGGCTGTAAATGGGATTATTTTCTTAATTTTTCTGATAGCTCATTGTTAGTATGTTCAGATATAAAGATTTCTGTTTATTGATTTTTGTATCCTACAACATACTCAAATTCACTGATGAATTCTAATAGTTTTCTGGTGGCATCTTTAGAATTTTCTATGTAGTATTATAAGTCATCTGCAAATAGTGAGTTAGGACCTAACAGAAGCAGAAGATACTAACAAGAGGTGGCAAGAATACACAGAAGAACTCTACAAAAATGGTCTTAATGACCAGGATAACCATGATGGTGTGGTCACTCACCTAGAGCCAGATATCCTGGAATGTGAAGTCAAGTGGCCATAGGAAGCATTGCTACAAATAAAGCTAGTGGAAGTGATGTAATTCCAGCTGAGCTCTTTAAAATCCTTAAAGATGATGTTAAATTGCTGTACTCACTATGTCAGCAAATTTGGAAAACTCAGCAGTGGCACAGGACTGGAAAAGGTCAGTGCCAAATAATGTTCAAACTATTGAACAATTACGCTCAATTTTCAGGCAAGTAAGGTTATGCTCCTGGGGTCGCAAAGAGTCAGACACGACTGAGCAACTGAACTGAAAGTTATGTTCAAAATCCTACAAGCCAGGTTTCAGTAGTACATGAACAGAGAACTTCCAGATGTACAGGCTAGGTTTAGAAAAGTCAGGGGGAATCAGAGATCAAATTGCCAACATTCACTGGATCACAGAAAAAGCAAGAGAATTCCAGAAAAACATCTATTTCTCCTTCATTGACTACATTAAAGCCTTTAACTGTGCGGATCACAATAAACTGTGGAATATTCTTAAAGAGATGGAAATACCAGATCATCTTTCCTGACTCCTGAGAAACCTGTATGCAGGTCAAGAAGCAACACTTACAACTGGACATGGAAAAAGGGGTTGGTTTAAAATTGGAAAAGGACTATGATAAGGCTGCATATTGTTACTCTAGTTTATTTAACTTGTATGTGGAGTACATCATGCGAAATGCTGGGCAGGATGAAGCAGAAGCTGGATCAAGATCACAGGGAGAAATATCAACAACCTCAGATACACAGATGATTCCACTCTAATGGCAGACAGTGAAGAGGAACGAAAGAGTCTTTTGAGGAGGGTGAAAGAGGAGAGTGAAAAAGGTGGCTTAAAACAGTATTCAAAAAACGAAGACCAGGGTACCTGGTCCCATCACTTCACTGAAAACAGAAGGGCAAAAAGTAGAAGCAGTAACAGATTTTATTTCCCTGGGCTTCAAAATCACTGCAGATAGTGACTGCAGCCATGTAATTAAAAGACACTTGCTCCTTGGAAGAAAAGCTATGACAAGCAGACAGTGTATTAAAAAGCAAAGATATGACTTTGCTGACAAAGGTCTGTATAGTCAAAGATACGGTTTTTCCAGTAGTCAGGCAACGATGTCAGAGTTGAACCATTAAGAAGGCTGAGTGCCAAAGAACTGATGCTTATGCTTTCTAACGCTATTGCCAGAGAAGACTCTTGAGAGTCCCTTGGACAGCAACGAGATCAAACCAGTCAATCCTAAAGGAAATCAACCCTGAATATTCCACTGGAAGGACAAGCTACAGCTCCAATACTTTGGCCATGTGATGCAAAGACCTGACTCATTGGAAAAGACCCTGCTGCTGGGGAAGACTGAAGACCAAGGGAGAACAGGGTGACAGAGGATGAGATGGTTAGGCAGCATCACTGACTCAATAAGGACGAGTCTGAACAAACTCCAGAAGATAGTGAAAGACAGGTAAGCCTGGCATGTTGCAATCCACGGAGTCGCAAAGGGCTGGACACGACCTAGTGACTAAACAACAACAATAATCACTGACACAATTTCATCACTGGTAATTGATTTGTACATATTTTCTGTTTCTTCCTGGTTCAGTCATGGGAAACAATACACTTCTAGGAATTCATTCATTTCTTCTAGGTTGTCTGCTTTGTTGGCATATAATTGATCATAGATAATGTGATTTTAAACATTGAAAACATTTATATTTTTGAAGTGAAGTTATCCAGAGATAACTGTCATATTTTAATAAAATATTTCATTTAGGATTTATAATTTTCTAACTGCCAGAGAAAAATGAGAATATTACTATTCATGATCAAATATCAAAACACTTATTACTAAATAATTAAGGGAAATAATCCAGTACAACAGATATGCTAAAATTATTTCTCTGTTTACTTGAATAAGAGACCCATTACTAGGACACCAGTGAATGTAAAATTTTCAGTGTAAGAAGCCTCTTATTGCTGACTTAGCTCTTGTAAGTTATACAAGTGAAAAATGGAGTCTTGCATTTTTGTTTAAATGTTTTTCTATATATATTAATGTCAATCACAGGACAGATACACTTCTCTATGTAATGACAAGTAGAACTGTCTCATTCCTTCTAAACTCTTATAAATTCAAGTTTAATTAATCAAATTGTCAGAATATATTCAAGACCTTCAAAACAGCCTGTTCTGAGCAAATAACTTAAGATATCATTATGTCCAATTTGCTGTATATATATGTAATTTATTTATTTGGCTGCCTCAGGTCTTAGTTGCAGCATACGGGATCTACCTTGCACCATGGGGGCTTAACTGCTCTGTGTCATACGGGATCTCAGTACCCGGTCCAGGGACTGAACCCATGTCCCTTGTATTGTGAGGTGGATTCTTAACCACTGGACCACCACGCAAGTCTCTTATTTGTTTTATTTTAGTATTTAACACAGGATTACTATAACAATTATTATAGTGAGTTTACTTTAAGAAAAATTTTGGAGCCTACTTCCTGAATCAGTTGAATTAGACAATGATGAATTTCAAATGTTCTCTGGAATATTAATAATAAAAGTTGACTTTTTATTCCATGTTTGAAGCAAAGAAACATGTAAATGTAACACAAGAAAGGAATTTAATAAATTTCATAGATTTTCCAACTTTACCAACAAGTTGAATAGAAGACAATAATTCCAAGTTCTTCAGAAGGTACATTAAAAACTTTTAGAGTAAAGAGCAGTGCTATTTTCCATTACAAAATTATATAATACTGAACTGTTTAAAACACACATCTTGCTACCAGATAAGCTACATATCTAAAGGATAAGCACCAGTAAATAAATAAACTGTTTGAGTGAAATACAGTATGGACTGGACCATGATGTCTTCAGTCTCATGATTTATTTAAAAATATTAAGATTCTGCAGATCTTCAAATGTTTATTCTAATGACATTATTTTAGCACACACAAGAAAGATTAAAACCTGTTACGTGGGTAAATAAGAGAAAGCTTTCTTCATAAAAAATTTCTCTTAAGTTTATTCTCCAAGAGAGACAGTAACATTGGTATTAAAGAAATATATATCAAAGTTTGATATATGTGGTTTTAATCAGGTGTGCCATACTGACTAGCCTTCAAAACATAAGAGTCCACAGAATTGTTATGTCTCTTACCGTCCAAGAAAACATTGCCACAGAGGACGATTCTGTGTTGCTAAATCGGAATCTTTAGAACCAAACAATTTAGCTAAAAGTCGAACAACAGCTAATCGTTCTTCTCCATCATTGCTCTAAGGGAAAAAAGAAAATAAAGCCTGAGATTTATTCATCAGATTATAAAATATAACATAAAATAGTTCCAAGAAGCTGCAATTTCACTATTTTTGCTTATAATGATGAAAACTTTAAAATATCGTATTCTCTTATTTACTATGCAGAAGTTGATTCAATTCCATGTTAGATCATCAGGTCCTCTGCTCTTATTTCATTCCCTCTCAACTGTTAATTTATGCCTGTTTCTCTGCTTGCTTGTAATCTGCACAGATGCTGTAGAAATATGAAGATAATGATTTAATTCTAACATTCCTAAGAGTCCTAGAAAAATTCTGTGAATGGAAGACCTACAAATAATTTCTGCCCTACAATTTCATCTCCAACATAAACCTGTATCAATTAAGGTTGTGATATGTGACGGTTGTTTATTTTTTTTTTTTGGTATATGAAGTTTTAATCAATGATCCCTTCCTGACTGGAGCACAAAATACTGAAGAATGTCGTGAATCAGGAAAACTCATTTTAATAGAAGAGAATGAATCTTACGAGGATCTAAAAAGTCAGGTGAACTGAACACTGCAAAAAAGCAAAACTTCGTTTTTGATAGGGGCCTATTTTCTTATCCTGAATCAATATACATTATAAAAATGTCCTTAATTTCACTAGTAATGTCACATTAATATATACTGAATTATTCTAAAACCACACGGTGCATGAAATTTTTTAAAAGTCATACACTCAACTAGGAAAATAAAGACAATAACCAAAAGCAATTGTTAATTTCTAAGTGTTCAAATACAGTAACAAAAAGCAACTGCTAATTATTAAAATATTCAAATACAGTGTTTCTAAAGTAATACCAGAAAGTCAATACAAACATATTCATGGGAAAAGATAGCAAGCTAAAAAAGAAAGAATAGAGGAGGTATCATTTTTTTTTAAAGAAAGCTTTAATTTTCAGAGATAGGGGTTTGGGGGTTAAAAAATAGGCACACTTATCAAACAGGTAAAAATGAAAATTCAAGGTTTAAAACTTAAAACTACAAAAATGATTTTCTTTGACAAAGTCTTTCTCAAGCAATATGACTACAATGCAGACCAGTGCTGCCTTCTGTAAGTTCAACTGACTAGCTAAAATGATTTATTTTCTTTTTAAAGAAAAACCAATCTATCCCTTAAATTTCAAACACTAGAAAAAGTGGAAATTTTACTTTATTTGAAAGTGACCACTTCAGTAGCTTGGTGATTATTTCACGTGTGACATTTCAATCCATGTAATATAACTACTGAAATAAAACTAAGTGAAAACTTACCACTCACCTCCTGCCTTTTTAAAATTTTTAAATATGTTCCTTGAGTGAGACTGGAATATGATGATAATTAAGGTAATTTTTGTCTGGTGCAAAAACTATTTGGTGTCTCTGTTTATAGCTATATTGGTAATATATCTCAAAGTGAAAAGTATCTCATTGAGATAATTTATTGTTTGAATACAAATAAAGTATTAATTAAAAGAATGGGTAAAAATCAGAAATTCTGTATTAATAATTTACCAGTGGCTTTCTAAAAGAAATTCAAAAGGCCACCTAGTTTTTATTTTTCTTCAACCTTAGCTGGAAAAGGTAACCAACTCTGTTACTGTTTCTAATTACAAAGTAATCAATTCAGAACAATTCTCTGTAAAAATTTTCTCCAACCAAAATAAAGCAATTATCATTGTGTTTTAATATTTTAAATTGAGGAATAAATATAAATGCCTGTCTATCTCTGCCTAACATGAAAAAATTATAATGTAAAATGTGAAATTTTCTGACAACTATAGCCAATGCTGTTAAGACTCAACTATCAAGAGTAAAACACGAGAATTAACAGCACTCTGAGGACCTATGCAATGGACAGTGTATACGGTTGCAGACAGTGGCCCTGTATAAAAAGTAAAATCCAACAAACTGTTATTCGGAAGCATTTTCTCAAACACTTTTATTGTCTTTAGACGACTTTTAACTACAAAGAAGCTGTAGCTATGACTCAGAAACACACCAGAGCCATAAAAAACTTCCTAGGCTATCTGCTTAATATATACTAGTGACCCAAAAAAGGGGCACTCATAATTATATACAGATGGGCTTCCGAGATGGTGAAGTGGTAAAAAAAAAAAAAAAAATCCGCCAGCCAATGAAGGAGATGCAAGAGACACAGGTTCGATGTATGGGGTCAAAAAGATCTCTTCAGAGTAGGAAATGGCAACCTGGTCCAGTATTCTTGACTGGAAAATACCATAGACAGAGGAGCCTGGTGGGCTACAGCCCACAGGGTTGGAAAGAGTTGAGTTGGACACGATTAAGTACACACACACAATTATATATAGATAGTATCTGAACTACTCTTGAATCTGTTTCTTCACTTGGGATGAGAAAAGTAACAGTGGTATAGGCTAGGGTAACAGTCAGAAGCAAATAAGAACATAGGTGATAGCACTTGCTGTAAAACAATAAAATATTCCACTATTACTATTATTTAGATACAGTACTAGTTCAACATAGTTTTAAAAGGCACAAATTTATCTAAGAATACAGAAAAACATAAAAATCAATGGCCTTGGGTTATATATATTGTATTAAAAGAGACTATATAGAAATAATATTAACAAGGTGCTAAATTAAAAAAGGGAATTAAGAAATCTATAAAAAAAATTCTTGTTCGCCTACTGCTAAAGTATACCTATGAGAATATAAGATTGTATCAACGAAGAAGAGAGGGTACAAGATGAAAAGCAATTGAGGACAACTGTGGTAGAGAAAAGCTCATAATCCATTTAAGATACTACTACTCAAGCTCTGGACAAACATGTCAAATCATCTGATTTTTTTTTTTTTTAAAGAAAATGTATAATCTGGAGTTTTCAACAAAGTCTGATTTTAAAATTTATTCATTCACTCTATGTTATCAACTTTTTAAAAAGAGAAAATTCTTAGCATGACATTTTGAAATAAAATTTATCAAATAAAACATTTTTGGGAGGTCAGATTCAGCTCTTAACTTCTAATGTAAGTAAATGAACTTACCGAAGAATGGGGAATGGACAACCAATGTAGCTTAACTTCATTCTGTTTACATTTAGCCTACACATGGAAATCCTGAAGTCTAGTTCCTAATCCATTCCCACTATCTATTACAGCAGCCTTGTTTAAGGATTAAAGAGGCTTGACTTCCATATTCAAACTCTATATATAGACTGGGAAAAAAAATATTTTAATGCCTTATACACAGAAATAATTTGGTATGGAACCACTCTTTAGACTGTTGTTGAAATAAACCCATTATTAAAAAACGAAACAAAACTTTGTTCTCTCTGTTACATTTCCGCACAACAGTTTCTGAGAAACCAAGTAAAATGTCTTTCATACGTGAACAGCAAATTCTTGTCATAAAACAAAATGGACAAATCTTATACCTATTTTAAGAGTTTGAATCAGAGTTCTAATCCCAAATACATTTTAACTGGGTAAAATGGATAAAATGATTCATCTTAAATTTTTCATAATACTTTATCTTATGTTTTTCATAACTTAAAACATCAAAATTGTAGTGTTGGTCCTAAATATACCATAGTCTGATTTAAGGATTAAATAAAATACTGGATATTAAAAAATCTTTTAAAAATTCCAGAATATCAAGCAAAATTTGTAAGATGTTATTTTCTAAAGTTTAACAAGGAGAAAGGACTGTTAAGATTTTTGTATTTTTTGAGGAGTTATGAATTTGTTTAGCGGGCTATTTAAAAAACAACAGAAAAAAAAGAAAACTTTCAGATATATTCAAGTCATAATGTAAAATTTTTGTCCTTGATCTATATTATGAAAGGGCCAAATAGTTAAAATCAAGATCCTTTGATATCATTTGATGTTCTAAAATATATACATATAATAATACATATCATTTAATAACATTTTATACATTTTGGGGATAACTCCATTTTTCATATCTGTTATTTGTATCACTGTGTTTATCAGGCATTCAACAATTAAGTAAATTATAATTTTAATTGTAATGAAAAACTCTTATCACTGAGATGAAAATCTCTGTTTTACTCGAATGATTAAAAAAAAGGTATACGTTAACTAAATGTAAGATAAATTGAACTCACATTTTATTCTTTTACAGTTAAAGGAAAACAATATAACATATATGTTTCTCTCAAAAGTTAAAGAGCTTAGAAATTATAGTCAGTCCTACCTTTAGTTTGAATTCAAGCTGCGGCATGACAGATAATAATAAATGGGGATCTATAGCAAAAAGTTCCTGAATCAGATCAAATACATGTTCTGACAAATCACTTACTGATGATCTTCCCAGCACCAGTACTTGATTGAAAAACTAAAGGAGACAGAAACAAAAATAAAATACCCATTTCATTTAAAAACTTGGATTGGCTTTTTATAAATGTGTTAAAAGAAAACTGTATAATTAAGCATTCCATATACAAGTGAGGAAGATGAAAAATAAGATGTTTCGATTACTAATATATATAATAGGATAGTCACCAAAACAGAACAAATCTCCAAATATCATCAAATTATGACTGTTATATAAAAAAGTTTTAAAGTAATTGAGTTGTTACCTTTCTTTCAAATTAGGATGACAATTCTAGGAATCAATGGTTATTAAAAAAAAATTTAAGTAGTTTATTTAATCCATTATAGAGGATTTCATAGAGAAATTTCTTTATAGCAGACAAAAAATTTTAAATGCCTAAATCTTTTAGATTTTTAAGTTTGAGTAATTTCTTTACTGGGGCTTTCCAAGTGGCACAGTGGTAAAGAATTCACCTGCCAGTGCAGGAGACTCAAGAGACGTGTGTTTGATCCCTGGGTTGGGAAGAACCCCTGAGGTAGGAAATGCCACTCCATTACTCTTGCCTGGAAAATTCCATGGACAGAAGGGTCTGGCACGCTATAGTCCATGAGGTTGCAGAGTTGGACACGACTAAGCAACTGAGCGTGCTTGCACACACACACATACTTTCTCTATTAATTTAGCAATAAAGAATAACTGAAGGTGAAGGATGAGTTGCTTTTTTTCCAAAAATACTCAGAAAGAGACTTCCCTAGTGGTACAGTGATAAGAATCCGCCTGCCAAGGGTCACGGGTTCAATCCCTGGTCCAGGAAGATTCCACATGCTATGGTGCAACTAAGCCTGTATGGCACAATTACTGATCCTATGAGCCTTGAGTGCTGATTCCGTGCACCCTAGATAGAGCCTGTGCTCCACAAAAAGAGAAACTACTGTAACGAGAACCCCACATACTACAACCATGAGTTGAAGCCATTTGCTGCAACTAGAGAAAGCTTGAACATTGCAACAAAGACCCAGTGCAGCCAAAAAACCCCCAGAAAGTCAAAAACATTTTAACTCAGAGGACAGAGAAGGAAAAGGTGATGATACAAAGGCTGATAATTTAAAAGCATTCAAGGAAGAAGAAACAAAGAGAATATAATATCAAAGCACAAATTAAAAGATATCTCCATTCCTTGCTAGCAAAATTACATTAGAAAAAAACTTTTAACATGTAAAAATGCTACAGAGGCAACTGTATGCAACTGATCTGAGCATGTTTTTGGTAGTATCATCAAATGATAAACTTCTTTTGAAAGACAACATATATTAAGAGTTAGAAAATATTAATATTTATTGTGAAGAACTTGCAAAGAATAAGGAAAAAAGTTTAAAAAAAATTTAAAACTACACATACACATATGAATGATTCTGGAAGGATATATGAAAATCTATTGGTGATAGCTATTTTTGAGAAGTGAGAAAAAGATATTTGAGATTGAAGAAAGACAAATTTCACTGTATATACTTTTATAATCCTTGAGAAAACTTTTTAAAACCATGTTTAAGTATTTGGTAAATTAAATAATACTAATAATTCATAACATTTAAATTAATAGACTTTTATATGTAGAAAACAATTCAACAATAAATAAATATTACATTTACAAAGACTGTACTAAAGAAAACACTGAAAAAAACCTAAATGCAGGGCAAGAGGGAAATGATTAGGGAAATTATATATGAATTCAAAGGAACACTTACAATTATTCTTGTCATAAATAAAAAGATGATGTCAAAAAAAATGATGTCAAGATGTGGTAACATATAAACGAACAATTCAAAGTTTTATATAAAGTGTGAAAAAAAAGGTAAGAGTCTGAGCAATGTTCATTAATGAACTTGTTACATTAAGGCAGCACAATTATAATTTTTTTTCAGAATTACTTTAAAGACTTTCTAGTAAAAACAAAACAAAACACACACAAAAGTCAAAAAACAACTTACTACTCTATTAACAACTATTTAGGAGGGAGAGCCAAAAAGGTTCAGAAGAATGGTCTAGAGACATGAAGAAGGAACTAAATGGACAGAGGGCCACAGATAAAGATGAAGGGAGAAACTGAAAAAGATCAGCATAGCCAGGAAATAAAAGAATAAAATACAAAGGCAACAGAAGAAAGGGTGGGAACTGCAGACCTAACATCCTCTATCTTGGCCATTTAAAAACACTGTCTATAAGCTTATAAAGTTATGCTGCTCTTGGTTACCAATGCTGCACACTGGTTACACAGAACACGTATCTGTTCCATTATACAGTTCTTCAAAATAGACGAAGCTGTTTACAGGCTAAAGAAGCCTTTATGTGAAGGGTTCCAATAAATTTGTACCTTTATGGATTAAGACTAGAGAATTACAGAAAAAAGAGGCAGAAGTACCTACATTGGCAATGCATGCTTCAATAGTCTGGACTGTCCTTTTCAATAGGACTTTTGCGAGGTCAAAGGACTGTTTATTTAAGTTCTGAAACACAAAAAATATGCAAAGTTACAAATGAATTCATGAGTTTACAAGATAACACCACTAGTCTTCAAAGTTCAGAAAATATGAAGCAAAAAATATAACTGAACCACATTCAAGGTTTTACCCAACATCCACTAGTCAAGAGGTCGTAAACGCAGAAATTGTAAATAGCACAACCATGAATCAAAAACTAAAATACAAAAAAAACTTAAAAAACATAGTAGGAAATCAGCCAAAAGCTCAACCCTATATTAAGTTTAGTTTTACCAAATCTAAGACTTTAAGGTTTTGTTAACCGGGAATTGGTGATGGACAGGGAGGCCAGGTGTGCTGCAGTCCATGGGGTCGCAGAGTCAGACACAACTGAGCGACTGAACTGAACCAATCCGAATTGGCAATCACACCCATTTATCCCTAACAAACACACACAAACACACACACACCCATTATCCTCATTATTTCACTGTCTAATCAATGTCTATTCTGAGGAAGAGTGGACCTGGGAAGTGCTTCAAGCAAAATTCTCAATCAGTTGTATTTCTAAAATGCTAACTACTGCCTTCATTCTTCAAGATTCCCAATGCATGGTAATAAATTAAAGGGTCTGAGGAAGCCTCTAAAAAGATATATTTAATTTTTAAAAAGTTATTGAAAATGGAATCCTTGTGTCAAAAAGTACCTATTAACACCTCTACACTTTGCAGTTTTAGACCAGATTCATTCACCATCATCTTACACCTATCTCCAAAAAAACGCAAGGATATCCTATACCTTAGATTAGTAGTCATCAAAATTTTTATGCAAAGAGCCAGATGGTAGATATATATCTTAGGTTTTATTGGCCATCCATATCATCACTGCTGCAACTACACACCTCTGGCTGTTGCAGCAGGAAAGCAACCAAAGACATAATGAAAACAAATAAGCACGGCCATGTTCAAATAAAACTTTATTTACATAAATAGGCAGTGGGCCAGATGTGGTTTACAAGCCATAGTTTCCTGATACTTGCTCCAGGTTTTTATTCTATTTCCAAGAAAATAAGATAAGCTCAAAATTAAGGCAATCTTGGAGGAAACAAACAGGTGAGGGAGATTAAGAGATACAAACTTTCACCTGCAAAATCAATAAGTCACAGATATGAAATATACAGTGTGGAGAATACAATCAATAACTATGTAAATCTTTATATGCTGATACGCTGTAACTAGATTTAGGTGATCATTTTAAACTGTATAGAAATACTGTGTAACCGCAACTAAGGAAGAGTTATCCAGATCAATTAGACTTCAAAAGCTACCTCGTAAAAAAAAAAGAGATCAGATTTGTAGTTAAGGCAGGGGGTGGGGAGGCAGATTTAGATGAAGGCAGTCAAAAGGTACTTCCAACTACGAGATAGGTACTAGTGATATAAACATGATAAATCTATTTAAAAACTGTTATATTTTGTATATGAATGAAATTCATTAAAAGAGTAAATCTTAAGATATATTTCATTTGCTAGAAAATAATTTTTTTCTATTTCTTTAATTTTGCAGCTATGAGATAATGGATGTTCACTGAACGTTTCATGTTTAAATGAAATAAATGATTTCATAATGTATATAAATTTATACAGTGCTATATATCATTTATATCTTGATAAAACTAAGAAAACCTTTCTATTTCCTAAAAGGGCATAGTTCTACTCATTAAAAATACACTCTAATTAGAATACAAACACCAAATACATTATTCCTCATAAAGTTTTTCCTTTCTTATTTTGCCTAACATATATAACCTCTTTGCCATACTCTCAAAATTTTGAGCTATTACAGACTCATTTGAATTTTTTTAAAATGAAAATAATGTATCAGTCAGGAAAAGAATTTATAATTGGTTGCATCTTATTGTGAATAGTATAATTAGCTACATATTCATTAAACATCTGATGACAAGTCACTGAACAATTAGAGGAAAACAGCAGGAAGGTAAGTACCAACAGTAGGATAGGCCTGAGTCCACTCAGTGGTGGACCTGGAGTGGGGGAAGCTAAGTTCTTCACTTTCTTAAGCAGAGCTAGCAGAAAGAAACAGAAAAAGGAGATGGAGAGGAATATACTGCTCTTAAACATCTTTTTCCCCTTAACATTAACCATATAGTTTCTGCGTTTGCCCAAATCATTTTCTGAAAGTGCCGAAGAAAATGTAAGACATGGGTTCTAAGGAGAAATACCAATTCCTACACTCTGTATCTGTTAGAAAGTAGTAAATACATTTTCTTTTCTAAAACAAAGAACTAAACCAAAACAGTACTTCAATTCCTTGCAATTCCTATATTAGATATGAGTGGTCAATCTGGAACATTTTTAATTTTCCAGAAAACAGGCAGCACTTAACCAAATGAAAATATATCCTTTAAAGACAACAAGAGCTGTAAGACTTATGTGTGTTACTCGAATTTACCTGGGACTGGAGACTGATAGTGGGATAATTACATGGGATTGCAAATGGTAAAAAACAAGTTTTCATATGTGTAGTACTACCATTAAATATTAACCTTTAATATCTTCATACTATACAGACCTTATGTGCAGGAATGAGGTTAATAAGAATGGAGTCCAATAATTCTTGAGTAACTCCATCACCTTCCATGATGATAGAACTCATCAAGTCTAGCATGTGCATTTGTACCTTCTTATTGTGGCTATTGCTTTAAAAAAAAGAGAGAGAAATTAGGCTTAAAGAAAATTAAACTTCCTAGTTTAAAGCAACTACCTCAAATGTAAAGGACTTTTTACTTGAGCAAACCACGCCAATAATGGCAAAGAAATTTTGGCTGTTTCATATTGACTTTGCTCCTCTAGTGATTATTACTAAAACAGCTAAGAAATCACTATAAACTATTTCACACACAAAAAAATTTAATTAAGCCCCATACAACTAGAATTCAAAGAATGGGTTAAATTCAACTAAACAAAAACGTCAACTTCAAAGAAGTCTTTGCTTACATGCCCCTGGGTTTTAAAAAATGATAAAATTTTAAGGGAACAAAAAATGTACAAGATAAAGAACGTAGATGGCTTTTCATCATTTTCAATTTTAGTAATTACCCCAAAACGACAGAACTATAAACACAAAAAAAGCCTATGTAAACACTTGCATATCTTTGCCACTATAAGTTTTAGTTCAACAATACTGAAAACCCAAACTCTCATGTAAAATGCTACCAGAACTCATGACTTAAGATTCTGAAAAAGTCATCCCATTGTCTTTCAAAGAATTTCAAACAAACAAATGAAAAATCAACAAGGTATAAACCCAGAATCAGTATCAGTCCTGCTTCTTTAGCTAGCGCAGAGTCGAAGGCAGGCCTTCTCAATAAATATGTCTAGTGCTGATATAAACTTACCCAAAAAGAGACTGGCTACAAAATTGTTGTAAGTCAAGAGAACATCTATGCGTCTCCCTCTCTGACTCCAGCTTAACTAAAGACTTTACCTGTTAGTTTTCACATTTATCAGAATATATATGCAAAGACTAATCAAGAGAATGATATAATTTAGTTGTACTACTACAGACAAAGGGAAGTTTAAATTAAGACTAACCTAAATTTAACTTATATGCAGAGTACATCATGAGAAACGCTGGGCTGGAAGAAGCACAAGCTGGAATCAAGATTGCCAGGACAAATATCAATAACCTCAGATATGCAGACGACACCACCTTTATGGCAGAAAATGAAGAGGAACTAAAATCCTCTTGATGAAAGTGAAAGAGGAGAGGGAAAAACTTGGCTTAAAGCTCAACATTCAGAAAACTAAGATCATGGCATCCGGTCCCATCACTTCATGGCAAATAGATGGGGAAACAGTGGAAACAAGGCTGACATTATTTTTCTGGGCTCCAAAATCACTGCAGATGGTGACTGCAGCCATGAAACTAAAAGATGCTTACTCCTTGGAAGGAAAGTTATGACCAACCTTGAGAGCATATTGAAAAGCAGAGACATTACTTTGCCAACAAAGGTCCATCTAGTCAAGGCTATGGTTTTTCCAGCAGTCATGTATGGATGTAAGAGTTGGATGGTGAAGAAAGCTGAGCACCGAAGAATTGATGCTTCTGAACTGTGGTGTTGGAGAAGACTCTTGAGAGTCCCTTGGACTACAAGGAGATCCAATCAGTCCATCCTATAGGAGATCAGTCCTGAGTGTTCACTGGAAGGACTGATGTTGAAGCTTTGGCCACCTGACGCAAAGAGTTGACTCACTGGAAAAGATCCTAATGCTGGGAAGGATTGGGGGCAGGAGGAGAAGGGGACAACAGAGGATGAGATAGTTAGATGGCATCACCAACTTGATGGACATGGGTCTGGGTGGACTCTGGGAGTTGGTGATGGACATGGAGGCCTGGCATACTGCAGTTCATGGGGTCACAAAGAGTCGGACACAACTGAACCGAACTGAAATTTTATCATTTATGTATCTCTTATTTTTAGAAAATAAGCTTGAAAAGCGGGATACTCCATGACCCACCTCCCAGAATACTGGAAATAAAAACACGAATAAACAAATGGGACCTAATTAAAATTAAAAGCTTTTGCACAACAAAGGAAACTATAAGCAAGGTGAAAAGACAGCCTTCAGAATGGGAGAAAATAATAGCCAATGAAGCAACAGACAAACAATTAATCTCAAAAATATACAAACAACTCCTGCAGCTCCATTCTAGAAAAATAAACAACCCAATTAAAAAGTGGGCCAAAGAACTTAACAGACATTTCTCCAAAGAAGATATAAAAATGGCTAACAAACACATGAAAAGATGCTCAACATCACTCAT
>ML662436.1:12894744-12957118 GCA_007570785.1 Antilocapra americana | reverse complement strand
TGCTGGAGAGGATGTGGAGAAAAGGGAACCCTCTTACACTGTTGGTGGGAATGCAAACTAGTACAGCCACTATGGAAAACAGTGTGGAGGTTCCTTAAAAAGCTGCAAATAGACCTGCCATATGACCCGGCAATCCCACTGCTGGGCATATACACTGAGGAAACCAGAATTGAAAGAGCCACGTGTACCCCAATGTTCATCGCTGCATTGTTTACAATAGCTAAGACATGGAAACAACCTAGATGCCCATCAACTGATGAATGGATAAGAAAGCTGTGGTACATATACACAATGGAATATTACTCAGCATTAAAAAAAAATTCATTTGAAGCAGTTCTACTCAGATGGACGAAACTGGAGCCCATTATCCAGAGTGAAGTAAGCCAGAAGCAAAAACAACAATACAGTATATTAACACATATATATGGAATTTAGAAAGACAGTAACGAGAACCCAACATGGGAGACAACAAAAGGAACGCAGATGTATAGAATAGACTCGTGGACTTTGTGGATGAGGGTAAGGGTGGGATGATATGGGAGAAGGGCATTGAAGCATGTTAATTGTCATGTGTCTAATCAATCGCCAGCCCAGGACTGATGCTCGGGACTGGTGCAGCGAGATTTCCCGAGGGGGAGGGAGGAGGGAGGGGGGGTCCGGAGGGGAAGCATATGTAAACCCATGGTGATATCATGACAATGTATGGCAAAAACAATAAAAAAAAAATAAATAAATATATATATAAAAAAATATAAAAAAAAAAGAAAATAAGCTTGAAATAATGCATAATATACCTGTTGGGTACCTAGTGGTAAAATCAAAGATCAAAATTTTTAAAGTTGGTGAAAAATTGTCCTATTGTTAGGTTTAGTTTTCTGAAACTTTTAGAAAAATACTCTCTCAAATATCTTGCTTACTAAAGGCCAAGACTGTGCAGAAATCAATTATATAGTGGGATGTGTGTGTGTGTGTGTGTGTGTGTGTGTGAGTATGTGTGGCAGGGGGAGGCAGGCAGTGAAGATAGAGATTCTCAGCTTGATACAAAAAAATGAAGAGAGTATTTAGGTCTCAGATCTGTATCATTTGTGAATAGGAAAGGAGTGAAAGAGAAACGAAACACATTTAAAAATTATTTCCATTAGTTTCAGCCAAGATTCAATAATAGGATTTACTCTTCTACCTGAAACAAAATGAACAAAATATATGAAAACATATCAGACCCTATACACATGCTGCTGAAAGAAGGGAAGCTTACTTATTCTACCTATAAAAGTTTCCAGGCTTCAGTACAGGAAGAGAAGATGCTAGCATAGCCTAATGGTCTTTCTGAGTCTGGAGAGATTACAGTTTGCAGGGCAGAATACCAGAGGGGAGAGGACTACTCAGAGAGCAAGCTCACAGAGACTACCCTTGAGTCTTCAGGTGCTTCGTGATTGGCACAGGCAGGTGAAGAAATCTCTTGAGTTTGGGGAAGGAACCACCTGAAAGGAGCAGAAGGAATAATCCTCGGAATTCACACAGGTCATATAACGTGTATGTTCCAACTACAGTGGAAAATCTTACAACTCAAAAGGCATTTAGTAATCAGAAGAGAAAATCCACATATCCAAGCATCTCTGTGAACTCCAAGCACAGCAAACAGGAAGAAAACTCCACTGTGAGATATTATAATTGAATTGTTTAAAACCAGCAATACAGAAAAAATATTAAGTGGGTAGAGAAAAAGAAGATACATTATTAACAGAGAAACAAAGATTTAAAATGACAAAAACTTATCATTTTAAAAAGTGTAAGCCAGAAACAGATAGAGGAACATCTTTAAAAGTACCGAGACAGAAAAGAAGAGAGGAAAGAAGTCTATTATTTACATAATATTCATACCATGAAAATAACTTTCAAAAACGAGGATGGAATACGGTTTTTCAGATATAAAAAAAACTGAAAGAATTCTATCAGCTGTAGACTTGAACTAAAGGAAATATTAAAGAAGTCCTTCAGACTAAAGTAAAATAATGCAAGATGGAAATCTGCATATATGCAAAGGAATGAAGAACACCAGATATACAGTAAATGTGTCAATAAATACAAATCAATAAATTCCTCTTTCCAAAGGCAAGTACTTTCATAGGGATTTACCTCACTGTGAATTTTTTCAATTAAAGAATTAGGTCAAGAATAAATTTAGATCTTTAGATTCAGAAAAGAAAAATACTAAAAGGATCAAAGAAAGTATGTGTATGTAAAAGTAATAGAAGAAAAAAGTATAACTGCAGAGTATGAAGTGGACTTAAGTGGACAGTCAAGGTAACAAAATGGGCAGGATAACAACTCAGGAGTTTCTTTTTCATTTTGTTGGTAATTTTAATATTAAAAGAAAAAATTGCAAATATGTGGTAGAAAGCAAACAACAGCCACAAACTGTTCTTATCTCTGTATGTACATGTCTTTAAACTGCTACTCCTCCCAACAAAATTGGAGTCTATCTAACCAGCCTTTGAATCTGGGCTTGCCTATGTGCCTTGCTTGGACAATGAATTAAAAGGAAACATGAAGTGTGCCGAGGTTTTAAAAAAAACCAGTGGTGAGATGCAGCGATTCATTCTCTGTCTCAACAGCTCTGCAATTATGTTCCTCTGAATAGATGAGATCTTTTGCAGCAGTGGACAGAGCAGTGGCAGAAAACTGGCAATTATTACATGGAACTCATTAACTATTAAAAAGTAAAAACAACAAGTAAAGCGTCATTGGCATGAGGGCAGCGAAGGGTTTCCAGGGCTCCCATGCCATGCTGTGTGTGTGTGTGTGTATGTGTGCTTGTGTTTTATAAACATGAGGAGAGACAGTAAAATATAATTCCAAAGCATCAGCTTTGTGTTTATATGATTTCTAGATTGCTATGTTATTTCCATGCATTTGCTTCTAAATGAAATTTTCTAAAGTTGCACCAATAAGAGAGTTGCAAAATTGGGTTGCATAACTCCATGCGATTTTGGTTAAAACCTCATTATGTTTTTTAGGGTAAATAATGTTTGAGATGAATTTATTTGAACTGGACGATTAAACTTAAAAAAAAATGCTTTCTACAGACAGAAGCAAGATAAGACATCTTAAGTTCTCTTCAGGTAAGAAATCTACAAGGAAGATTTTACCTATTCTTTCTGACAACATAAAGATACTATTCCCCTGCTTTGATTGAGGCTCAGAGAAGACACATGATCAGTTAGGTGATGAGCCATTATTCGAACCCAGGTCTCTCTAATTTAAACACTAAACTTTTAATATAGCAGAACTGAAAATACTGATAAGCCAGTATGGAATGCTCTCTGGATATATTTTGATTCCATCTACTTGTTCTTTCTGTATATCTATGTTTATACACACACACACACACACACACATATATATATTTAAAGATGTTATATATCTATATATAAACCTATCTAACTATATATATGTGTATATATATGGAGAGAGAATATAATTATATTGACTTATATAAGGAGTTTATTTTTTGCTTATTAAAAAAAAAAAAGTGCTTCTGTGGTGGGGTGTGCCCTTCTTGCAATTTCTGAACCCAGTCAGCATATGAAGAGATCTGGATTAGCCTGCTGGATGATGACAGAGTGACATGTGACCCAGTTGTCCTAGTACACCAGCCAGTTGCCAGATGTTCTGCTAACTGACCACAAATACAGGAGCAAGTCCAGCCCAGACAAAAAGAACTAAATAAAATGGAGTGTGTTTTAAACTATCAAGTTGTGAGTTGCTTTGTTACGAAGCAAAAGCTAACCAACACAAAGGTAAAGTTTATACATTCTATCATTTATTTAAGGGCCTTCCATTTTAGTTGTCACAGCAAGTTTTTTCTCATGCAATCTTTTTATAAGTTTCTATCACTAGACCAGGTTGGCCAGTTTATCCCAGGTTATATTCTCTTCCTACCATTCTAGCTAAGGAAAAGAAAAATATGTAATAGTATTCATTAGAAACCTACAGAAAACTTCAGAAATGTGCTATTCAATACAGAAGTCCCTATCCAATAGCCATTTGGCTACTGCCCTATTGAAGTCTGGACAGAGCCACATGTTGAAATAATAATAATGCTTTCTGGATACACTCAAAATATATTATTTAAATAAATTTCATTTGTTTCATGTTACCTTTCTTTATGTGGCTATTAGAAAATTTAAAATATATTTGAGATATATTGCTTGTATATAATGTAATGCTACAGAACACATCTCATAACAATGCTTGGTTTACTAAAACACACACACACACCAGGATGAAGCACTGGACTGAAATCAGAGTTCTGGCCTTACTGTTCAGCAATGTGTCCCTGAACAAGCCACCGCACTCCTCTGTACATGCCTGTCCCTATTTACATAAGGAAAGAGCGATGCCTCCGATTTTTTTTAAGCTTTAAAATGAACAGATATTGAAGTCAGTGTGCTCAACCACTGAGCTATTATGCTTCCTAGCACTCACTAATGGTACCTATGATACTTCTAATTTCCACCTCCTAATTTAGTACTTCATTATGTAATATAAGGTCTCATATCATTTGCTTTGTTAAGAGTCAACCTTGATGGGCTTCTCTTGTGGCTCAATGGTAAAGAATTCACCCTAGGTGGTGAAAATCCCCTAGAGAAGGAAATGACAACCCATTCCAGTATTTTTGCCTGGGAAATCCCATGGAAAGAGGAGTCTGGTGGGCTACAGTCCATGGGGTCACAAAGAATCAGACATGACTTAGTGGCTAAACAAAAACACACAATTGATATTGTAACTTAAAATGTCAGTATAAAGACAAAGAGAGTTTTCCAACAACAGAATTATTTTCCTCTTTATGTTAAGTCTTCTAAGGAAAACATTTCCTTTTACCTAAAAGATCTTAGTGTAAATACACAGTACATGATAATTTAATATGCACAGCAAGAAAAAGAGACAGAAATGCTTAAAAATAACTTACTTGATCACTGAGAAGAGAGTCCTAAAAAGCTGAATAAAAATTTCATTGCAATCTTCCAATTCAAAGCAGATGTTATATGATTTAACCCACGCTAAATTCTTAAATAAATAAATAAATAAAATTATTTACACATACAGAGAATAGTTATACAAAAGTAGGCTCATTAATAAAATTTAATTTTTAGAATTAGAAATTTATATTAAAGTTTATAGTACCCCAACATATAAAACCTCAATTGTTTCAGCAGTAATGTACTCTAACCTTTAAAAAGATATATATCTGTTGGTATTGATCTTTTCTTATTGAAAAACACTAAACTGTCAGAGGATGGTAGGACATATACACATATAAAATATTAACTGCAGTGAAAATTAATTCAATTTAATTTCTTTTGGGATTAGAAAGAATAAAAACATGAAACTAAAGTTCCTTCTGCCCATGGAATATGAAGATTGAGGAATGAAAAAAATATTGTAAATGACATGCTCTTAAGTGGGCTTTGTATGAAACAAAAAGATTCATAACAAACAAGATTCATTTCACACTATAAAGTTACTATAAAGAACTTCCTACAACATGAAATAGTGATATTTATTAAATAAAAAAATTTTTACCTCTAATAAATAAAAGTATCTATTAAATTGCGGGCTCTTTGTATCCTCCAAACCTTTTAACTGTCTGGTAATAAACAAAAATATGTCCTGTTTTAAAAAATGATAAAATATATTAATTTAGACACAAATACTTAATACTTTCACGATATTCTAACAGTCTATATACACATTCTCTATTAGGACAACAATAAAAGAAAATTATCCTTGGGACTAGCCTAGTTCATTACTCAAAATATCTGGAAAAGAGCAAATCATTTAAAATTACATCCTTTAGAAGCAAAAATAAAGATTATCACTGCCACCTATCTTTAGGCTTTCTCATTCTGAATGTCTCGTTACCCTTTCTTCTAGTACAGAACTTCCACTTTATTCACTATCTTTATATTGTATCACAGCAATTATCTTCAGTTTAAGTACTTGAATATGAAGTACTTCCATTACAATTCCCTACATGTGAATAGTAATTTTCAAGACCTATTTCGGAATTTGATGTGTAACTACAAAGTTGTGTGGAACAAAAGCAATAATAGACTGGTCCAAGGGGTTGTACTTTTCACAACAGTGCTCTATTTCTTAATAAGCTTTCTTTAGACGTTTTAACCCCAAATAGTATCAATATGGAATAAACTGATTTAAGGGCTATCTAAAAGTATTCATAATATGAAAACAGTTCAAGAGATCAACTCAAAAGAGGAGCTCCTCAAACATTTCAAACAAAGGCAGAACATCAAGATGAGCATGCAGCTTTGCATATAAAATAACTTGCAGAGGAAAATAGTCATTTGAATGTGTGAATTTTGTTATACAGTTGTTTTAAAAAGTGTCATTCATCCATCATCCTTTCAACTCAGCCATCTGGGCTTTCAGATAGGTTATCCTGAAGGTCAGATATGAGCAGACAGGGACCATTTTGATCTGTATCTTTCAAAATCTCATAAAAATACCAGTCATTTTATGGATATCCAATGAATATTAATTGAATAAATAATTATTTTGTTTTTAGAATTTATGACATAATCTTACAAAGACAAGAGGATTAAAATGAAACCTATGTTCCTATATTAAGCTAAAGTATAAAAGAAAACCAATTTTGTAAAGGCTGTATTTACCTTAAGTTTATCATGGGAAGTATATGGAGCTTCTGGGGCATAGATTCGAAAGATGTCAGCCAAACAACATGCTACAAGGAGACGCACATCTTTATTGGGATTCCTGAGAAAAAATTCAGATGCTAGATGCAAGGCTAGTGGGAGATACTGCTGTTTTTCATCTTCTGAGTCCTGATCCATATCCATAAAAGTCTTTACTACCATCTGTAAAAATGTATAAAAGAAAAAAACAGTCAACTCTTGATATGTAGAAGCCAGTGAAAAGTATACATATTTACTCATCTCCATTACAAAACAAACTAGCAATCAGTTACTATGTACATCATTTAAGAATTTGAGTATTTATCTGCATTTGTACCACATTTATCAAGAACTTAAAACTCTCAATACTAATGTTATATCTAGCTCAGGTAAAAATTTCATGGCTTGGGACTTACCTGTCCAGTAGCCAAGAATCTGCCTTCCAACTCAGGGGATGTGAGTTGAATCCCTGGTCAGGGAACTGAGATCCTACATGCTGTGGGGCAACTAAGATAATGTGCTGTAATCACTGAGCCCTGTGCACTCCAGAGCTTGTGTGTGCGTGCCAAGTCCCTTCAGTGGTGTCTGACTCTTTGCAACCCCATGGACTATAGCCTGCCAAGCTCTTCCGTCCATGGGAATCTCCAGGCAAGAATACTGGAGTGGGATGCCCTGATCTCCAGGGAATCTTCTGACTCAGGGATTGAACCTGGGTCTCCTGCATTGCTGGCAGATTCTTTACCCTCTGAGTCACCAGGGAAACCCCTAGAGCCTGTACTCCATAACAAAGACCCAGCCCAGTGGAAAAAAAAAGTTTGTAGCTTCATTTGCATGCATGCTAAGCCATTTCAGTCCAACTCTTTGCAGCCCTATGGACCATAGCCCCCTAGGCTCCTCTGTCCATGGAATTCTCTAGACAAGAATACTGGAGTGGGCTGCCATGCCCTCCTCCAAGGGATCTTCCTGAGCCAGGGAATGAGCCCAAGTCTCTTTTGTCTCCTGCATTGGCAGGTGGGTTCTTTACCACAAGTGCCACCTGGAAGTCCTGGCAGTTTTATATGTACAAGCAAATCATTTGATATTTTATAACATTATCAATTATGTTTCTTTTACACTTATTATCAAAGCTGCTTTGATTTAGGCTCTTTAAAACTATTAAGTTTCACACTTTAATGGGTTTTGCAATTCACAACAGAAAGCACTAAAGAAATAAAAAGAAAAAATAATAAACATTTTTAGGCAGTTATATGTCTGATTATAAGTCTTAATTATAAAATAAACTCTGGTCTTACTTGTGGTTACAAAACTAACAAATGCACATTTCACAATCACTCTAAAAGGCAAAAAAAGTGTAATGGAAAACATTCCATAATTTCTCAATTCCAGAAAATCACTATTTACATTTTTGTGTATTTTATGCT
Source organism: Antilocapra americana (assembly GCA_007570785.1). Classification (NCBI taxonomy): domain Eukaryota; kingdom Metazoa; phylum Chordata; class Mammalia; order Artiodactyla; family Antilocapridae; genus Antilocapra; species Antilocapra americana. The sequence continues at coordinate 12,948,981 of ML662436.1, read as the reverse complement.
GGTCTGTTTTCTCTATAAAGATGGAAATAACCATATAGTCATTTCTTTTTCATTTATCCCATCACAACCATTTCCTCATACCATAAAAATGCTTCTTTAAATAAATCATCCTTACCTAACTAGTAACCACTGTCAAATATTGAAGCTGTATGTCTATTTCTATTTTGACAAGACTTTTTATCATGAATAAATTCTGGTTTATTATCTTTTTGTTTGCCTATGCCCAGGATGCAGGATCTTAGTTCCCCGACAAGGAATTGATTGAACCCTCTCCCCTGCATTGGACGGTGCGTTCTCAACCACTGGACTACCAGGGAGGGAAATACCATTGTGCTCAGCTTTTTCCAAATACATTTTTTTCCCCATGTTTACTGAAGTGATACTTTCCTCCTAATTCTGTTACTAGAATAAATCCCACTGACTGGTTTTCTATTTACAACACAATTTCAATGTCTCATACACACTGTCTTAAAATACAGACAGGTATAGTATAAATGACCTAATCTGGAAAACCACACATGAGGATGACTGTAAATCACTATTTCTTACAAGTCTAAATACAAACATCAGGAATGGAATCATAAAGGACTGAATTTGATGATTTTGTTATACATGGCTTTGTGCTCATAAGAAGGGAGCAGTAAAAATGGGAATAGTCAACATCTGGAGAATACAGGAGCTCTCTGTACTATTCTTGCAACTTTTTCAAGTCGAAATATATATCAAAAGGAAAAGTAAAAGTTGTAAAGAATACATTTACCACAGGATATGGGAAAAACATACTCATATTAATAGTTGAAATGAAAGCTCAAGTAAGACTTGTCTTTTAAAAAAAATCTAACAAATAATGTTAAATATTAATTGGGGGTGGGGAGGATGCATTATTATTCTTTTCCTGATTTTAAGAGAACATATTTATCTGCATATCATTAGCTTGATCTAGAGATGTTACTGATACAGAAATAAAATCACATGTATAAAGTATTCTAATTGTACTTTAAAAACTTTTAAATCAGAAATGCATAAGGCATAGTGATTTACAGTCACCCACATTTGTGCTGTTTTTTCTAGGTTCAGCCAGTCAGGTAATACTTGTCTCTATTTTATGGTAGTGTGTGTGATGCATTCCTTTCTGAAAGTTCTGAATCTAAGCAATTCCCAAGGACCAGAAGTTCTTTTAAAAATTATTATTTCTTATTACATTATTACTTCATCCAAAGCTTTATTTCTTCTGACATGTTTTGAAATATTTATGTTTATTCCACTTGATTTTAACACAAATTAACATATAGCTGAGAAAAATGTTTCCCCAGTTTTAGAAATTATTTCTTTCACCTAACTTTTGTCAGGAGAAGAATTTTTAACTATCTTGTTAACAGCTGTATCCTTAATGATTAGAACAGAACTGGCATAAAGTAGGCATGCAAACTTTTTTTTGGAAAGAACATTCAAATGTATTATTTGGAGAAAACCATAATCTGAAAAGATACATGTAACCTCAATGTTTATTGCTGATATATTTACAATAGCCAGGACATGGAAGCAAACTGAATGCCCATCGACAGAGGAATAAAGAAAGAAATGTGGCGTGTGCATGCTTAGTTGCTCAGTGGTGTCCAACTCTTTGTAACCCTATATAGCCCAACTAGGCTCCTCTGTCAGTGGGATTTCCTAGGCAAGAACACTGGAGTGGATTGCCATTTCCTTCTCTGGGGATCTTCCCGACACATGGACTAAACCTGTGTCTCCTACTTGGTAGGCGGACTCTTTACCCCGAGCCACCTAGAAAGCCCCAAAGAAATGAGGTACCTATATACAACAGAATTATTACTCAGCCATAAAAAGGAATGAAATAATGCCATTTGCAGCAACATGGATGAACTGAAGAGACAGTCATAATGAGTAAAGTATGTCAGACAGTGAAAGACAAATATCATATAATATCGCTTAATATGTGGAAGCTAAAAAAAATGGTATAAAAGAATTTATTTACAAAAGGGAAACAGAGTCACAGATCTAGAAAATATTATGGTTACCAGACCAGAGAAGAGAAGAGGGATAAATTGAGAGATTGGAACTCACCCATATACACTACTGAGTATGAAACAGATAACTAATAAGGATCTACTGTGTAGCACAGGGAACTCTACTCAATACTTTATAATGATCTATTATAGGAAAATAATCCAAAAAACAGTGGATTTATATCTAACTTATTCACTCTGCTACACAGCAGAAACTAACACACTGTAAATCAACTATATTCCAATTTAAAAAATTTACTTAAAACACCAAACAACAAAGTAAATCATTAAGATTCAATAAAGATGAGAAGTAGGTACAAAAATGTTTGTCGTATTATTCTCTATGAATGTCTGAAATACTACACAATTGTAAGGAGTCAATTTGACTAGGTAAAATGAACTTTGCTTTCTAAAGGATTTGGGTTGCAAGTTTCCAATAAGACTTGAGCTGCTTGGAGATTTTTCAGAAAAGCTGTTTCAACTGTGCCAACTTTGAGGTTCCTAGTAGCCCTGGTAGGGGCAACAAGACAGGGGGGGGTGGTTCTCTTAGTTACTTGCATCTGAGCAGCTAGCTTTTCAATACCTTTATATATTCAACCTACTGTATCTGGGCCAAAAGCCAGTGCCCCAAGCTACCTCACATAAATACTAGGAAGCTTTGGGGGTGGGGAGGGTTGGGAGTTTGGGATTAGTCCTTGCAAACTACACAGAATGGATCAACAAGTCCTACTATATGTATAGCACAGGGAGCTATAGTCAACACCCTGTGAATGTATGTATGTGTAACTGAATCACTTTGCTGTACAGCAGAAATTAACACAAACTATACTTAAATAAAATTTGTTAGAATTCATGAAATGCCTTTTCAACATCTACTCTGATAATATATATTATGTATATTTTAAAAAATATGACCCACATGGCCCTAACATTCTGGCAAAAAAACTATCAGTTCTAGATAAAGACCAGGTCAATCAGTATATAACATCTGTTGGCTAGAAATCTGTTCAGAATTCTTGAGTAAATATATTCTAAACACAGGTCTATAGCAGAGGTCACAACCCAAGAGGAGGAACATGCAAATAACCACTGGGGAGAGATGGAGAACACATGCTCCATTCAAAGAATTGGCTTCAGTTAATTGTTGTCAGGTGAGAATGCAGACCTAGTATAGAAAATCATTCAGTTGATCAGGACACAATAAAATGTTAAGTGAAATCATCTGACTTGAGAATTTCAGCAACTCCAAGAAGTTCATACCATTGTGAGAGATAAGCAAAGCACATCTATGTGGTCCTCAAAGCAACAATATTCAAACTGTTAGAAATATTTTAAAGGAAAAATGTCAGCACACAACCATCTTTCCAGGTAGGCAAATAATTCTGAAAAGCTGATTCCACATTCCCTTTGCACTTAAATAGTTTTCTTTAGGTATAAAAACCTAAAGAAGAAAATATTCAACAAACTGATTATTAAAATCCAGAGAACCTTCAAAATATTAAATAGGACTTTTCACATTCTCCTAAGCTATAACACAGAAAATACCATTAAACTAATATTTTCCACACCAAAAAGTAATGGTAAAGACAGACAACTTCAGCATCTATGAAAAAAAAAAAAATTAGCTCCCAGTGGGATGAAAGTCAAAATTTGAAAGGAACAGCTAAGAAATTTATAAAAAATAGAGTGAGTAGGAGGGATTTCTCAAGAAGACACAAAAAGCACTAGCTACAGAATCTTTCCATAAAAGTAAAATTAATGTGCATTCATCAGAAGATATCACTAAAAAGATTTTAAAACACATGCCAATGAATGAGAGTAGATATTTGTGATATGCATAACCAACAAAGAATCTATCTAGTTTTTATAAAGAACTCCTAGAATTCAGTAAAGAAAACAAAACCCAAGTGTAAAATGGAAAAATGACTAGGTAGACTGACAGCCAGGCAAATGCAAAGTAAAAAGTGGTAAGAGAACTGATATTTTAATAATACTGTGTTCTCTGACCTATGAATATGGTTTATGTCTTCAATGATTTAGGTTTTTCTCTTTCAGACTGACTGAATGTTGGGACAATCACTGCATCCTCCTGGAAGGACATGCCATGTACTGCATCACACACCATTTGCACACTTCTATCACAATGCTATGCTTTCTGCTTTCTTATTTGTCTCTGCCAGGGCTGTGGCAGCACCTTGTTTATTTCTATATCTTCAGCACAATCAGTTGGGCTTGGCATATACTTAGTAGTTTGTTGAGTGAAAAAGAAATACATTCCATCATTATTACGTAGTTTTTTTAGTGCACTGGTTCTGTATATTTTGTTATTCTAACCATTTTACCTTTTTGGATGCTACTGTGAATTTTAACATCTCAAATTTCCAACTGTTGGTTCCTAACACATACACGTACAATCAATTTTTCTATACTGAGCTTTTCACATTACTACTCAGCTTCACTGGTTTGAGAGGCTTGCTTATGCATTTCTCAGGATTTTCTAGCTGTGTGTCTCTCATCTGTGTGTCTTTTGTATCTTTTTCTTATTTTGCTAGCAAAACCACAACAATAAAGAGCAAAAGTGAGAGCAGACATTGTTGCCTCTTTTGAGATCTGAGAAAGAACATCATCTTTCACTATTAAGTATGTTAATGGGTTTCTGTAGATGCCTTATCAGGTTGAGAAAGCTCTTTCTATCTTGTATTCCTCATATGCTGTTAGTTTTTATGAAGAATAAGCTGAATATTTTTCAGACACCTCTCCTATATCAAATGGGATGATAACATGGTTCTCCCAACTTACACTAGTGTTAATATGTTGAAATAAGTTAATATCATATAGTAAACAAAATGTGCACTCCTGGGAATAAACCTGACATGGTAGTCACTGTGTTTTGCATGTGTGCAATGCTTTGGGTTTTTTTTTTTCTAGTTTGGTTTGTTTTTGTTTTGCTGGCTGGATCTCCTCTGCTAATATTTTATTTATTAAGGCTCTTGGCGTGTTGCTGTCCATGGGGTTGCAAAGGGTCCGACACAACAGAGCGACTGGACTGAAGTACCTTGATACACAGATTTCTTTTCTAGTAATACGTTTTGTTTTGGTATCAAGGTAATACTGGCCATATAACGTGAACCGGAAGTGTTCACTTCCTGTTTGATAGAATTCATCAATGAAGTCATTCGAGTCTTTATTTGTGGAAAAGCTTTAGTTGCAAATCTAGTTTCTAAAATCAGTATAAAGCTGTCAGGTGTTCTATTTCATCTTAAGTCAGTTTTAGTAGTTTGCATTTTTCCAGAAATATATCTACTTCATTTAGGATACAGAATTTACTAGCATAAATTGGCTTATAATATGCCGTTTTTATCCTTTTAATGTTTATAAAATCTATATGAAGTCTCTCTTTTTTCACTAATGCTATTTTTTTTTTTTTCTTGACTGTTCTAACATAGTGGTCTCAAGGGGCTTCCCAGGTGGAACGAATGGTAAAGAACCCACCCATCAACGCACATAAGAGATGTGGGTTCAATCCCTCGGTCGGGATGATCCTCTGGAGGAGGGCATGGCAACCCATTCTAGTATTCTTGCCTGAAGAATCCTCATGGACTGAGAAGCCTGGTAGGCTGCAGTTCATAGGTTCGCAAAGAGTGGGACATAACTGAAGTGACAGCACGCACGGAGTAGTCTTAAAGAGGAATGAATTTGCCACACATCTCCAGGGGATATCTGCCAATGTCTGGAGACATTTTTAGTTGTCACAACTAGGAGAAGGAGTTCTACCGGCATTGAGGAAGTAAAGACCAAGCATATAGCCAAGCATCATACAACATATACGACCACTCCCCATAACAATTATCAGCCTGAAAGGGTCAACAGAGTCAAGGCTGAGAAACCTTATCAAACAAAAGGTTGTGTCAATTTTACTATCTCTTCAGAGAATTAATTTTTGGCATTATTAGTTTATTGTTTGCACATTTTCTGTTTGACTGATTACCATTTTTATCCTTAACTATGTCCTGCTTTCTACTTTCTTTAGGTTTAACCTCCTGTTTTTTTCTAGGCTCTTGGGGTAGAAGCTTACCACTGATTCTAGACTGTTCTTTTTTAATATAAACATTTAAAAGCTTATCAAAATAAATTTCTCAATAAGCACTGCTACGAAGTTCAAAATAGTTTCTAATTTTCTTTGTGATTACTTCTTTTATTCATATATTATGCAGAAATACACCTAATTTCCAAGTATTTGGTTTATTTTCTGGCTATCTTTTCTTATTAATTTCCCGTCTAACTCCCTATAATCATATTATCCCTGTATGAAACAGGAATCATAATAAATGCACTGATATTTGTTTAATGTTCCACCGCATGGGACAGTGACTGCAGCCATGAAATTAACAGACGCTTGCTCTTTGGAAGAAAAGCTATGACAAACCTGGTCTTAAAACGCAGAGTCATCACTTCACCAGCAAAGGTCAACATACTCAAAAATGTGATTTTTCCAATAGTCATGTGAGAGTTGGATCATAAAGAAGACTGAGTGCCAAAGAATTGTTGCTTTCAAACTGTGGTGCTGGAAAAGACACTTGAGAGTCCCTTGGACAGCAAGGAGATCAAACCAGTCAATTCTAAAGGAAATCAACCCTGAATATTCATTGGAAGGACTGATGATGAAGCTCCAAAACTTTAGCCACCAGATGTGAAGAGTCGACTCACTGGAAAAGACCCGGATGCTGGGAAAGAGAGGGCAGGAGGAGAAAGGGGCAACAAAGGAGGAGATGGTTGGATAGGATCATAGATTCAATGGATATGAATTTGAGCTAACTCTGGGAGACATTCAAAGGCTTTGGCATAGTCGATAAAGCAGAAATAGATGGTTTTCTGGAACTCTCTTGCTTTTTCGATGATCCAGTGGATGTTGGCAATTTGATATCTGGTTCTTCTGCCTTTTCTAAACCCAACTTGAACATCTAGAAGTTCATGGTTCACATACTGCTGAAGCATGGCTTGGAGAATTCTGAGCATTACTTTACTAGCATGTGAGATGTGTACAATTGTGCGGTAGTCTGAGCATTCTTTGGCACTGCCTTTCTTTGGGAATGGAATGAAAAGTGACCTTTTCCAGTCCTGAGGCCACTGCTGAGTTTTCCAAATTTGCTGGCATACTGAGTGCAGCACTTTCATGATTTGAAATAGCTCAACTGTGATTCCATCACTTCCACTAGCTTTGTTCGTCGTGATGTGTCCTAAGGCCCACTTGACTTTACATTCCCGGATGTCTGGCTCTAGGTGAGCAATCACACCATTGTGATTATCTGGGTTGTGAAGATCTTTTCTGTATAGTTCTGTGTATTATTGCCACCTCTTCTCAATATCTTCTGCTTCTGTTAGGTCCATACCATTTCTGTCCTTTATTGTGCCCATCTCAATATGGGCACAATATCTCAATAGAGATATGAAATGTTCCCTTCATATCTCTAATTTTCTTGAAGAGATCTCTAGTCTTTCCCATTCTTACTGTTTTCCTCTATGTGTTTGCGCTGATCACAGAGGAAGGCTTTCTTATCTCTCCTTATTATTCTTTGGAACTCTGCATTCAAATGGGTATATCTTTCCTTTTCTCCTTTGCCTTTTGCTTCTTTTCTTATCTCAGCTATTTGTAAGGCCTCCTCAGACATCCATCTTGCCTTTTCGTATTTCTTATGCTTGGGGATGGTCTTGATCACTTCCTCCTGTACAAACTCACAAACCTCCGTCCACAGTTCATCAGGCACTCTATCAGATCTAATCCCTAGAATCTATTTGTCACTTGCACTGTATAATCGTAAGGCATATGATTTACGTAATACCTGAATGGTCTAGCGGTTTTCCCTACTTCCTTCAATTTAAATCTAAATTTGGCAATAAGGAGTTCATGATCTGAGCCACAGTCAGCTCCTAGTCTTGTCGTTGCTGACCATATAGAGCTTCTCCATCTTTGGCTGCAAAGAATATAATCAATCTTATTTCGGTATTGACCACCTGGTGATGTCCACATGTAGAGTCTTCTCTTGTGTTGCTGGAAGAGGGTGTTTGCTGAGAGTCCCTTGGACTGCAAGGAGATCCAACCAGTCCATCCTAAAGGAAATCAGTGCTGAATATTCATTGGCAGGACTGCTGCTGAAGCTGAAACTTCAATACTTTGGCCACCTGATGTGAAGAACTGACTCATCTGAAAAGACTCTGATGCTGGGAAAGATTGAAGGTAGGAGGAGAAGGGGATGACAGAGAATGAGATGGCTGGATGGCATCACCGACTCACTGGACATGAGTTTGAGTAAACTCCAGGAGTTGGTGATGGACAGGGAAGCCTTGTGTGCTGCAGTCCATGGGGTCTCAGAGTCAGACACAACTGAGCAACCAAAGTGAACTGAACCAGGAGATAGTGAAGGACAGGGAAACCTGGTGTGCTGCAGTCCACGGGGTCACAAAGGAGTTGGACACAACTTAGTGACTGAACAACAAAAATTGTCTGTATTAACAAATATGAAATGTTATATTGATTTCCACTCTTCACTCTAGTCAAACTAGGTTTATTCATTATCTTTGAAAAGCATCCTGAGCAGCTTCACAGTTTTGCATAGAAAAGAGAGCTAAACACTTCATGAAAATAAATTTGTTAAATATCATAGAATTGCTTCTACCTCTCTCTCTTATTAAAATCTTGCTGTTGTTGTTCAGTCACTCAGTTGTCTTATCTGCTCTAATAAGTTTTGGACCAAATTCTACTTCCTCTTTTTGAAGCCCTGCTCGACCAGCCTAGAGTGAAAGGACTGCTGACTGCTTTGACCTGAAAACACTGTACCAACGACAAAGCGAGTGTCTTATATATCTTCTTGCTGCAGTTATTAGTATGTAAATCATGTGTCCTTAAGAAGATTGTGATCTCCTAAGGGCTCTCCATTTTCTACATTTGTCTTTAAAGTAAGATAAGTGTTTATTTTCTGAAGGAATGATATCTATTAGTGTAATTTTTTTACATGCTTTAGACTTCAGTGGCTGATCAAGTCTGAGAACAGAAATCTCTTTAAAACTCTAATTTGTCGATAGCTATGTTACTTAAAATCCTAAAAGATGATGCTGTGAAAGTGCACTCAATACACCAGCAAATTTGGAAAACTCAGCTCTGCTCACAGGACTGGAAAAGGTCAGCTTTCATCCCAATCCCAAAGAAGGGCAATGCCAAACAATGTTCAAACTACCGTAAGTTGCACTCATTTCACGTGCTATCAAGGCAATGCTCAAAATCCTATGCTTCAACAGTATGTGAACAGAGAACTTTCAAATGTATGAGTTGGATTTAGAAAAAGCAGAGGAAACAGATCAAATTGCCAGCATCCGTTGGATCATAGAGAAAGCAAGGGAATTCCAGAAAAACATCTACTTCTGCTTCATTGACTATGCTAAAACCTTTGACTGTGTGGATCACAACAAACTGGAAAATTCTTAAAGAGATGGGAATAACAGACCACCTTACCTGTCTCTTGAGAAACCTGTATGTGGGTCAAGAAGCAACAGAATCAGACAGGGAATAAGGGACTGGTTCAAAACTGGGAAAGGTGTACATCAAGGCTGTATATTGTCACCCTGCTTGTTTAATTTACATGCGGAGCACATCATGCAAAATGTTGGGTTGGATGAATCGTAAGTGGGAATCAAGATTGCCCAGAGAAATTATCAACAACCTCAGATATGCAGATAGTAACACTCTAACGGCAGAAAGGTAAGAGCAACTAAAGAGCCTTTTGATGAAGGTGAAAGATGATATCAAAAAACCTGGATTAAAGCTCAACATTACAAAAATTAAGATCATGGCACCCAGTTCCATCACTTCATGGCAAACCAATGGAGAAAAAGTGGAAACAGTGGCAGATTTTATTTTCCTGGGCTCCAAAATCACTGTGGATGGTGACTGCAGCCATGAAATTAAAAGATGCTTACTCCTTGGAGTAAAAGATATGACAAACCTAGGTAGTGTATTAAAAAGCAGAGACATCATTTTGCTGACAAAGGTCCATAAAGTCAAAGCTATGATTTTTCCAGCAGTCATGCATGCATGTGAGAGTTGGGCCATGCATAGAAGGCAGAACGCTGAAGAAGAACTGATGTTTTTGGGTTGTGGTGCTGAGAAGATTCTTGGGAGTCCCTTGGAGTAAAAGGAGATAAAACCAGGCAATCCTAAAGGAAATGAACCCTGAATATTCACTGGAAGGACTGAGACTGAAGCTCTAATACTTCGGCTATCTGATGTGAAGAGTCAACTCACTGGAAAAGACCCTGATGCTGGGCAAGATTGAGGGCAGGAGAAGAAAGCAACATAGGATGAGATGGTTGAATGGCATCACCGACACAATGGACAAGAGTTTGCGCAAACTCGAGAGATAGTGAAGGACAGTGAAGCCTGGCATGCTGCAGTCCATGGCGTTGCAGAGTCAGACATGACTTCCTGACTAAACTACATCATTGCAATTAATACACATTTCAAGACTAAGTGCTAATATTAAGATAAGACAAAAAATTAAAAATAGAACTATCATATGATCCAGCAATTTCATAGCTGGGTATTTATCTGAAGAAAATAAGAACACTAACTTGAAAAGATACATGCACCCCCATGTCCATGGCAACTTTACTTATAACAGCCAAGATGTGGAAACAACCTAAATGTCCATCAATGGATGTATGGATAAAGATACTATAGCAAGAGAGAGACAGAAAGAGAGTGCATTATAATGGAATATTATTCAGCTATAAGAAAAAAATGAAATCTTGCCATGTCCAACAACATGTATGGACTTACAGGACTTAAGTCTTTTAATGCATGGATGGATTAAAGCTAAGTGAAATAAGTCAGATCTCTCTTATGTGTCAAATCCAAAAACCAAATAAATAATAAACAACAGGGCATCAATTCAATTTTAACAAACTGAGTTACTCTATGAAAAAAAACCCTCAATAACCTATTTTCTAATAAACCAACAGAGACTACCTGAAGATATAATTCGTTTTGTTACTCATATATTTAGTCAAGGTCAGTATTCTTTAATGAGACAAGGTTATTATTTCATACCTGAATTGTGTGGCATAGAAAAGTTAGATGCTACACATTTTGCTATACTGGTCCTGAAAGCAAAACCAAGTTATATTCTAAAGACTTATTCTATCAAACTCAAACCATTTAACAAGCATATACTACAAAACTACACTTTACATAGATCTGAAAGTTTCTGAATTACAAGAAACATTTTACTCCATTTACTCCCACCTTCAAGACAAGTCAGCACTATTAAGAGTTCTAATAATACCCTGGATATTAGTGTTCTAAAAATATGACTGTAACAGATAGTCATCAAGGAAGCTATTTTTAGCTATAGGGGAAATTCATAAGGTCTTCAAATATTAGCTTTAAAGACTGAGAGTCTGACACACACACTGAGGCTTCAGAGGCTTTCATTTTCAGTTCTAATGTAATCATAGATATTCTCTAACTCCAAGTATTTGTGAGGTAGAAGGATAAAATGAGTGGCGACAACATGGCACAAACCAACTAATTAATCTACAGTTTGATCCTGATACAAAAGAGAAAATTCTCAACTCAGAAAGCATATTTTTAATAGGTAAATTACTTGTAATGGTACTAATAGCTAATATTGATTGAGTTTTGTATGTGCTGGGTATATTTCAAGTTATTTAAATGTAGTATTAACCTATCTAATACAGTGATACCTTGTGGGAGGCATTATTAACACCCCCATTTGACAGATGAGAAACTGAAGCTGGGTAACCTGCTCAAGGGCATAAAAACTCAGTGACTAATCACTCTTAATGACCTCTTACGATTCTAATCTATACATTACATATATTATAGTATAGAATAGTATAGTATGGGTGGTTATCCAAAATAACTAGAGAAAAATACATATATTTAGAAAGAGTATTGGGGAAGGACATGGCAACCCATTCCAGTACTCCTGCCTAGAAAATCCCATGGACGGAGGGTCTGGTGGGCTACAGTCCATGGGGTCGCGAAGAGTCAGACACGACTGAGCGACTTCACTTTCACTTTTCACTTTCATGCACTGGAGAAGGAAATGGCAACCCACTCCAGGGTTCTTGCCTGGAGAATCCCAGGGACAGAGAAGCCTGGTGGGCTGCCATCTATGGGGTCGCACAGAGCCGGACACGACTGAAATGACTTAGCAGCAGCAGAAGCAGCAGAAAGAGTATACTACAGAAACCACACTATAGTATAGTGCTATACCTACTGCACATGGTTGTGTTCCCAGGCCAACTCATACACCCTACTTTTCTCATAATGCAGTTAGGTGAAGGCCACAGTAGAGAGTTGAGACAGGAGCACATGACTGCTTCATAGATGCCTTTAATATATTAATTTAACTTTATTGTTGTTTAGTTGCTAAGTCATGTCCAACACTTGCAACCCCATGCACTGACCAGGCTCCTTTGTCCATAGAATTCTCCAGGCAAGAATAATGGAGTGGGTTGCTATTTCCTTCTGCAAATCTAACTCTAGGTTTTCTAATCTTCCTTTTCCTTGATAAAGGTGGATCATTTGCCCTATTCTTAAAATGACCAATTATCATTAAGGTCATTTTACTCAAAAAATCAAAAAGATACACACACCCTAACGTTCACAGCAGCACTCTTGACAACTGCCAAGAAATGGAAACAATCCAAGTGCCCATCAACGAATCAGTGGCTTAACATCTGGCAAACAGAAACAAACACACATACACACCCAGAGGAGTATTATTTAGCCTTAAAAAGGAATACAACAGTGTTATTTATAGTAACATGGATGGACCTGGATGTATGAGGTTGACTGTAGATTTTTCATGAATGACCTTTACTATATCAAGGAATTTCCCCTGCATTCCTAATTTCTCAAGTGTTTTTTATCACCAAAGGGTGTCAGATTTTGTGAAGAGCAAAACAGCACTCATACTTCAAGGTGGAAAATTGAATGCTTAAGATTAGGAACAAGACAGGGATGTTTGCTTTCACCACTATTTAACATTATACTGAAAGTTCTAGCCAGTGCAGTTGGCCACACTAAAGACATCTAGATTAGATAAAGGTAACTAGATTAGAGAAGAAGTAAAGTTATCTCTTAATCACAGATTACAAGATTTTTCACATAAAAACTCCTCCTAAGGAACTCATTAAAACCAATTACAACTAATAAGTTTAGAAAAGTTGCATAATACAAGATAAATATACAAAAATCTATTATGTTTCTAAATTCCTGGAATGAAAAATCTGAAAATAAAATTAAGAAAACAATTTCATTTATAATAGCATTAAAAGAATAAATTATATTAGGGAAAAATTTAACAAAAGAAGTACAAAACTTACACTCTGAATACCATAAACATTGTTTAAGAAATCAATAAAGATCTAAATAAATGAAGAAACATCTCATGTTCATGGACTGGAAGACTTAGCATTGTTAAAATGTCAAAGAGTCTCCAAACTGATATACAGACTCAGTACAATCCTCATCAGAATCCAAGCTGATTTCTTTGTAGAAGATAACATGCTGATTCTAAAATTCATGTAGGATAGTTAAAACAATCCTGAGAAAGAACAAAGTAGGATTCACATTTCCCAATGTCAAAACTTACTGTAAAGCAAAAGTAATTAAAATGGTGTATAAAGTCACCATAACAAGGGGGAAAAACTGAAAATCTATACAAGATGGTGAAAGCGGAAGTTGTCCGGTCGTGTCCGACTCTGCAAGCCCACGGACCATGCAGTCCACGGAATTCTCCAGGCCAGAGCACGGGAGTGGGGAGCTTCCCCTTCTCCAGGGGACCTTCCCAACCCAGGGACCAAACCCAAGTCTCCTGTGTTGCAGGCGGATTCCTTACCAGCTGAGTCACAAAGGAAGCCCAAGAACACTGGAGTGGGAAGCCTATCCCTTCTCCAGCGGATCTTCCCCACCCAGGAATCGAACCGGGGTGTCCTGCATTGCTGGCGAGTTCTTTACCAATTGAGCTATCAGGTAAGCTCATATGAGATGATGGATGTTAACTAAACTTACAGTGGTAATCATCTTATAATATAAATAAGTCATTATGTGGTACATCTCAAACTTACACAACACTCTAAGTCAATTATATCTCAATAAAACTGGGGTGGGGGCAAATAAGAGTCCAGAAATGAACCTATACATCAATGGTCAACCAATTATTGTTACAGGTGCAAAAGTCATCCATGGGGCAAGACTAGCCTTTTCAACAAATGATGCTGGGTTAACTGGACATTCACATGCAAAAGAATGTACCTGGACCCTTAATTCAAACCATATACAAAACAAACTTTGACCAATTAAAATTTTTGAACAATTTGACCAAAACAGATTAAGGACCTAAATGTAAGTGCTAACACTATAAAAAATTCTTACAAGCCATAAATCTTTGATCTTGGTTTAGGCAATAATTTCTTAGATATGATACTGTAAGTGTAAGCAACAAAAGGAAAAACCAAATAGATAAACTGGACTTCATCAAGATAAAAAATACTTATATTTCAAAGGACATCATCAAAAAAGTGAAAAGACAGAAGAAAATTCTTGCAAATCTCATAACTGATGAAGAATTCATATCCAGATTACATATACACATGTATATACATATACACACACATATATGTGTAATTCTTATAATAATAAAAAGACAAATAACCCAATTTAAAAATGGAAGGATCTGAATAGTATTTTGTATTTCTTCAAAGAAGATATAAAAAGGCTAATAAAAACATGAAAAGATTCTTGACATCATAAGTTATCAAGAAAATGCAAATAAGAACTACAAAAAAATACCACTTCATATTCACTAGGTTGGCTAGAATCAAAGTCAATCACACAGATAAGATAATTACACCAGGACTTCCCTGGTGGCTCAGATGGTAAAGCATCTGCCTACAATGCAGGGTTCAACCCCTGGGTCAGGAAGATCTCCTGGAGAAGGAAATGGCAACCCATTCCAGTATTCTTGCCTGGAAAATCCCATGGATGGAGGGGCCTGGTAGGCTACAGTCCATGGGGTCGCAGAGTTGGACACGACTGAGCGACTTCACTTTCATTTCATGAGGATGTGGAGAAATTGGAAACCTCATACGCTACTGATGAGAACATAAAATGGTGAACACCCTTAGGAAAAGTTTGTCAGCTCTTCAAATGATTAAAATAGTTACATATGCACTAACAACTACACTCGTATAGGCAAAAAAAAGTCTACACAAAAGCTCATACGTGAATATTTATAGCATCATTCCTAATATCCACAAGGGGGAATCAACCCACATTTCCATCAACCAATGAATGGATAAATAAAATTTCAAACATCCATACAATGGAATATCATTTGGTAGTAAAAAGAAATGAAGTATTGATGCTATAAAATGGATGAATCTTGAAAACATTATGCTAAATTAAACTAGTTATGAAATACCAACATGTTATAGAACTTCAATATATGATAGTGCAGATCAGGGGAATGTACAGATACAGAAAGGAAGTGATTAGCTACGGCTGGACGGGCATATAGGAGTGACAGCTAAAGGGTATGGGGTTTCTTCTGGAGGGGATAAAATTGCTCTAGGGAATTCCCTGGTGGTCCAGTGTTTACGACTCCGTGCTTTCACTGCCAAGGACATGGGTTCAATCCCTGGTTAGGGAACTAAGATCCTGCAAGCCTTGCAGCTCAGGTTGCATTTATCTGTGAATATACTAAAACCAGTGATTTTACACTTTAAATAGGTAAAGCTGTCTTTAAAAAATAAAATATAGATGAATAAAAATGAACTGGAGAGAGAAAATTCTCATACCTTTCCATAAAATATTCTTTTAAATGTCAAGGTACCTTTAAAGCAATGAAAAATGTTCAACTGGGAAAGCTGTGATTCATAAGCCACCTTCCAGTATCAGGAAAGAGAA
This sequence comes from Antilocapra americana, assembly GCA_007570785.1. Lineage (NCBI taxonomy): Eukaryota > Metazoa > Chordata > Mammalia > Artiodactyla > Antilocapridae > Antilocapra > Antilocapra americana. The sequence goes on along the minus strand of ML662436.1, from coordinate 12,932,967 downwards.
TAACTGAAAGGGAAGGCACATAATTGCCCTAGACACGACGTAAGCCAAGTAAGCTACCCATGGCTTTTTCTATATAACCACTGGGAATTGACATGTACAGCATATATTTCTCTTCCTCCAATAAGTTCTAAGCAAACAGGGAAGCAAAAAAAGAATCATCCAGAGAAACTAAAGGAGACCACAAGCGTTCAAAGACAGGACAATCTTCTGCAAGGCAAAATGCATTCCTTTCCCAATGTGAAAAAGTCTCAGGGAACTCTAAGACCACAAAACTAAACACTGGTGGGGGAAAACACATTAGCTTGTAGTGTATGTAGTATTACTACATAACCCTTAACTATGACTGGGAAGGAGGTAAGGAGAGAGACTAAATACACCTATTGTCAACAGAGGAAAAAACTTCAAAGAAAAGGATTTTACACAGGTTACATGGATGATTCAGGACTTAGGTGTAAATATTCAGATTCTCAATTTAAAATTACGATTCATTCTAGATCAAAGACCTGATTACTATTCCAGCATTATAGTTCCTTATTTCATAGAATAACTGCACGCCTCAATTTGCCTCATATAGTTCACACCTGCTATCTCAGAATTATTAAGAGCAACTCTATCTTCCATCTTTATCCTACTTGAGCCACATCTTGAACCTCATTATAAACCATTTTACTTCTTAACAAATTTCCTTTTTAGGGACTACCCTGGTAGTTCAGAGATTAAGACCCCATGCTTCCACTGTAGGGAGTACAGGTTCCATCCCTGGTCAGGGAACTAAGATCGCGCATGGTGCAGCCAAAATAAAAAAATTCCTTTTTAGAACATTCTACCCCCTAATTCCTTCATTTTTTAATTCTCATTGAATCTACTCTTTGCCTTCAATACGAATTCTAAATCTTCAATCATACTCTACAGGCCCCTCCTGGCTTACTTACCTCTCTATCCATGTACAGCCAAGAGTAGCCATTTCAGTCAAATTCTAAAAGTATCACACCTACACCCACCCCAGATTTTGGAAATTTTTGATCATCAATCTCCAATCCAGAGACATTTCTACTGGCTGAGTCCACCAAGACAGCAATGCAAAGAACTGATGAGTGTACATACTCATTCTACACTAATCTCTCAAACTGATTTCCTTACAGCATAAAAAGAACATAAATTAAATTTTGGCTTAATTCAGACCATGTGTGTGAATTCTTTTCTGCCTCTCAATGGATATGTGACCTGAAAACATTACTTCTTTCTGTGCCTATGAAACAAAGATAATAGTATAATCGTAAAAGATTATGATAGACACTTTCCTGGTGGCCCAGTGGGTAAGATTGTGCTCCCAATGTAGAGGGCCCAGTTTCCATCACTGGACAGGAAACTAGATTCCACATGCTGCAACGAAGAGTTTGCACGCCACAACTAAAAGATCACACATGCCACAATTAAGACCCAGCACAGCCAAGTAAACAGATATTTTTTTAAAAGACTAAGCTTTAGAAATAACAGACATGAAGTTCCCAGCCTAGTGTCTGGCATACATGGTTTGTGATAAATTAAAATTTATTTATTATTTCTAAGACCCAAATTTTAACAAGTCTGATACTCGTGTCTTACAGTGATCTTCAAAAAAGTGACAGCAAGAAGGAATCCTAAGAAGCACTATTGCTTGTACTTACACAAACTTCTGTTGAAAACCTTGTGCTGACAATGCGTGACAATATCTAGAAAAGCACTAGTACCAAATCCTACAGTATTAGGTATTTCATGACTTGGAAGAACATCTCTGAAATAATAGCGGGGCGCTTTTCAAAGATATTCTGTATCACTAATACTTTTGATGAGACATGGACCATAAAGAAGGCTGAGCATGGAAGAACCGATGCTTTTGAACTGTGGTGCTGGAGAAGACTCTTGAGATTCCCTTGGACTTCAAGGAGATCAATACAGTCGATCCTAAAGGAAAACAACCCTGAGTATTCATTGGAAGGGCTGTCGCTGAAGCTGAAGCTCCAATTCTTCGACCACTTGATGCAGAGAGCTGGCCTCATTGGATAGCGTCACTGAGCAAACCCTGGGAGACAGTGGAGAAGAGCCTAGTGTGCTGCAATCCACTGGATCAGAGAGTCAGACACTACTTAGCGACGGAACAAGAACAATACTTCTGATGACAATTACACTGTATAGAAAAACACAACCATCAACATCTAGTAGAAAATATGATTTAGAAGGGTCAAACGGTGAATCTAAAGATTTTTAGGCATAACAGCCAAGTCATTTCAATTTTATTTTCCCGTACATATGTAAAAGTATAAAATTTAAGTCTGCCAACCCTTAAGTTAGACTATGCAGATAGAATAGTGTTTTAACTAACAAAGCAATTGACCTCACCCAGAATTGAGTATTTATCACCTAAGAATCCGCCTGCTAATGCAGGAGATATGGATTTGATCCCTAAGTCAAGAAGATCCCCTGGAGAAGGAACAGCAAACCATTCTGGCAGTCTTGCCTGGGAAATCCCATGGACAGAGGAGCCTGGTGGGCTGCAGTTCATGGGGTTACAAAGAGTTGGATATGACTGAGCGACTAAGCACACATACCCACACACACAAACACACACAGGGCTGTTATCTTGTACTCTTGTTCTACAGAAGTTCAATTATCACAACAGTATGCTAAGTATTTACATGTCTCTATTCCAAATCCACCTCCTCTATCTATATGGTCTGTTCTCTGATGTTGAGACAAATTCAGGAAAATGCAATGCCTCAGCATCTTCAATAGAAAGCAGAGTGATAAGAAGGCAGGAAGAGGAAAAAGGGACTTCCTTCTTGTTTTTCTTGCTAGTCCTGTGAATGTCACTCAATTAGTCTTCAGCTTCTTTCAGCAATCAACACCACTTAATTGACAGTATTTGTTGTTAGTATTTTTAAACACTGAATGGCTTTAGAAAGAGCTTTGGTTATAGGTATGGGGCTGTTTCTCAACGACTTCAAGTTGTAACCAAAAGCTTGTTAAATACATATATGTGAAAACGTACATATTTCAACAAGGAAAACCCATACTGAATCACAAGAAATGTCAAGCTCTTTTTTCCTGTGCTACCAAAAGCTGTGACAAAAACTTAGATCTCCATTTCCAAGCTCAAACTGCAATTCCAGCAGAACTCTTAGGACCTCAACACACACACACAGGATTCCAAATTTCAAAGTCCATTTTAAATCGCAGTTGAGGAACTTCCACCTAACTCTTCCACTGAAAGCTATTAATATAAAATGTAATGAAAAGCTATAAGGCAATTATCAAGAGAAAAATATAAAATACTTCAATAAATGCTTTCCAAGCAATGAATATGCTCAATTAAAATCATATGGTCATAAACTGACACCGATATTTGGGAGTAGCTATCTGTGAAAAAAATTTTTCAAATGAAATATACCATATTTCATTACAGATATTTGGGAGTAGCTATCTGTGAAAAAAATTTTTCAAATGAAATATACCATATTTCATTACAGATCAGCATTAATAGGTAAACACCTGAAATCCATTTTGGTAACAGGGAATATTAACTTTGAGGCCCAATTAAGTAAAATGTTAGCTCCACACCACTTCCCTCAAAGAATTCCATTCTTCTTACTAGCAAACCTGTGTTACAAAAAAAGTACTGAATCACCATTATGTTTTCAATTCTGTTTTTTTTTTTTTTAAAGTTCTGGGCTTCCTTGAACTCAGAGGTAAAGAATCTGCCTGTCAATGCAGGAGACATGGGTTGGATCCCCAATCTGGAAATTCCACACACCTCGGTGCAATCAAGTCTGTTCACCACTATTGAGTCTCTGCTCCACAGCCCAGGAGCCACCAACTATGGAGCCCACATGCCAGAACTATGGAAACCCAGCATTCCGGAGCCAGCGCCCCACAACAAGTGCCCCACTGCACCGCAGTGAGAAGCCTGTGCTGCACCGTAAGTAGAGAGAAGCCCATGTAGCAATGAAGACCCAGCACAGCCAAATATAAACAAAAATTGTTTTCAAAGTTCTTTTGTGTAAATACTTATAGAGTTCTATTGACCCACAAAACATAAAATTGTTACTATCTGATTCTTTAAGGAAAAAAAATCCACCAATCTCAGGTATATACCCAAGACAAATGAGTCCTTACCACTACTAAAATCCATGTACATTATTCAAAGAAGTGTTTTGTCATAAAGACAAACAGTTATTAACCCAAATATCTATCAATAATTGTATGGATAAGTAAATTCTGATATACAGTGAAAACGAATCGCTGCAACCCAAAACAACATGGATGAAACTCAGACATAATATTTTGGAAAAAAGTCAGACATAAAAGAGTACATACTGCATGGTTTAATTTATATGAAGTCTGATGGCAAGATGTATGCTGGTAAAGACCAGAAGGGTGTCTATCTCTGGGGAGGGGAACGTAAAGGAGCCTGCTACAGTGCCATTTTGATCTGGATAATGGCTATGTGTGTATACATATGTAAAAATTAATAATATGCTATACTTAAGATTTGTGAACTTTACTACATGTAAAAAATTATATATTTTAAAAAAGGAAACACATAGATAATATCACATAGATTATCTCCCAAATCTCCATGACTTTGCATTTTTCAGGCTGTATCTATGATTGAAGATAACAGAAGAAAAAGTCATAAACTTAAGAATAAACAATAGGAGAGATCCAATTTGCAGAACACAGAGAGAAATTATTGAAAAAGAGTGCCAGTAATCTGAGGGCATCATATAAAAACGATTTAACATATGTGTAAGTAGATCCTAGAAAGAGAAAAAAGGGGGTAGAAGAAGGAAAAAAAACCCAAAGATAGAATGACCAAAACTCCCAAATTTGCTAAAAGACATAAATTTATAGATCTAGGAAACTGAGTGATTCCGAAACAGGGTAAGTATCAGGGAAAAGGGCATCACAGTGAAACTGCTGAACATCAAAGAAAAAGAAACACCAGGAAAGCAGCCAGAAAAAAAGCCCACATTACATACAAGGAAACAAAAATACATACTGCCACCAACTTCTCATCTGACGCACGAGAGAACACAAGGATGAGAGAACACAAGACAGTGGAATTACATCGTTAAAGCACTGAAACTACAAACTCAGAATTTTATATCCAAAAAGTAATATCCTTTAAAAATTAAGGTTAGGACTTCCCTGGTGGTCTAGTAGTTAAGAACTCACGGCCAATGCAGAGGACACAGGTTCAATCTCTGGTAAAGGAAGACCCCACATGCCACGGGGAAACTAAACTCATGCACCACAACTACTGAGCCGGTGTGCCCGGAGCCTGTGCTCCACAGCAAGAGAAACCATCGCAGTGAGAAGCACGTGCTCTACAACTAGAAAGTACATCCAACTAGAGAAAGCCCCACAGCAACGAAAACCCAGTGTAGCCAAAAACAAATCATGTCTTCTGATCAAAATAAAATTAAACTAGGAATAATTAATAATCAGATATTTAAAAATATTTCAAATATTTGGGAATTAAGTCACATTTCTAAATAATTCACAGGTCAAAGGAAAAAAATCATGAAGAAAATATTTCTAACCGAATGGTAATAAAAATATATCAAAACTAGTGAGATACAATTCAAAGTGTCTTGAAAGAAATGTATAGGCTTAAAAAGCTTATATCAGAACAGCAGTTCTCTAACCAGGGTGATTCTGTCTCCCTGGAGACATCTGTCATCTAGTGAGCTTATCTGTCTGATGCTGCTAAACATCCAACAGTGCACAAGATATCCCTCCAAAACAAAGAATTATCTGGTGTAAAATGTCCACAGTGCAAGGTTGAGAAACTTGTGTTAGAAAACCCAAACTACACTGAAGGAAAGAAATAAGAGCAGAAAACAAATAAGTAACAGAAAAATTAGCAGAGCCAAAACTGAGATTTTGAAAAGAATTAACAGATATTAAAAATTCTTTCTTAGACAATTCAATTAAAAAAAGAGAATATGAGAAATGTAACAGGTGAATATCACTATATATCTGACATATATTAAATGGTTAATAAATATATATATCAACTTTATATGGATAAATTAGGCAATGTGTAAAGTATGGAGATATTCTTTGAAAATAAAATATTACCATACACTATCAGTGGGATTATAAAACAGAACAACCATTTTGGGGAAAAGACTAGTAGCTGCTAACTAAATTAAAAATAACCTACCTTATGACCCCTGGGTCTTTAGTGGCTCAGATGGTAAAGAATCTGCCTGCAATGCAAGAGACCCAGGTCTGATTACTGGGTTGGAAAAAATCCCTTGGAGAATGGAATGGCTACCCACTCCATTCTCCAGTATTCTTGCCTGGAGAATTTCACAGACAGAGGAGGCTGGCAGGATATAGTCCACAGACACGGGATCGCAAACAGTCGGACGTGACTGAGCAACGAACACTTATAACCCAATGACTGTACTCCCAAAATAAACCCAAGATATATACAAGAGAAGACTTTTATACTAATGTTTATAGTACTTTTATTCAAATAGTCTAAAATGCAAACAAGTTTCTTTCCATCAATATGAGAATGGTTTAAAACAAACTGGTACAGGGATTTCCCTGGCAATCCAATTGTTAAGTTTCCACACTTCTGTTGCAGGGGACCATGGGTTTGATCTCTACTCTAGGAACGAAAATCCTTCACAGCCAAACAAACAAAAACAACAACAAAACCAAATTATTAGTCTTACAGCTGACTACTACTTAGCCACGAAGAGGTACTAACTAATGAAAAAGTAAACTAGGTTTAAAAAATTAAAGGTGTGGATACCTCTATAGGAGTGATACAGGGGCATATAAGCCAACCAAGCAGGGTGACAATATACATACAGCCTTGACGTACTCCTTTTCCTATTTGGAACCAGTCTGTTGTTCCATGTCCAGGTCTAACTGTTGCTTCCTGACCTGCATACAGGTTTCTCAAGAGGCAGGTCAGGTGCCTGCTTCTGTTAGGTCCATGCCATTTCAGTCCTTTATTGTGTCCATCTTTGCATGAAATATTCCCTTGGTATCTCTAATTTTCTGGCAGAGATCTCTAGTCTTTCCCATTCTATTGTTTTCCTCTATTTCTTTGCACTGATCACTGAGTCAATGTTTACTGAGACTCACTCCTGTTTCATTTAGAAAAAGTAAAACTCTCAGTGGTAACACTTATAAGTACTTCCAACTCTTATCTCTCCTTGCTATTCTTTGGAACTCTGCATTGAAATGGATTTATCTTTCCTTTTCTCCTTTGCCCTTAGCATCTATTCTTTTCTCAGCTGTTTGTTTTTATGCCTGCTAACATCCATTCTGCAGACTATGAATCAAAGAGTATTCTGACTTTTAAGTTTTATTATTTAAAGCTTAACATTAACATTTTGTAGGTTATAGACAGTGATTTCTCTGACAGATCTGGGCAAAGCCGACTGAAAACTTCCTGGAAAGGATTTAGACAGCCATTTTGCTTTTTTGCATTTCTTTTTCATGAGGATGGTCTTGATTCCTGTCTCTTGGACAATGTCACAAACCTCCATAGTTCATCAGGCACTCTGTCTATCAGATCTGTTTCTCACTTCCACTGTGTAATTGTAAGGGATTTGATTTAGGTCATACCTGAATGGTCTAGAGGTTTTCCCTACTTTCTTCAATTTACATCTGAATTTGGCAATAAAGAGTTCATGATCTGAGCCACAGTCCGCTCCTGGTCTTGTTTTTGCTGACTGTATAGAGCTTCTCCATCTTTGGCTGCAAAGAATATAATCAATCTGATTTCGGTGCTGACCATCTGGTGATGTCCATGTATAGAGTCTTCTCCTGTGTTGTTGGAAGAGGGTGTTTGCTATGACTAGTTCGTTCTCTTGGCAAAACTCTATTAGCCTTTGCCCTGCCCTGCTTCATTTTGTACTCCAAGGCCAAATTTGCCTGTTACTCCAGGTATTTCCTGACTTCCTACTTTTGCATTCCAGTCCCCTATAATGAAAAGGACATCTTCTTTGGGTGTTACTTCTAGAAGGTCTTGTAGGTCTTCACAGAACTGTTCAACTTTAGCTTCTTCAGTGTTACTAGTAGGGGCATAGACTTGGATTCCCGTGATATTGAATGCTTTGCCTTGGAAATGAACAGAGATCATTCTGTCGTTTTTGAGAATGCATACAAGGACTGCATTTTGGAGTCTTTTGTTGACTATGAGGGCTACTCCATTTCTACTCCATTATATCTATTCCATAGTAGTAGATATAATGGTCATCTGAGTTAAATTCACCTATTTCAGTCCATTTTAGTTCGCTGATTCCCAAAAGGTAAACATTCACTCTTGCCATTTCCTGTTGACCACTTCCAATTTGCCTTGATTCATGGACCTAACGTTCCAGATTCCTATGCAATATTGCTCTTTACAGCATTGGACCTTACTTCCATCACCAGTCTCATTCACAACTGGGTGCTGTTTTTGCTTTGGCTCCATCTCTTCATTCTTTCTGGAGTTCATTCTCCACTGATCTACCATAGCACACTAGGCACCTACCGACCTGGGGAGTTCATCTTCAGTGTCCTACCTTTTTGCTTTTTCATACTGTTTATGGGATTCTCAAGGCAAGAATACTGAAGTGGTTTGCCATTCCCTTCTCCAGTGGACCATATTTTGTCAGAACTCTCCACCATGACCCGTCCATATTGAGTGGCCCTACACGGCATGGCTCATAGTTTCATTGAGTTAGACAAGGCTGTGATCCATGGGATCAGACTGGTTAGTTTTCTGTGATTGTGTTTTTCAGTCTGTCTGCCCTCTGATGGGGAAGTATAAGAGGCTTATGGAAGCTTCCTCATGGGAGAGACTGACTGAGGGGGAAACTGGGTCTTGTTCTGATGGGCAGGGCCTAGCTCAGTAAATCTTTAATCCAATTTTCTATTGATAGGTGGAGCTGTGTTCCCTCCCTGCTAGGGGTCAAATTATGGTGGAGGTTAATGAAGATAATGGTGACCTCCTTCAAAAGATCCCATACATGTACTGCTACACTCAGTGCCCCCAACCCTGCAGCAGGCCACCACCAACCCACTCTTTCACTAGAGACTCCTGGACACTCACAGGCAAGTCTGGGTCAGTCTCTTGTGGGGTCACTGGTCCTTTCTCCTGGTCCTGGTGTACAAGGTTCTGTTTGTGCCCTCTAAGAATCTATTTCCCAGTCCTGTGTAAGTTCTGGCAGCTCTATGGTGGGGTTAATGGAGACCTCCTCCAAGAGGGCTTATACCACACCCAAGTCTGTTGCACCTAGAGCCCCTGTCCCTGTGGCAGAGTACATCAAGCAAAATGCCAAGCTGGATGAAGCACAAGCTGGAATCATGATTGCTGGGAGAAATATCAATAACCTCAGATATGCAGATGACACCACCCTTAAAGCAGAAAGCAAAGAGAAACTAAACAGCCTCTTGATAAAGATGCAAGAGGAGAGTGAAAAAGCTGGCTTAAAACTCATTCAAAACACTAAGATCATGGCATCCAGTTCCATCATTTCATGGCAAATAGATGGGGATACACTGGAAACAGTGGCAGACTTTATTATTTTCTTGGGCTCCAAAATCACTGCAGATGGTGACTGCAGCCATGAAACTAAAAGATGGTTGCTCCTTGGAAGAAAAGCCATGACTAACCTAGCCAGCATATTAAAAAGCAGAGACACTGTCTACAAAGGTCTGTATAGTCAAAGCTATGGTTTTTCTAGTAGTCATGTATGGATGATGAGAGTTGGACCATAAAGAAGGATGAGGGCAGAAGAATTGATGCTTTTGAACTGTGGTGTTGGAGAAGACTCCTGAGAGTCCCCTGGATAGCAAGGAGATCGAATCAGTCAATCCTAAAGGAGATCAGTCCTGAATATACATTGACTGATGCTGAAGCTCCAATACCTTGGCCACCTGATGCAAAGAACTAACTCATTATAAGACTCTGACGTTGGGAGAGATTGAAACCAGGAGAAGGGGCAACAGAGGATGAGATGGTTGGATGGTATCACTGACTCGATGGACATGAGCTGGAGCAAGCTCTGGGCGTTGGAGATAGACAGGGATACCTGTCATGCTGCAGTCCATGGCATCACAGGTCGGAATCGACCAAGCAATTTAAATGAACTGAATCAAGAGCAAGGCTCAAACTTTCTTCAATTCTATGAAGGCTGAAAGAGGTGAGGAAGCTGCAGAAGAAAAGTTTAAAGCTAACAGAGGCCGGTTCATGAGGTTTAAGGAAAGAACCCACCTTCACTTTGCAAAAGTGAAAAGCGAAGCAGCAAGTGCTGATTTAGAAGCTACAGCCAATTATCCAGAAGATCTAGCTAAGATAATAAATGGAAGTGGCTATACCAAACAGATTTTCAAGGAACAGCCTTCTATTGGAAGAAGAAGCCATCTAGAACTATTGTAGCTAAAGAAAAGTTAATGCTTAGCTCCAAAATTCAAAGAAGGCTGAGCACCGAAGAACTGATGCCTTTGAACTGTGGTGCTGGAGAAGACTCGAGAGTCCCTTGGACAGCAAGAAATCAAACCAGTTAATCCTAAAGTAAATCAACCCTTAATATTGACTGGAAAGACTGACACTGAAGCTCCAATACTTTGGCCACCTGATGCAAAGAGCGACTCATTGGAAAAAAACCCTGATGCTGGGAAAGACTGAGGGCAAGAGAAAGGAGCGACAGGGGATAAGACGATTGGATGGCATCACCAACTCAATGAATATGAGTTTGAGCGAACTCCGGGAGATAGTGAAGGACAGGGAAGCCTGGCATGCGACAGTCCATGGGGTTGCCAAGAGTCAGACACAAACGCACAACTGAACAACAGCAAAGTTTCAGAGGATGGGTTGACTCTCTTGTTAGGGACTAATCAGGTTATGACTATGAAGCCAATGTTCATTTGTTGTTTAGTCACTAAGTCATGCCCAACTCTTTGCGACTCTCTGGACTGGTAGCCTGCCAGGCTCCTCTGTCCATGAAATTCCCCAGGCAAGAATACTGGAGTGGGTAGCTCTTTCCTTCTCTAGTGCATCTTTCTGACCCAGGGATCAAACCCATGTCTCCTGCACTGCAGGCAGAGAGGAATTGAGCCACCAGGAATGCTTATTTACCATTCGAAAAATCCTCGGGCCTTTAAGAGTTACATGAAATCTACTCTGCCTGTGCTCTACTTATAGAACAAGAAAACCTAGATGACAGCATATCTGTTTAAAACATAGCTTACTAAATATTTTAAACCCACTGTTGAGACCTACTGGTCAGGAAAAATATTTCTTTCAAAACATTATTGCTTATTGACAATGCACCTAGTCATCAAAAGAGCTTGGATGGGAATATACAATGAAATTTATGTTGTTTTTATGCCTGCTAACATCCATTCTGCAGACTATGAATCAAAGAGTAATTCTGACTTTTAAGGTTTATTATTTAAAGCTTAACATTAACATTTTGTAGGTTATAGACAGTGATTTCTCTGATGGATATGGGCAAAGTAGGCTGAAAACCTTCTGGAAAGGATTCATCATCTTGCATGCTTTTAAGAACACTGATGATTTATGGGAAGAAGTCAAAATATCAACATTAACAGGACTTTGGAAAAAGTTGAATCCAAACCCTCACCAATGACCTTGAACGGTTCAACACTTCAATGGAGGAAATAACTGCAGATGTGGTGGCTCTACTAACTCTACAGTGCTACATGAAGTCTCTTCAATTCAACAAACATCTGAAATTACAGAAAATTAAACATGGCCACCGAACTTAATTTTCACGTATTAAAACAATTTGGCATCAAATTACTACTGATGTTTACTTGAATTCCCACCACAGCAATTCTAGTAAATTTTGGAAAAATATGCATTAAATACATGTGATAGAAATCTCATTCATATTGTAATGATCTAGTATATAAAATTCTACTAACCACTCTACTAACTCTCAGCAACTAACAGATTTATTCAGACAGTATCAATTAGAAACGATTACTGTTCAACTGCAAGGTGATCAAACCAGTCAATCCTAAAGGAAATCAATCTTGAACATTCACTGAAAGTACTGACACTGAAGCTCCAATACTTTGCCACCTGATGTGAAGGAACCAACTCATTAGAAAAGACCCTGATGATGGGAAAGACTGAAGTCAGGAGAAGGGGACAACAGAGGATGAGATGGTTGGATGGCATCACTGACTCAATGAACATGAGTCAGAACAAACTCTGGGAGATAATGAAGGACAGGGAAGCCTGGCATGCTGCAGTCTATAGGGTAGCAAAGAGTTGGACATGACTGAGCGACTGAACAACAACACTGTTCAATGAAAGATACTATCTAGTCTGGACATGAGGATAAAAAAACTCTACACATTGGCCTCAACGAAAGGGTGGCATTCATGTTCTTAAAAAACTCTTTGGCCCTTACCTTTGCTAATCATGCAAAATCACAATGTAGACACATCACTCTTCAGCTCTATTTGTCTTTTTTAAATCAAATTCCTCTCTTTGGCATTTAAGGATTTTACAAATTTCATTGGTACCTTCCACTTTTTTTTCCTCCCAACTACTCTCTTTTGGATGCTTTAGCTCTATCAAAACTATTCTCCTCATTTTCTTCAAACACACCAAGCTTGCTCCTGCCTCTCAGTCTTTGTCCCTACTGTTCATATTTTTGAACTGTTTCACCACTTATTTGCTTACCAAAGTCTAAGCCTTCAAATCCCAGTCCAACTGTCAACTTTTCCATGAAACTTTTCATGATCCCTAAAATTCTGAGTATCTTTTTATCCAAAGAAACAGAACTCATCCTAGCACATAATTGGCATTTAACTTATGGTTAAGTTATAGGATAAGCTCAAATATCCTTCATATAAATGGAAATCTATTTCAGTATTATTCCTAGTATAAATCCAGTTTTCCCTAATGGACTCATGTTGTTTATCACCACTAATCACAGTGCCCTAATTGTGGTAGGAAGTTTTAAGTGTTTGATCTTAAAAAAAATTTTATAACATGAAAAACCACCCACCCACACACACACACACACACACACACACACACACACACACAGAGATAGAATGGTAGCTTCCAACTTTTAAAATATCACATAATACTCAAAAAAGATCTAATATTTGTAATCTCCAAAGGCTGAGAACCCTATATTTAGGCATGTCTGTAACTATATAGAAGTGTACCAGTTGGGAAGATCTGTACTTAATGTAAAAGACCAAATGCCAATAGCAATGGAAAGAAATTTAGTAAACTCTTTCCTTGTGTTTGTGTTTAGCTTTCTATTGCAACTGTTATCTAGACAATTCTTGATTTGTTGTCTTCAAGCAAATAAAAATTTGTTAGGCTTTTATATCATGTATAAACTCCACTTATCTTTTTGACCATGGAATTCAACTGGACATACTTCCATATGTCAACAACCTCAGCCTAAATTGTATTTAAATAATTAACTCTGAAAACAGAAACTAACAAGAATAAAATTCATTTTAATAAGCCTAGTTTCCTACTGTGAGCACAAATCAGTTTTTCCCTTGGACATCTACGGATTTCTGATATTGGGAAAATAAATTATCTCATTGGCATTCTACAAATCAATGTTATTTATATTATATATGATTTTTAATAGGCTTTCACCTTAATTTCTATTTAATTCAAGGTCTTGAATGAAGATAAGTGAGGCTTATTGATTTCAACATCATCTCTGTTACTAAAATTGTGTCTCCATCTCTACCTTCATTTCTTTAAACAAACTTTTTAAAAACCTACTTACTTCCTTTCGCATTTTTAAGGAAATCTAAATGGGGTTCTTATCCCTTTGAATCCCAATGTAGCACTTATATTTAATCATTCTTAAAAAGAACTTGTTTTCTTGCCGGGAGGCAATAAAATGACTTTTTTGGGCAACAGGTTAATTTGCTAATTTAAAAGCAGGCATCACTTGACAATACATTACTGAGAGCTTGGGCACTCATACTTGCTGGTAAAAGAACAAAATGGTACAACCAGTACAAAGAGGAATTTAACCACTTGTAAGAAAATCACTCATAAAGGTACCCTTTGGCCCAATAACCCAATTGCTAGGCATTTACCTTGAAGATACACTTGCACAAGTACAAAGCAATGTGTACCAAGGTTATTCGTTTTAGCATTACTTTTAATAGGAAAATATTACAAACAATCTCAAATCAACACTGAGAGATTAGTTAAATAAAACTAGGGTACCTCTACACATAGAATACTATAGCATCATGAAAATGAATAAAAGAAGATTTCCAGATATGGTGTCATTGCTAAGATATACTGGGTAAAAAAAACAAAGTACAATAGAGTACATATGGTAGTCTATCTTTTGAGAAGAGAGGTAACACAGAAAGGATCAACCAGAAGCTAAAGGAAATGATTATCTACAGAAGGGAGGTGTGTGGAAATGCAGTGGAAGAAATAAGGATGGAAAACTTCTGAGAAGTAGAAGTTTTTCAATACTTCTGACTCTTGAACCAAGTAAAAATTTTTAAAAAAGAAATGAAGAATGTAATTTCTAAAACTGAATACAGACACTCCTACAACTAAACAATAAAACAAATAACCTGATTAAAAAATGGGTAAAGAAAAAAAGATGGGTAAAGGACTTAATTGGAGAAGGGAATGGCAACCCACCGGAGAAGGCAATGGACAACCCACTCCAGTACTCTTGCCTGGAAAACCCCATGGACGGAGGAGCCTGGTAGGCTGCAGTCCATGGGGTTGCTAGGAGTCAGACACGACTGAGCGACTTCACTTTCACGCATTGGAAAAGGAAATGGCAACCCACTCCAGTATCCTTGCCTGGAGAATCCCAAGGACAGGGGACTCTGGTGGGCTGCTGTCTATGGGGTCGCACAGAGTCGGACACGACTGAAGCGACTTAGCAGCAGGAGGAGCAGCAGCAGCATGGCAACCCACTCCAGTATTCTCACCTGGAGAATCCCATGGACAGCGGAGCCTGACAGGCTGCAGTCCACGGGACTCCAAAGAGTTGGACACAACTCAGCAACTAATACATACATACATACATACATACATACAAGACTTGAATAGATATTTTTCTAAAAAAAGATACACAAACAGCCAAGAAGCATGTAAAGATGCTCAACATCACCAATCGTAAGGGAAATACAAATCAATACCACAATAAGACATTACTTCCTATCTGTTAGGATGGCCACTATCAAAAACAGAAGACAAGCACTGATGTGGAGAATCTGGAATTCTGGTGTACTACTGGGTGAAATGTAAAATGAAGCAGGAACTATTGAAAACAGTATGGAGGGGAGCTTCCCAAAAACGTTTAGATAGAATTACCATATGGTCCTGCATTCCCAGCAATATATATATCCGAACTAAAAGCAGGATCTCAAGAGATACATGCACATCCATGTTAACTGCAGCATTGCTCATGATAGCTGAAAGGTGGATCCTTCTAAACTTCCATTAATGGATAAAGAAATGTGGTAGATGTACACAATGGACTAGCCTTAAAAAAGAAGGAAATGCTGTCATATGCTACAACATGGATAAACCTCGAGGACTTTAGGCTAAGTGAAATAAGCCAGTCACAAAAATACAAATACCTTATGCTTCCACACTTACATGTGAGGTATCTAAAGCTGTCAAACTCTTAGAAACCAAAAGTAGAATAGCAGTTACTATGGACTAAAGGGATCATAGAAGAAAGGGGAGTTGTTCTGTGGGTACAGTTTCAGTTTTGCATGATGAAAATGTTCTAGAGTTCTACTGTATTGACAATGTGTGTATAGTTAACACTACTGTACTGTGAACATTTAAAAATGGTTAAGATGGTAAATTTTTTTTACCAATAAGCAGATTCAAGCAAGGACTATACTTATCAATAGAAATGAAGAGTCAACAAATGTGTGTGCACATATAACTGAATACAAACAGAAAACCAACTGTATAGAAAACAGATTAACAACCAGCCAAAAAAATTCCAATTCAAATAACTAATAAACATGGTTCTCTATGCAATCTTAAATTGACAGAAAGAACTGCAAAGAAACCTGGTAAGGGATACTGAAATAGTAGTTCTGAATTTTTTGTGTTTATAGTAGCACCTTATAGTACAATAGTATAAATAAACTTACCAGAGTTAAGAGAAATTAGGATTTATACTGTAAGAGAAGGCTGATACAAATAAAGAATGGAGGAAGTTTAGAAAAAGTTCTGTTACTGGATTTCAACTGAAAGTGGCCAATGAACTCATGATTTAAAGTATATATATGTCCTAGCTGTATACACTGAAAGACCTGAAGAAATTACATCTCTATCTGCTGGATCATCAAAAAAGCAAGAAGAGTTCCAGAAAAACATCTATTTCTGCTTTATTGACTATGCCAAAGCTTTTGACTGTGTGGATCACTATAAACTGTGGAAAATTCTGAAAGAGATGGGAATACCAGACCACCTGACCTGCCTCTTGAGAAACCTGTATGCAGATCAGGAAGCAACAGTTAGAACTGGACATGGAACAACAGACTAGTTCCAAGTAGGAAAAGGAGTATGTCAAGGCTGTATACTGTCACCCTGCTTATTTAACTTATATGCAGAGTACATCATGAGAAATACTGGGCTGGATGAAGCACAAGCTGGAATCAAGATTGCTGGGAGAAATATCAATAACCTCAGATATGCAGACGACACCACCCTTATGGCAGAAAGTGAAGAGGAACTAAAGAGCCTTTTGATGAAAGTGAAAGAGGAGCGTGAAAAACTTGGCTTAAAGCTCAACATTCAGAAAACTAAGACCATGGCATCGGGTCCCATCACTTCATGGCAAATAGATGGGGAAACAGTGGCAGACTTAATTTTGGGAGGCTCCAAAATCACTGCAGATGGTGACTGCAGCCATGAAATTAAAAGACACTTAACTCCTGGGAAGGAAAGTTATGACCAACTTAGACAGCATATTGAAAAGCTGAGACATTACCAACAAAGGTCCATCTAGTCAAGGCTATGTTTTTTCCAGTAGTCATGTATAGGTGTATAGATAGACTGTGAAGAAGGCTGAGCACTGAAGAATTGATGCTTTTGAACTGTGGTGTTGGAGAAGACTCTTGAGAGTCCCTTGGACTGCGGGGAGATCCAACCAGTCCATCCTAAAGCAGATCAGTCCTGGGTGTTCACTGGAAGGACTGACGTGGAAGCTGAACTCCAAAACTTTGGCCACCTGACGCAAAGAGTTGACTCACTGGAAAAGACTCTGATGCTGGGAAGGATGGGGGCAGGAGGAGAAGGGGACGACAGAGGATGAGATGGCTAGATGGCATCACCGACTTGATGGACATGAGTTTGGGTAAACTCCGGGAGTTGGTGATAGACAGGGAGGCCTGGTGTGCTGCGTTTCATGGGGTTGAAAAGGGTCGGTCACAAGTGAGTGACTGAACTGAACAATAATGTGAACACAACGGCCATACCAAGGCCTTGGTTTATAAACACCACTCTCCACTAAAATGGAAATAAAGTTCTTTAGAAAAAGATTTATCCAAATCTGGGGCAGGGAAGCACAAGGTGAACATCTTGTACCAGAAAACAAGTGCTCAAAGACTCACAGAAAGACATGTCAAAAGGACACTAGATGTTCAAAAGGACAGGAAAGCAAGGATGCTCATCTGGGACAATTTGACTCTCAAAAGGAATAAAATGGATTATAAGGCACTATGAGTGATTTTGTTTTTTAAATGGGCAGGGTCTTCTCTACAGAAGAATGTCAGCTAATACATGTGAAAGAAATGATAGACTCAAAAAGGGCAATATTTTATAGCCATCAAAGTGGGTGCTAAAACAGTAGAGTAAGGACTTCCCTGGTGGTCTAGTAGTTAAGAATCTGCCATCCATAGCAGGGGACACAGGTTAGATCCCTGGTCAGGGAAGATTTTATATGCTTCGGGGCAACTAAGCTCACTGACCAGAACTACTGAAATCCAAGTGCCCTAGAGCCCATGCTCTGCAACAATGAGAAGCCTGCACACTGCAACGAGCGAGTAGCTCCCACTTACGACAACTAGAGAAAGCCCGCATGCAGCAATGAAGACCCAGTGCAGCCAAAAATAGAATAAATAAAAGTTCACTATTTTTTAAAAAAAGTTGAGTAAGAATGGTTGAAAATAAATTATTCTCACAAACTATTTATTAGCTTAAAAATTACTTATTAACTGCAAGGGGGAGAAGTACCTTTACAATGCAGAGAGTTGGCCAACTGTACCCAATCAATCAAACTTAGCATAGTCAATACGACAAAATTTGGCACTACATGCCTCCTGATATCATGCAAAGGTAACTATATACCACTGATTGTATAGTACACTTGCAAAAAAGGTTCAACTTGAATCTAAGCATAAGGAAATGAGACAAAATAGACTACCAATTCCTGTAGGACAAATGCTTCAAAAAATGTCATGAACAGCACTCCCGCCAAAAATGAGAGGAGGAGAGGGAGACAAAAGAGACACGATAAACGCATGTGATCCTATACTGGAACTTGGACAGAGGAAGAAAAATTCCATTTTTTTCCCCCTTTTAAAAAGTTTATTTTAAATGGAACAAAGATGAACATTTTTAATGATAAAAGGTACAATTTCACAAGGAAGATAGACATCATAAACCATTAGACTTTAACAACAAAGAAAAAAGATACAAAAAATTCAATTTTGAAAAAGTAATTTTTAGGGCAATTGAGGGAATTTTATTATGGGCAGTATAACAGACATCATTATGTTGATGTTAAATTCCTGGAGTATGATAATGATCATTGTTATAAAGTAAGAGAATGTCTTTAGACTAAGACATTAGCTTAGACTAAGACTGCTGAAGCAGAGGTGGAATCTCATGATGTATGCAAGCAACTTTCCAACACAACGGTGTGTTACCTCTGTCTCCCTCCATGTGTGTTTCTGCGTGTGTGCATGAAAGCAAAAGTGACAAAATGTTAACAACTAGTGAATCTAAGTGAAGGGATATGAGTGTTGAAGTTGCAATTTTTCCAAATTTTTTAGAGGGATAGAATGTCTCAAAGAAAGAAATTAAAATAGGTTTTTTAAAAAAAAAAACAGAAGGAGAGAGAACTAAGATGGCGGAGGAATAGGATGGGGAATCCACACTCTCCCCAACAAATACACCAAAGGAACATTTAAATACCGAATAAACTTCATAAAACATCTGAATGCTGGCAGAGGTCTTCAGGCATCTGGAAAGACAGCCCATTGCCTACGAAAGAAGGTAGGACCAAAGGAAAAAAAAAAAAAAGTAAAAAGAGAGGCAAAGAGGCAGGGACGGAGATTCATCTCGGAGGGGGAGCCTTGAAAGAGATAAAGATTTTCGAACGTCAGGAAACATTCTCACTGGCGGATCTGAGGTATCTGAGGCGAATCTCAGAGAGCATAAAAGTCGGGAGTAGAAGCCGATAAATAGTTAAGCCCCTTAGAGAAAGTCTCTAACCGCAAACTTCAGCAGAGCGGCGGCCGGGGCGCCCCATACCCCACGAGCCAGCGGACTGCTCAGGGAGGGGCGGGCCACGTGCTTAGGGGGAGGACTGAGATTGAACGCCTGGGGCAGACTGAGGGTCCTAACCAAGGGTGCTAACCGGAGATAGGCCGCTGGGTAGCCTTCCCGAGGAAGACCCCCGCCAGGCTCGCACACAGAACAAAGGGCAGCGAGGACTTGTTCCGCTGTGCGAGGCAGCCGGGTGGAACTGGGAGGAGGAGACTGGAGCCCATTATTCAGAGTGAAGTAAGCCAGAAGCAAAAACAACAATACAGTATATTAACCCATATATACGGAATTTAGAAAGACGGTAAGGAGAACCCAACATGCGAGACAGGAAAAGGAACGCATATGTATAGAATAGACTTGTGGACTCTGTGGATGAGGGAAAGGGTGGGATGATATGGGAGAATGGCATTGAAACATGTTAATTACCATATGTCTAATCAATCGCCAGCCCAGGATTGATGCTTGGGGCTGGTGCAACGAGATTTCCCGGGGGGGAGGGAGGACGGAGGGGGGTCCTGGAGGGGGAGCATATGTAAACCCATGGTGATATCATGTCATTGTATGGCAAAACTAATAAAAAAAAATATTTAAAAAAAAAAAAAGAGAGAAGGGGGAGGATCATCATTATAATTGGCCAGTAGTACTTTCTAGTAAGAATTCAAGTAATATAAGAAACAAGTTCTAGGATCAAATCATGAGCCTCCTCCATAATTTTTCCCAAACTAGCATATAAAAAATTCCTACAACTTTTTTCTTATAGTAACTTGTTATGGTAATTTAGTAAAATACATTTTACAGATCCAGCAAATTCGCTGAAAGTATATACCGTTGTTTTTTAAGGTTAAATGTTTTTCAAATGTATGAATGTAACTACAAAGTGTGGTATTCTTTGACTTGTCATGAGAGCTCCTATGGTAGATTAAAGACAACTACAAATTATTTTCTACTTCTTCCATTAAGAAGTTGGGTCAATGTTTCTCCCCTTGAATGCGAGCTAGGCTATAAATACGTTAAACAGTAGAGTAAGGTAGAAATGTCAAAGCCAATTCTGAATAAAGTCTTTTAAAAGTACTGACAAATTCCTCCAGAGTGTCTTGGAAAACTGAGCTCAACTATCCTGCTGGAGAGACCATGTGGAGAACCCTTAACACTACATAATACACAGGAAGAAGGGCCCAGTTGAGTCCAGCCTTTCAGCTGTTCCTACCAAGGCACCAAGTGTTTGAGAGAAGCCAGTGTGTACACGTTAGACCAGTCTAATCACTAGGCGAATATCACTGAGGGAACCTAGTACGTAATGTGGAGCAGAAAGCCAAGCCTGGCCCAAATTTCTGATCCACAAAACTATGAGATAGTAAGAAAAGTTGCTGACTGTAGGTAAAAGGTGGAAGCTATGCAAATGTCCATCAAAGAATGAAAGGATAAACAAAAGATGTTATATGTGTGAATTCTGACACATACCACCAGAACAGATAAACCCTGAAGACATTATGCCAAGTGAATAAGCCAGTCACAAAAGCAGCAATATGTTATGATCCTATTTCTACGACAGAGGATGAGGTGGTTGGATGGCATCACCAACTCAACAGACATCAGTCTGAGTAAACTCTGGGAGATGGTGATGGACAGGGAGGCCAGGTGTGCTGCAGTCCATGGCGTCGCAAAGAGTTGAACACGAATGAGCAACTGAACTGAACTGAACTGAACTGATACAAGGCTCCTAGAGTAGTCAAATTCATAAAGACAGGAAGTAGAAAGTGGTCGCCTGGGCAGGGGGAAGTGGGGAATAGAGTAATAGTTTAATGGGTTTAGAGTTCAGGTAAGGCTGATGAAAAGTTTTGAATGGATGGTGATGAAGTTGCAAAACAATGTGAATGTACTTATGGCACTGAGCTCAGTTCAGTGGCTCAGTTGAGTCCGACTCTTTGTAGTTCCATGGACTGCAGCACTCAAGGCTTCCCTGCCCTTAAACAACTCCCAGAGCTTGCTCAAACTCATGTCCATCAACTATGTGATGCCATCCAACCATCTCATTCTCTGCAATGACATTCTTGTTTTGTCTTCAATCCTTCCCAGCATCAGAGTCTTTTCCAATGAGTCAGTTCTTTGCATCAGGTGGCCAAAGTATTGGAGCTTCAGCTTCAGTCCTTCCAATGAATATTCAGGACTGATTTCTTCCTTTAGGATGGACTGGTTGGATCTTCTTGCAGTGTAAGGGACTCTCAAGAGTCTTCTTCAATACCACGGTTCAAAAGCATCAATTCTTAGGCGCTCAGCTTTCTTTATTATCCAACTCTCACATCCATACATGACTACTGGAAAACCATCGCTTTGACTAGACAGACCTTTGTTGGCAAAGTAATGTCTCTGCTTTTAAACATGCTGTCCAGGTGTGTCATAGCTTTTCTTCCAAGGAGCAAGCGTCTTCTAATTTCATGACTGCAGTCACCATCTGAAGTGATTTTGGAGCCCTCCAAAATAAAGTTTCTCACTGTTTCCATTGTTTCCCCATCTATTTGCCATGAAATGATGGGACCAGATGCCATGATCTTAGTTTCCTGAATGTTGAGTTTTAAGCCAACTGTTTCACTCTGCTTTCACTTTAATCAAGAGGCTCTTTAGTTCCTCTTTGCTTTCTGCCATAAGGGTGTTGTCATCTGCACATTTGAGGTTATTGATATTTCTCCCAGCAATCATGATTCCAGCTTGTGCTTCACCTAGCTCAGAATTTCTCACGATGTACTCTACATATAAGTTAAATAAACAGGGTGACAATATACAGCCTGACGTACTCCTTTCCCGATTTGGAACCAGTCAGCTGTTCCATGTCCGGTTTTAACCGCTGCTTCTTGAGGTGCAATTTTCTCGGAGGCTCTAGGTGGTAACCACACCACTATTGTTATCTGGTACATGAATATCTTTTTGTATAGCTCTTCTGTTTATTCTTGCCACCTCTTCTTAATATCTTCTGCTTCTATTAGGTCCATACCATTTCTGTCCTTTATTGTGCCCATCTTTGCATGAAATGTTCCCTTGGTATCTCTAGCTTTCTTGAAGAGATATCTAGTCATTCTGATTCTATTGTTTTCCTCTATTTCTTTGCACTGATCACTGAGGAAGGCTTTCTCATCTCTCCTTGCTATTCTTTGGAATTCTGCACTGCACTTTGGAACTATGGCAGTGAACTATACTGATGGACACAAAGAGAAAGATTATAGAAAAATACAAAGAAAACACAGAAGTTAACACCTAGTGGGAGGAAAATGGGGGACATTTTCAGAATAATAAAACTCTTATTATTTAATCTCTCCTAATTCTTAGCATCAAAGTAGTAAGTTTTTGGGGTATGAAGTTGTAGCTAGAGACCTGTCTGGGGCACTAAACTCTGAATGCAGGTAATAGAAATGGAAGTGAGTAACAAACTTCATCCTAATACCTATCTTCCTCTAAAAACCAAGGCTGATCTAGGGCCTCCTACTTCCAAAATAGCAGGAACAGAAGAAAAAATAATATGTGGCATATGGCTTTGTAATACGTGACCTAAGATAGACATAGTATAACAGTCCATGGGCAGAAGCACTTAATGGAATTTGTACAATACTGTTTATAGGTGTATCTTGAATGTGTTACGAAACTTATCAGACATGACTCCTGCATTAGTTTCAGAATTCTTAATTAAACAGGAGGAAGGATACTTGTGAACTACGTATCTTGATGCTTAATATAACACTGGTATTAAAAAATGTCTGCTATCCTTCCAAACAGCTAACTTTTATATGGCTTTTAATATTTCTATAACTGATCTAAATAACAATATTGCTAATGATAGTTTTCAGCTTTATGTGACTAGGGTTGTTCACAACCTCTCAGAATCAGTTTCTTTATCTAGAAAATTTGAACAAAACCAAATAACTTATAAGATACCTTCTAGTTCTGAAATTCTAAATATCTACTTTATCATCTCTAGTATGCAATCTCAGATAAAGTACTTAGTTGCAATTCAAAATATTTTCAAATCATCCTTCATTTTCAAAAATAAGAATACTTCTCTAAACCAATATTAATACATATTATTTATTCATTCATTGAACAAATATATATTGAGCACCTAACTGAGGGGCTTCCCAGGTGGTGCAGCGGTAAAAAATCCACCTGCCATAGAGGACACACAGGAGACGCAAGTTCAATCCCTGGGTCAGGAAGATCCCCTGGAGTAGGAAATGGCAACCCACTCCAGTATTTCAGCCTGGGAAATTCCATGGACAGAGGAGCCTGGTGGGATACAGTTCATGGGGTTGCAAAGAGTCGGACATGACTGAGCACATACAAACTAAGCACTGGGAGGATACAAAAGTAAACAAACAGATATGGTATTCATGAAGCTTACAGAGAAGCTGGGGACACAAACCAAATAAACACAAGCACAAATGTAATATCACACCCGTAATAAGTGATGTGAAGGAATTAAAAGAGTATATAACAGGAAATCTAATAGACTTCCCTTAATGAAATGGGAGGAAGAGTACATATATGGGTTACATAATTTGAAATCTGTCTAGGCAGAAATGAACATGGCATGTTTAAGGAACTGACAGAATGGTAATGTAACTGGATGTAAAAACATAGTTCCTTGGAAATAGAAATGAAAACTTCTAAAATACAAAAGTATGTCTTAGCTTTTTCAAAGACATACTCTAAGAATTACTTTCAAGAAACTGTGAAAGTATCAAAATAGCTTCTCTCTAATGTTAAGCAAACAAAATGCTGTCCCATATTTCCCTGCAAAAGACCAAGTTAACTCTCCTTGATTCCCTTCCCCTTTTCACTTTACTGTTTTCCACTGCATGATAAAAATCACAGCTTCCTTGATCAACTTCCTTTAGATTCCTTAGAAGAAAGCAGCCATAAGAATAAAAAGA
The DNA here is from genome assembly GCA_007570785.1 of Antilocapra americana. Classification (NCBI taxonomy): domain Eukaryota; kingdom Metazoa; phylum Chordata; class Mammalia; order Artiodactyla; family Antilocapridae; genus Antilocapra; species Antilocapra americana. The sequence continues at coordinate 12,908,478 of ML662436.1, read as the reverse complement.
TACATGATGCCGTTACCCTGGCTCTGCCACTAACCAGCCCCATGACTGATCTTGGTAAATGTTATTTGGCCACTTTGGGTCTAACTTTTGTTATCTGTGAAATAAAAGGAGTTCTGGAATTTCTTTTAGGATCCTTCTAAATGGAAAATGCTTGTTCTATTCTTGAAAACTGAAGAAAATGGACCAAACATCTCTGAATTCTACTGACCAGGGTTTTACTAATCTTTAAGCCCTCCTTCTCACAATATTTCAATATTGTTGCTCTAATAATAATAAACTACTGAATTTATACAACCTACCCAAAAATAACACAAAAATTATCAAAAATATAGTTATATATTGTTTAAAATCTATACTAGTAAGACAGTAATACTTTAACTAAACATGGATCCCTAAAAAGTACAGTGTGCATTGGTGGTATAATGGTGAGCATAGCTCCTTCCTAAGAAGTACAAAGTAAAAATCACCTTACAAAGGCAGGAGGAAGATAAAATCATAAGAATTCTTGAAAAAGCAACATTTTAGCAATAAGACATTCGAACTGATTATTATGTATATCAAATTTAACTTCCAAAAGAACTCATAACAAATTAATATTCTAATCATATGCTCATTCTAGACTGTTAATTTAGTTAAAAAATACTTCTGACATTTAATCTACTTTCAAATAGAAGATGTATATACAATCATAACTTTTTAAAAACCAGATTATCCATCACCAGAATTCAAGGTTTCCATATTCCTAATATAAACATAATAGCAAGATCTACAATTTTATTTAATTTATATTTCATAATTCTTATTTCAGCATCTCAAAAATTTAAAACAATAACAGTACAACCTTAAGAAGCATCAATTAAGCACCCCCACTTCATGTAATGTATAGTCTTTAGTATCAAAGATTTATTTTGATGGACAGTACTGTGTCCTATTCCTTCCAAATGGGCAGCAAATTGTAGGATCCAACTAGATTTTTAAAAACAAACTACAGGAATGCTTTTAAATATTAATCACTCACAACACTGTAAACATTTACCAGGCACTATACTAAGTTCTAAGAGTAAAGAGGCAAGATTATTTTCTAAGATACATTTCAACATGTTGCCCACGGGGAAGACTGGCAAGGTGTCAATACTGTTTCTTTCTTCACCTTCCACACAATCTAATTGATTGGCAGAACTCTGAAATGTCTCTTGGATTGTTTCCTATCTCTCTATTCCCACTACTATAGCCCCACTTCATGATTTCAACATCTTTGACCTAGACAGACTACATTTTAACAGTCTCCTAGCTGGACTCCCTGTCTCCAGTCCTCCCCTATTCCAATCCAGCCCCCAATGGTGACAAAAAATGTCTTCAGCACTGCCAAATGTTCCTTAGGTGTCAAAGATACCATGGTTGAGAACTACTGCATCAAGCTGACCCCTTAGTAAGAGTAACATTTACTTTGTAAGGCTGTGGCCACAATCTATAACCATGCAACAGAAAACAAAAAATTAACTTACCCAAAGGCTGAAACTTACAACCTTCACATTAGGACCACCATGTTTAGAAATAAGCTGACCCCTTATAAAATAAGCCATAATCACTGTCCCTTAAAACCCCTTTGAACATGTGGACATAAGTCATCACTCTACTTCAAGCCGGAATTTTGAAAAGTCAGTACTTTCTATTAAAGTTTAATCATACTATTTACATATTTAAGTTTTTGGATATTAGAAAATTGTGATAATTTTTAAAATGCATTTCGCACTTAAATCAGTCTCCTAGAAGCTGATGAAAACCTTCCCAGGCAAAGTATTGCCTATCTTTAAAGCTGCAAGCTACTCTGAATAGTATTCTCAAAAATATTTCTAGACAAAAAACTTTTAAAAAGTACTCGAATTTTTATACTTAGAGAGAAAAAAAAGTAAAATTAAAAAATATCACATACCCTTTTAATTTCCCATAATGGTTATGTCCTTAACAGAGATTACTATTCAAAGATACAGCCAAGACAGAACAATACCTTTCAGAGAGGGTAAAAGAAAAGACGTAAAATATCTTAAAAAAAAAAAAAAAAAAAAACCTGGTAGGTGAAACTTAAGGCCAGGCCCAGCAGAGCAGTAATACCACGGGAGAGAGCACCTCCTACCACAAACGTCTGAAGTGTGAACGTTCTGTCCAGAGAAACTTACCTTCAGTCGTTTGATCATTTCGTCCGTGGTGATCTTGTCGGTGATCTCCTTTACCCCTGGAGGGTAAGCGATCTTCCCGTCGGCACTCACGACGCCACAGAGGGCAGTGGCAGGCTTGGGCTGCGCGGTGAAGTCCATCCTGGGGGACAACTTTTCTTTCACAGTCCTCTACCGGCCTCTATCGGTCAGAAAACAAAAGTTCAGCGAGAGAGGGGCGACTTTGTAACCTCTTTTTTCATTTCAAAAATCCCAATCTGCAAAGGGTCCTTTCTCCAGGGGGGCCGGGGGCTCGGCGGCGGCCCCCCGACCCGCTCCTTCCCGGGGCTTGGACCCTGCTGGCCGCCTGGCCGCCCCCACCTACGCGGGCCCCGCCAACCCCGGGCCCTCGGGGCTCCCCGGCACCGGCGGCCGCGGGAAGCGCCGAGCAGCGCCAGGAGTTTCCCATTCCTCCTTTCACAATGAAATCCCACCCCTAAGCACCGAGGTCCGAAGTTTGGAGGCCTTGAGAGCCCAGCGAGGCCCCCAAGGCCCCGGCTCGGTCAGAGAGAAGCCTCGAATCCCTGCCCGGCCGGTCCCCTCCGGGAAAGGAGACGCGAGGCCTATAGGGCTCGGCTTAGGCCGCAAAACTAGGGACCCAGCGGGACCTGCGCGCAGCGGCGGCCCCCGGGAACCCACGCCCTCGCCGGGCAAAGCTTCGGGACCCCCGGTGTCCCCGCCGGGCTCCCGCCCCTCCCGCGTCCCGGCCCTTCACCCCCGCGGGAGGGGAAAACAAGCTGCCCTCCACCCCGAACCCCGAGCCAGGAAGCGGCTGACGCGGCTCCGCACTTCACATTTTGTTCCTTCAACTTCGGCTCGGGGACCCCGGCGGCTCCTCTCGCCCCCGGCCACTCGGCGCAGTCCGGTGCGGCCGAGGCCTTACCGGCACCTCCAGGCAGCCCCGCCGGGCCTCAGTCCCGCGCGCCCCCCCCACTCCGGTCTCCCCTTCCGTCCCCTCCCTCCACCAGCCGAGGGCGGGAGCCGAGCCGCCGCCGCCTTTACCTCCTCCTCATGCGGGCGGAAGGTGCATCGAGCGCCCGGGCCTCTGTCAGGTGGTTGCGCCGCCGCCCCTCTCCGGGCTGCACACAAAGCGGCTCCGCGGGTCCCGCCGCCGCCGCCGCCCGCCCCGGAGCGGCGCTGGGGCTGGCGGTGCCGAGGAGGAGCAGCCGCCGCGGGGGGAGACGCGGGGCGAGTGAGAGCTGGGCGGGGAGACACTGCCGCTCTCCGTCTGGCAGAGGAAGAGCAGCCTCGGAGAAGGCTCCTCCGGGAGCGTGTGCGCGTGTGTCCGCCCCGGACCCCGGCTGCCCGCCCGCCTGCACCTCGCGCCGGCCGGGTCCGCCGACCCGGACCCGGACGCCCCTCGCAGCGGCGCGCGCGCGGCCGTCCGTGCTCCCGGCAGCCGGCGCCTCTCGCACACACCGACCGGTCACGCGAGCAGCGCGAGAGCACGCGAGAGCAGGGCGCGCGCCTCGCTCCCGCCCCTTCCTCCGCCGGCCGTGCCTCCGCCTCCCTCGGGCCTCAAGCGGCGGCGCGCGGGGCAAACAGCGCCGCCACCCGGTTGGCGCCAAGACCTGCCGCACCGAGCGCCTTCGGGGGGACCGGACCCGAAAGGCGAGCGGAGGAGGAGCCTGGCTGGCGGGAAGCGACCCGACGCCCGCGGCCTTTTGGGGCCAAGCTGGATGAACGGGGTTTTTTACCGTTTTGCCGCGGAGATGAGTTGGTGACTTTTGGGGTTCATCCTAAACGACGTGGATGGAAATGGTTGAAAAATGGTTAATTACTCGGTGATAATGAACTGATTTCCTCCCTTGGGACAGAAGATCTGCAACCTGAGGAAAAGTTTTGCAACATGGCACAGCGCGGGCTGCTCATTCCTGTTTCTTTTGACAGCCATCAGAGTTTGCCCTCTCCCTTTAGATGTCTAAAATTAATATCTTGAAAACTGCAAAATATGAAAACTGCACTGAGTAGAGTAGTTCTCCAAGAATAGACGAAATTTCCTGTTCTGCACTCCCAAACCTAGAAAATCAGGATTTCTGAGACTGGAATTCAGAAATAAGCATGTTAACAAATTGGATAGATAGGTCTTACGAACATGGAGTAACTCATTAAAAAAATTTTTTAAATGTACCAAAGGATAGCTTTTTCTTTCATCCGAAGGAAAACCCGATGTGGTGGTGTTTAAGCAGTTTAACATAAAAAACAAGCAAATGAACCTCGGGAGCACATATATAAATTTACAAAGATGAAGTTAAAAAGAGAAAATAATTTGAAATAGTCTGCAGCTCTTGAGACTGATCGCTACTGTAGTTTAAAATGATATTTGATTATTTAAATCATTCTTGATGGATGTTAATTGCTCTTTTCCATATCCTTTGTTTGATCTTAAAAATATTATAGGTGCTGCCCTCACTGAATTGTTTTTCAAGTAATATACAAGGAAGCAATTATTTCAGAATCTAACACACCGCAGTTGCTGATTTGCTAGAACTTTGCCCAAAAGTCAGAACTTTGATCTTAGACATTTAGAGTAGCAGGCAGAATCCATTAAGAAAGGTTCATCCAAACTATTAAACTGATCAAAACCTACACTTTTAGGCTCGGTCTCTCACATATGATTTTTTAAAATCTGTCACATTTAAATAAAGAGTGATTTTTATTTTCATTCTTACCATTAGTAATTTACCCATTACTAAATGGAGTTTTGTATACACCCATAAAGTTATAGTTTTAACTACCTACTTTGTTAATATTGTTTGATTTTATAAACACTCAAAAGATAGTAAGCCGTAAGGATCGTAACACATGAATAGGTTGAACTTATAGATTCTAAATTGTGGGGATTCTGAAATTTCTGTTTTTAATTCCTTTTTAAAAAACATTTCCACTTACAGTAAATGAGAAGTGAACAATTATGTGAAGAGGGCCTACTTATACAAGGCATTGTTTTGAGCACTGAGAATAAAATCTGTAGTGAGGAAGAGAACAAAGATCCCTGCCTGTTGTGGTAGAGCTTAATTTATTGGGGGAGAGATTGACCAAAAAAATAAATAAATTGATATGGAAGAAAATGAAGTAGAAAAGAGGGGGGATGCAGACCACATACAACTTTTAGGCCTTCTGCCTTTGAAAAGACTTTGGCACATACTCCGAGAAGGAAGTGCTTTAAAAAGAGAAGTGATATGATTTACGTTCAATGATCTAGGCAAACTTGGACAAACTACTTAATCTTTCTGTGCCTCATTTTCCTTATCCATAAAACAGGGATAACTGTTTTTATTTCCAATGGTCATTGTGAGGGATAAATAAATTAACATTTGTAAAGTACCTAGAATAGTAACTGGTAAATACTAAGCTCTACATAATTTTTTAGTATATGTAAAATGAAAGAGTAACTCTACCTGCTAGGCTGATAATAATGAGGAGACGCAAATGTAGAAGTAAGATAACCAAGTATAAGACGACTGCAAAAATTCCAAGGAGAGATGGTAGGGCTGAGTAATAACAGTGGATGTGATGAAAAAAATTAAAAAAAAAAAAAGAAAGGAGTTAAGAAAATAAATGACTCCAAAGTTTTTGGCCTGTGTAGCTAGAAGGATGAAGTTATCTTTAACTGGGAAGGGAGGATTGTGCTTGGAATAGCTATAGTCAGAATGTCTTTTAGAATCTAAGCTATTTAAAGGTTAATTTAGCAAACAGTTACTGAACTCCTATAAGGCATTGTACTAGGCACTGGGCAAATATTTAGAAAACAAGAAGACTAAGTTCCTGCTCTTGACAGGATCAGAGTCTAATGGAGGAATCACAGACATGTGTACCATAATTCGAGGCAAGGCTATAATTTATTCTACAATAGGGATTTAAATTGCATTGTGTAAGAGCCTAAGAAAGGAATGCTGTGGGAACTTCCCAAAGGGAAGGGTATTTGAGGATGGGCATTGGAGGGTGAGTTGTTACTGAGTAGTTGTTGTGGGAAGAGCAATAGCTAATAGAGATAACCGCAAGGTGAAAAAAGGCTTGGAGATAATTAAGTGCAATTTCTTTTTGAGGAAAACACTTTGGTGTGATTAGAACAATAATTGTATAAAAGAGTGACTTGACTTTGTGAGCCTTATTCTGCCCTCATATAATTTCCATCAGCCCCCCTCCCATATACACATGTACAAACATACAATCTATGTACAAAATGACATCCAATGCAGCTTCAGGACAAATCCCCAACCCCTTGTTTCAATCATCTTACCAACCATAAATTCTTCCTACGTAGAAATTCTAGATCCCAACTCTGGGGCACCACAGAGTGGAAACGTTCCACACTTGCTTTGTCCTAACCACACGAAACTATAAAACACCTGAAAAGGGGCTGATGAAATGGAGGAACTAAATTTTTAATTTAATTTAAAAAATCTAAACAGCCATATGTGGATAGTGGCTGCTATATTGGACAGTGCAGTTCTAGAGAACAGAGTTTGTAGGAGTGATTGACAGAAGGTGAGAGTAGAGAATAAACTGTGTTCACACTAAATACTGCAGAGGTTGAACAGAGTGGCAGTGTCAAAGGATGAACTGGGATAATAGGAGACTAAAGCCATTTCTAGTGAAAGTGAATGAAGGTAAAAATATCAACAGAAAAAAATGCAAAAATATCTAAGATATTTAAAGCAGATTTTATAAATATGTGCTTTCTATTTATCTGAAATTCTTTATTTGCTTTTCAATTTAAAATGTAACTAGCTAAATTTATCCTGAGTAATTTCACAGATTACAAATTTGAAACTTCCATGTACCTCTGGTACCAGAGAAATTTTAATGATATGTCATAATTAGTGTGAAACTAAAAAAATGGTATTTTATTTTAGAGTTTTTCCAGATACCACTGAAAGCTTGACTAGAACAAATGTATGCAGGCACAGGATAATACCATATCTATCTGTGGTGAATGAAATGAATTTGACATGTTTCACTGATAACTAAAAATATAGTCTGAATCATTTTGGCTTAGTATGATCAAGATGTTAATGATTAACTTGTTTGTCATGGTAATTTAAAGACTTTATTTAAATCCTGTCTGATATCTTTGGCTTGATGCATCTCTCTTTTCAATTTAAAGTGTGAAAACTGACCTGCATCATTAATTATATTAGCTTTCTTAAAATTATTTTTATCAAAATTAAGTATTATTTAGCAAACTAAGACTAAATATTTTCAAATACAAAAGAAACTATAGATATAAACAACTTGGGTAAATCTTAGTGACATAATATGATAACCTGTTTATAAAGTTCAAAAGCAGGGCTCAAGATGTTGGTTACCCCTGGAGTACAAGGGAAAGCAGGGAACACAGGAAGACCACATGGGAAAATGAATATATAAATAGATATGTTCTTGTTAAAGCTTTCTTCTTGGGTGTAGTGGTGGCTTCGTATATGTTCATTATGTGATAGGTGAATGGATGGATGAATGAATGAGGGCAATCCATGGACCTATAAGGGATGTGTTTATAACCCAAGTAATGTTCAGTCGCTAAGTCATATCCAACTCTTTGCGACCCCATGGACTGCAGCATACCAGGTCTCCCCGTCCTTCACCAACTCCTGGAGCTTACTCAAGCTCATGTCCATTGAGTCAGTGATGCCATCCAAACATCTCGTCCTCTGTCATCCACTTCTCCTCCTGCCTTCAATCTTTTGCAGCATTAGGGTCTTTTCTAGGGAGTCAGTTCTTCGAATCAAGTGGCCAAATATTGGAACTTCAGTTTCAGCATCAGTTCTTCCAGTGAATATTCAGGACTGATTTCCTTTAGGATGGACTGCTTTGATCTCCTTGCTGTCCAAGAGACTCTGAAGAGTCTTCTCCAACACAACAGTTCAAAAGCATCAAGTCTTTGGTGCTCACCCTTCTTTATTGTCCAACTCTCACATCCATATATGACTACTGGAAAAACCAAAGCTTTGACTAAACTGACCTTTGTTAACAAAGTAATGTCTCTGCTTTTTCATATTCTGTCTAGGTTTGTCATAACTTTTCTTCCAAGGAGCAAGCATCTTTTAATTTTGTGGCTACAGTCACCATCTGCAGTGATTTTGGAGCCCAAGAAAATGAAGTCTCTCACTGTTTCCATTGTTTCCCCATCTATTTGCCATGAAGTGATGGGAACAGATGCCATGGTCTTCGTTGTTTGAATGTTGAGTTCTAAGCCAGCTTTTTCCACTCTCCTCTTTTGCCCTCATCAAGAGGCTCTTTAGTTCTTTTTTGCTTTCTGCAATAAGGGTGGTGTCACTGCATATCTGAGGTTATTGGTATTTCTCCTGGCAATCTTGATTCCAGCTTGTGCTTTATCCAGCCCTGCATTTCACATGATGTACTCTGCATATTAAGTTAAATAAGCAAAGTGACAATATGCAGCCTTGAGGCACTCCTTTCCCAGTTTCGAACCAGTCTGTTGTTCCATGTCCAGTTCTATTTGTTGCATCATGACCTGCCTACAGGTTTCTCAGGAGGCAGATGAGGTGGTCTGGTAGTTCCATCTCTTTAAGAATTTTCCACAGTTTGCTGTGATTCACACAAAGGCTTTTAGTCAGTGAAGTAGAAGTAGATGTTATTCTGGAATTCTCTTGCTTTTTTTATGATTGTTGGCAATTTGATCTCTTGTTCCTCTGTTACCAAGTGTTATGATTAATCTTATTCAGGGAACTTGAAATCCAGAGAGAAAAAGACAAGCATAAGAAATTTTATATTACACTTTAATATTAAAAATAAATTATATTCCCTAGGGCTTACCTGTTGGCTCAATGCTAAAGAATGTGCCTGCTAATGCAGGAGATTGCAGTTCAATCGCCTGGTCCAGAAGGACCCCACATGCCTCAGAGCAACTAAGTCTGTGCACCACAATTACTGAGCCAGTGCTCTAGAGCCTGTGAACTGCAACTACTGAGCCCACTCGCCGCAGCTACTGAGGCTGTGAACCCTAGAGCCCAGGCTCTGTAACAAGAGAAGCCATGGCAATAAGAAGACTGCACACCACAACTAGAGAGAAGCCCCTGCTTGCCACAACCATAGAAAGCTTGGCAAAGCAACAAAGACCCAGCACAGACATAAATAAATAAATAAAAGTTTTGAAATAATTTAAAACATTATATCCCCCAAAGTCAAAGAAATTCTGTCCCCATGATAATTTGGTGGTAGTAAAATGAAAATTTCTAATGGTGGTAGTAAAATGAAAAGTTATTTAAAATTATATTTTACATGAATGCCACTTTGAGGTCCTTCCTTAAATTGCTAGTATTTGGATGATAAATGATTATAAAATTGAAAGAACTGTCAAGGTAATTAAAATCTCAATAGTCACATTAAAGTGTATTTTTATTATGAAGTCTAGGATTCCAGCCTCTTAAATTTTTTAAAATTTATTTATTTTAATTGGAAGCTAATTACTTAACAATATTGTAGTGGTTTTGCCATACATTGACATGAATCAGCCATGGGTGTACATGTGTTCCCCATCCTGAACCCCCCTTCCACTTCCCTCCCCATCCCATCCCTCTGGATCATCCCAGTGTACCAGCCCGGAGTACCCTGTCTCATGCATCGAACCTGGACTAGTGATCTGTTTCACATATGATAATATACATGTTTCAATGCTATTCTCTCAGATCACCCCACCCTCGCCTTCTCCCACAGAGACTAAAAGACTGTTCTATACATCTGTGTCTCTTTTTCTGTCTCGCATATAGGGTTATCATTACCATCTTTCTAAATTCCATATATATGTGTTAGTATACTGTATTGGTGTTTTTCTTTCTGGCTTACTTCACTCTGTATAATGGGCTCCAGTTTTGTCCACCTCATTAGAACTGATTCAAATGTATTCTTTTCAATGGCTGAGTAATATTCCATTGTGTATATGTACCAGAGCTTTCTTATCCATTCTCTGTTGATGGACATCTAGGTTGCTTCCATGTCCTGGCTATTATAAACAGTGCTGTGATGAACATTGGGGTACACCTGTCTCTTTAAATTCTGGTTTCCTCAGTGTGTATGCCCAGTAGTGGGATTGCTGGGTCATATGGCAGTTCTATTTCCAGTTTTTCTCTTAGTGTTTTATATGACTGAAATATATAGGAAAGTAAACTTATGACAAATACTTCATTATGGTAAAGGCAGAAGAGATTCATTTATGGAAATACGTTAGAGAGGATAATCATTGCCTCCCTCCTGCAAACTCTTTTAAGAGAGTTGTTCCTATCATTTCCTCTCTTTCTCTTTCCCTCCCTTTCTCTGTGCCCTGCCCCGCCATGCCCCGCCTCCCCTATAGCTGACTGAGCCAGCAGTGACTGAGCTGAGCCAAACAAAATATCGTGAGAGGCTGTGAACTAAAACTCAGCAACAGATGGAACTTTTAGTTGAATAATATCAATGTAAAACAGTAAAGGTCCTCAGCTTTCTGCATAGGAGTATGCTAAGGAAAACAGCTGTCCTAATTTTTGTCCCAGCTGTTTCATTTTTCCTGGACTCCACGTAAGTGTTGTTTCCTTACAGTAAAATCTCTTTCACTTGAACTAATGTGAGTAAATTTCTGAACTTTAAATACCAAATATGACTTGATTTAGAAATAAAAATTGGACTTCATGAAATCTTAACCATGATCCACAAAACTAGCTTGCCTGGGTAAATTTTGTTGTTTAGTTACTAAGTTGTGTTTGACTCTGCAACTCCATGGACTGTAGCCTCCCAACCTCTTCTGTCCATGGGATTTTTCAGGCAAGGATACTGGAGTGGGTTGCCATTTCTTCCTCTGGGGATCTTCCCTAGGCAAAGGATTGAACCTGCATCTCTGCATTGGCAGGCAGATTCTTTACTACCGAGCCACCAAAGCCCAGACTGGGTCAAATAGTACCCTTGAAATTAATGTCTACTTGGAACCTCAGATCATGACCTTATTTGGAAGTAGGGATTTTGGATATGTAAGTAGTTCAAACAAAGTCATACTGGATTAGGGCCTTGAGTCCAATGGTTGGTGTTATAAAAAAAAAAAAGACATGCAGGGAAGAAGGTCAGGGGATTACAGAAGCAGAGATTGGAGGCAAGCAGCTGCAAGCCAAGGAATGCCAAGGATTTCCTGTAAACACCAGAACTAGGGAAAGAGGCAAGGGAAGATTCTTCCCTTGAGCCTTCAGAAGGTGTATCACCCTACTGACACCTTGATTTCAGACTTCCAGCCTTCAGAACAAGAAGAGAATGAATTTCTGTTGTTGTAAGCCACTGTACTGATGGTACTTTGTTACAACAGCCTTAGGAAATTCATACACCAGCCATATGTAAAAGTTGTCCTAAAGTGGATTAGTAGCTGTAAAGAAGTAAAAGTATTTTTCCTTCTGTAGGACAAATTTCATCACTCTCATTTTTGTACCTAACATTTGCTTATTTTTGAAAGAGAAAATTTGTAGAACATTTATATATAAATGTTATACAGACAGATGTTTATATATAATTGGTCTGTATATGTTGTTCCTTTGCTAAGTCATGTCCAATTTTTGCAACCCCATGGGTTGCAGCACGCCAGGCTTCCCTGTCCTTCACTTTCTCTAGGAGTTTGCTAAGATTCATGTCCACTGAGTCGGTGATACTATCTAATCATTCATGTCACCCCCTTCTCCTCCTGCCCTCAATCTTTCCCAGCATCAGGGTCTTTTCCAGTGAGTTGACTCTTCACATCAGGTGGCCAAGTTATTAAAGCTTCAGCTTCAACATCAGTCCTTCCAATGAATATTCAGGGTTGATTTCCATCAGAGTTGACTGGTTTGATCTCCTTGCTGTCCAAGGGACTCTCAAGAGTCTATTTCACCACCACAGTTCAAAATCAATTCTTTGGCACTCTGCCTTTTTTAAGGTCCAAATCTCACATCCACTCATGACTACTGGAAAAACCATAGCTTTGACTATGTGGACATTTGTCAGCAAAGTGATGTCTTTGGTTTTTAAAAGTGATGTCAATGTTTTTTATGCATATATACAGAATCTAGAAAAATGATACTGAAGAATTTATTTTCAGGGCAGCAATGGAGAAGCAGACATAGAGAATAGACTTATGGACACAGGGAGAGGGGAGGAGAGGGTGAGATGTATGGAGAGAGTAAGATGGAAACCGGAAATTCTCGGTTCATGTACTGCTGAAGCCTAGCTTAAAGGATTTTGAGCATAATCGTACCATCATGTGAAATGAACACAGTTGTATGGTAGTTTGAGCATTCTTTGGCACCGCCCTTCTTTGGAATTAGAATGAAAACTGATCTTTTCCAGTTTTGTGGTCACTGCTGAGTTTACCAAATCTATATGTGTGTGTGTGTGTGTGTGTGTGTATACATATATATAAATGTAAAAAATATATATAAATGTAGAATATTTATATAAATGTTCTATGTCTTACACATGTAAAATATAGAACATTTGTAGAACATTTGTAAAGCCATAAGTGCATTTTTCTCAATTATATTAAGTTTATGAGCCTCAGTTTATCTGTGGAATCTGCATTTTCATTTTCCCATTTTCTCATATTCTTAGGAAATAATAATATGCAAGCAAATATTTAAGTAATTGTACAGCTAGGATGGAGAAACTGCAGAAATGGAACTTTTGCTTGGCAGACAGCTCCACCAAGCTTTGACTCAAAGTATTCATTGGCCAACATGGGAAAGTACAAAATTGAATTTTAAAAGGAGTACAGGGATGAGAATATATAAAGTACTAAATGAGGTTGTACAAAAGTGAATGGACTAAAGTTAATGTCTGGTTGTTTAATTATCAATTGGTTCTTTACATTATGTTTACTTTATTAACTAAGAATTTTCATCAATGCAGTATTTTCTGACTTACAACCATCAAATATCATTACTAATAATTGGCAGATTGTAAGAATAAGTAACTGAACATCAAATTTCTAGTTTAACTGACCACATCAGAACTGGTAGCCAGCACCATTTTACTTGTCCAAGGAATGTGTCAAGAATTTGCATAACTTTTGCCTTCTGAATTTTTCCAAGTAGTTTCAGAAACTGAATAGTTTTTGGAATGTGGACTACCTAGATAAATACTGTTTTGGAAAAACTCTTCAGAGTTGTATGCATAGACTTGTCCAGAGATTAAAGAAAATTAAACAGTGAACCTGTAGAAAATTTAATAAAAGCTGTTTCACCTTCTGATAATACAGGTTGATTATGATTTTCAGGAGATAGGAAGTTTCTTGTTAATTGAATTTCTTGACAAATTGAAACTTAATCAGAAAACTCCTTTCCACTCAATTGACTGCTGCTGCTGCTAAGTCACTCCGGTCATGTTCGACTCTGCGCGACCCTATAGACGGCGGCCCACCAGGCTCCGCTATCCCTGGGATTCTCCAGGCAAGAACACTGGGGTGGGTTGCCATTTCCTTCTCCAATGCATGAGAGTGAAAAGTGAAAGTGAAGTTGCTCAGTCGTATCTGACTCTTTGCGACCCCATGGACTGCAGCCTATCAGGCTCCTCC